>LR738710.1:536811680-536846680 GCA_902687465.1 Secale cereale | reverse complement strand
GGAACCGACGTCCTTGTCGGGCCACAGGAACGTTCCCTCTTGGCACATACGTTTGTGCTTCCAATCCGGCACATGTGCCATGCCGTGTGCCACGACGGGTCACAAACATCATGACTAACATGACCGAGCACCTGTCCGTAAACATCTGTGTAACCGCGAGGGTCGTCTTTGATACCAACTTGTAACACCCCGGACACACCCGTCGGTGGTCGTTACTCCTGGCGGGATCTAGACTGGCCCCACATATCAATACTAGTCTTTTCGGCGCACTTTGTCCTCACTCGTGCGCACCTGGGAGCAACTTCCCGGTCGGTCACCCATCCTGAAACTACTCCAAGTTGAGCACCCTTAACTTTGGAGTTCTATCCGAATGGGCTCCCGGAAAAGAAGGAATTCCTTATAGATATGAGTAGTCTATCATCCTTAATAAGCCAGGCTATCACATATGGTCTTTCGAATGCCGTGCCCGCGGTTATGTGGCAGATGGGAATTTGTTAATGTCCGGTTGTAGAAAACTCGACAGAGGATCCGAGATAAAACACACAACCGTGTGAGTAACTGTGACCGTCTCTTTTCATTTTGAGAAGAGAACATTGTGGGGTTATGTTTGACTCGTAGGTAGTTCAGGATCTCTAGCGATCATTACTAGTTTGCGACCGTTTGCGTAGCGGCTCATCTTATTCTTGTACTCGTAAGTTAGGCACCATACATATGCTTAGTCACTGCTGCAACCTCACCACTATCCATTCCACACCCAATAAAGCTTTGCTAGTCTTGATACCCATGGTTATGGGATTGCTGAGTCCTCGTGGCTCACAGATACTACAACAACAGTTGCAGGTGCAGGTTTTCGATGACTTGACGTGAGAGCGATGCTTATTTGTGTTGGAGTCCTTTCTTCTTCTTCGTCGATCTAGGGTTAGGTTCCTGGTCGGCAGCCTGGCATAGCAGGATGGATGCCTTTATGCTTTTCATGTTTGAATCCGTAGTCGGTTGTTTTCTACATGATGACGTTGTATTCATGTGAGTTGTATGACTTGCATGTATCCCCCATGTATGTATGTAATGGTACGATGTAATGATATCCATCTTGCTAAGCGCTCGAAATGCGGTTGTGTCCCAATCACGAGTTCGTCACGTGATTGGGATAGAATCGCATCTTGGGTGTCACAGATACATATCGTATAATCATGCCCACGGATACTTGAGGTGACAATGGAGTATCTAGGTTACATTAGGGTTTTGGTTGATTTGTATCTTAAGGTGTTATTCTAGTAAGAACTCTATGACAGAACGAACGGAAAGAATAGCTTCGTGCTATTTTACTACGGACTCTTGAATAGATCGATTAGAAAGAATAACCTTGAGGTGGTTTCATACCCGACAATAATCTCTTCGTTTGTCCTCCGCTATTAGTGACTTCGGAGTGACTCTTTGTTGCATGTTGATGGCTAGTAATATGATCCAATTATGTTATCCTTGTTGAGAGAACTTGCACTAGTAAAAGTATGAACCCTAGGCCTTGTTTCCTAGCATTGCAACATCGTTTATGCTCACTTTTACCACTTGTTACCTTGTTGTTTTTATACTTTTAGATTAAATAAACCTATATCTACCATCCATATTGCACTTCTATCGCCATCTCTTCGCCTAACTAGTGCACCTATACAATTTACCATTGTATTGGGTGTGTTGGGGACACAAGAGACTCTTTGTTATTTGGTTGCAGGGTTGTTTTAGAGAGACCATCTTCATCCTACACCTCCCACGGATTGATAAACCTTAGGTCATCCACTTGAGGGAAATTTGCTACTGTCCTACAAACCTCTGCACTTGGAGGCTCAACAACGTCTACAAGAAGAAGGTTGTGTAGTAGACATCAAGCTCTTTTCTGGGGCCGTTGCCGGGGAGGTGAGTGCTTGAAGGTATATCTTTAGATCTTGCAATCAAATCTTTTAGTTTCTTGTTTTATCACTAGTTTAGTCTATAAAAGAAAACTACAAAAAATGGAATTGAGGTTACCTCATATGCTTCATCTTTTTAATATCTTTCGTGAAAATGATGGGAAGGAAAATTGTGCTCAAGTACTAGAAGAAGAATTACATAGAATGCTTGGCATAAAATATGTGCATGATGAGCATGATTGTAATGTTGTTAGTATGAATTCTTTGAATACCCATGATGCTAATGATATGCAAAGCCACAAGCTTGGGGATGCTATTGTTTGATGAAGATGATATGTTTAGTCCCCCAAGTTTTGATGAGCAAATTTATTATGATGAAAGCATGCCTCCTCTTTATGATGATTATTGTGATGACACGTATGCTATAAAGAATAAAGGTAACCATGAAACTTGTCATCATGATTTTAATTTTCAATTGTATTATGCTTCACATGATATTAATTTTGTTGAGTTTGCTCCCACTACTATTGATGAGAATAAATTTGCTTATGTGGAGAGTAGTAAAATTTCGATGCAAGTAGATCATGAAAAGAATGCTTTATGTGTTGGTTATATGGTTGAATTCATTCATGATGCTACTGAAAATTATTTTGAGGGAGGAATATATGCTTGTAGGAGTTGCAATAATATCAAGTTTCCTCTCTATGTGCTCAAAGTTGTCAAGTTATGCTTGGTTTGCCTTCATATGCTAGTTGATTATTGTTCCCATAAGTTGTTTGCTCACAAAATCCCTATGCATAGGAAGTGGGTTAGACTTAAATGTGCTAGTCATATTCTTCATGATGCTCCCATTATGTTTCAACTCTTATCTTTTATGCGAGCATCATTGTCATCATTGTGCCTAGCTAGGGGCGTTAAACGATAACGCTTGTTGGGAGGCAACCCAATTTTATTTTCTTTGCTTTTTCTTATGTTTAGGAATAAATATTGCATATAGCTTCTGTTTAGATGTGGTTTTGTGTTTTAATTAGTGTTTGTGCCAAGTACAACCTTTGGGAAGACTTGGGTGAAGTTTATGTGATCTTGCTGTAAAAAACAGAAACTTTAGCGCTCACGAGATTAGCTACCATTTTTTACTGAAGAGTGCTTTTTAGTTGATTCTTTTTGCAGATGATTAATAGAAAAATTCCTATTGTCCACCAATTTATTTCACACTTTTTAGAGTTACATAAGTATTCAAAAGTTACAGATTGCTACACACTGTTATGTTTTTGACAGATTCTGTTTTCTATGTGTTGTTTGCTTGTTTTGATGAATCTATGAGTAGTATCGGAGGGTATGAACCATAGAGAAGTTGGAATACAGTAGCTATTACACCAATATGAATTTAGAATGAGTTCATGACAGTACCTAAGTGGTGGTTTTATTTTCTTATACTAACGGAGCTTACGAGTTTCTGTTGAGTTTCGTGTTGTGAAGTTTTCAAATTTTGGGTAAAGACTCGATGGACTTTGGAATAAGGAGTGGCAAGAGCCTAAGCTTGGGGATGCCCAAGGCACCCCAAGGTAAAATTCAAGGACGGCCAAGAGCCTAAGCTTGGGGATGCCCCGGGAAAGCATCCCCTCTTTCGTCTTCGTCTATCGGTAACTTTACTCGATGCTATATTTTTATTCACCACATGATATGTGTTTTGCTTGGAGCGTCATTTTGTTTTATTTTATTTTTGCTTGTTGTTTGAATAATATTCCAAGATCTGAAATTCTTAAATGTTAGAGAGTCTTCACATAGTTACATAATTATTCTACTACTCATTGATCTTCACTTATATCTTTTGGAGTAGTTTGTACTTTGCTCTATTGCTTCACTTATATCTTTTTAGAGCACGGCGGTGGCTCTATTTTGAAGAAATAGATGAACTCTCATGCTTCACTTATATTATTTTGAGAGTCGTTTTGAACAACATGTTAATTTGCTTTGGTTATGAATTTAGTCCTAATATGATGGGCATCCAAGAGGGATATAATAAAAACTTTCACATAAAGTGCATTGAATATTATGAGAAGTTTGATACTTGATGATTGTTTTGAGATATGAGGATGGTGATATTAGTGTCATGCTAGTAGAGTAGTTGTGAATTTGAGAAATACTTGTGTTAAGGTTTGCAAGTCCCGTAGCATGCACGTATGGTAACCGTTGTGTGACAAATTTCAAGCATGAGGTATTTCACTGAGTGTCATCCTTTGTGTGGAGGTCGGGATCGCGCAATGGTTAACTCCTACCAACCCTTCCCATAGGAGCATGCATGTAGTACTTTGTTTTGATGACTTGTAGCTTTTTGCAATAAGTATGTGAGTTCTTTATGACTAATGTTGAGTCAATGGATTATACGCACTCTCACCCTTCCACCATTCCTAGCCTCTCTTGTACCACGCAACTCTCGCCGGTACCATACACCCACCATACCTACCTATCATGGCATTTCAATTTTCTGAGATATATTGCCATGCAACTTTCCATCATTCTGTTCATATGACACACTTCATCATTGTCATACTGCCATGCATGATCATGTAGTTGACATCGTATTTGTGGCTAGGCCACCATGCATAATGTTTCATACATGTCACTCTTGATTCATTGCACATCCCGGTACACCGCCGGAGGCATTCATATAGAGTCATACCTTGTTCTAGTATCGAGTTGTAATATCGAGTTGTAAACCAATATAAGTGTGATGATCATCATTGTTAGAGCATTGTCCCAAAGAAAAAAAAGAAAAAAAAAAGAAAAAAGAAGAAGAAAGGTCAAAGAAAAAAGAAAGACCCAAAAAAAAGGAAAAGGGACAATGCTACTATCTTTATCCACACTTGTGCTTCAAAGTAGCACAATGATCTTCATGATGGAGAGTCTCTTGTTTAGTCACTTTCATATACTAGTGGGAAATATTCATTATAGAACTTGGCTTGTATATTCCAACAATGGGCTTCCTCAAATGCCCTAGTTCTTCGTGAGCAAGCAAGTTTGATGCACACCCACTTAGTTTCTTTTGTTGAGCTTTCTTACATTTATAGCTCTAGTGCATCCTTTGCATGGAAATCCCTACTCACTCACATTGATATCTATTGATGGGAATATCCATAGCCCATTGATGCGCCTAGTTGATGTGAGACCATCTTCCTCTTTGTCTTCTCCACAACCACCACTTTATTCTACATAGTGCTATGTCCATGGCTCACGCTCATGTATTGCATGAAAGTTGAAAAAGTTTGAGAAAATTAAAGTATGAAACAAGTGCTTGGTTGAAACCGGGGTTGTGCATGATTTGAGTATTTTGTGTGACGAAGATGGAGCATAGCCAAACTATATGATTTTGTAGGGATGAACTTTCTTTGGCCATGTTATTTTGAGAAGACATAATTGCTTTGTTAGTATGCTTGAAGTATTATTATTCTTATATCAATATTAAACTTTTGTCTTGAATCTTTCGGATCTGAACATTCATGCCACAATAAATAAAATTGCATTGAGAATTATGTTAGGTAGCATTCCACATCAAACATTCTATTTTTATCATTTACCTACTCGAGGACGAGCAGGAATTAAGCTTGGGGATGCTTGATACGTCTCCAACGTATCTATAATTTTTTATTGTTCCATGCTATTATATTATCCTTCTAGGATGTTTTATGGGCTTTTATATTCACTTTTATATGATTTTTGGGACTAACCTATTAACCCAGAGCCCAGTGCAAGTTTCTGTTTTTCTCTTGTTTTAGAGTATCGCAGAAAAAGAATATCAAACGGAGCCCAATTGACCTGAAACTCAACGGAGGTTATTTTAGGACCAGAAGAAGCCCGGGAAGTGTCGGAGGGGGACCATAAGGTTCCCAGGCTGCCCACGAGGGTAGGGGGCACGCCCCACTTGTATCACCATCTCTTCGCCGAACTAGTGCACCTATACAATTTACCATTGTATTGGGTGTGTTGGGGACACAAGAGACTCTTTGTTATTTGGTTGCAGGGTTGTTTGAGAGAGACTATCTTCATCCTATGCCTCCCACGGATTGATAAACCATAGTGTTGGGAAACGTAGTATTTTCAAAATTTTCCTACGATCACGCAAGATCTATCTACTAGATGCATAGCAACGAGGGGGAGAGTGTGTCTACGTACCCTCGTAGACCGGGAGCGGAAGCGTCAAGTGACGCGGTTGATGTAGTCGAACTTCTTCGCGATCCAACCGATCAAGCACCGAACGTATGGCACCTCCGCATTCAGCACACGTTCAGCTTGATGACGTCCCACGAGCTCTTGATCCAGTTGGGCTTCACGGGACAGTTTCGCCAGCACGACGGCGTGGTGACAGATATGATGTATCTACCAGCGCAGGGCTTCGCCTAAGCACTGCAACGGTATGACCGAGGTGTGTTTCTGTGGAGAGGGGCACCGCACACGGCTAAAACAATTCAACTTGTGTGTCCTAGGGTGCCCCCTGCCCCCGTATATAAAGGAGCAAGGGAGAGGCCGGCCCTAGAGGGGGCGCGCCAAGTGTGGGGAGTCCTACTAGGACTCCCAAGTCCTAGTAGGATTCCCTTTTCCTATCCGGAGTAGGAGAGAAGGAAAGAGGTGGAGAGGGAGAAGGAAAAGGGGGCTGCACCCCTTGTCCAATTCGGACCAGAGGGGGGGCGCGCGCCTCCTTCCTTTTGGCCTTTCTCCTCTATTCCTGTATGGCCCAATAAGGCCCATATACTCTGAAAAATACCCGAATCACTCGGAACCTTTCCGATGTCCGAATATAATCGTCCAATATATCGATCTTTACGTCTCGACCATTTCAAGACTCCTTGTCATGTCCCCGGACTCATCCGGGACTCCGAACTCCTTCGGTACATCAAAACTCATAAACTCATAATACCGATTGTCATCAAACGTTAAGCGTGCGGATCCTACGGGTTCGAGAACTATGTAGACATGACCGAGACTCATCTTCGGTCAATAACCAATAGCGGAACCTGGATGCTCATATTGGCTCCTACATATTCTACGAAGATCTTTATCGGTCAAACCACATAACAACATACGTTGTTCCTTTTGTCATTGGTATGTTACTTGCCCGAGATTCGATCGTCGGTATCTCTATACCTAGTTCAATCTCGTTACCGGCAAGTCTCTTTACTCGTTCCGTAATACATCATCTCGTGACTAACTCATTAGTGTTTTGATTGCAAGGCTTATTATGATGTGCATTACTGAGAGGGCCCAAAGATACCTCTCCGACACTCGGAGTGACCAATCCTAGTCTTGATCTATTCCAACACCACGAACACTTTCAGAGACACCTGTAGAGCATCTTTATGATCACCCAGTTACGTTGTGACCTTTGATAGCACACAAGGTGTTCCTACGGTATTCAGGAGTTGCATAATCTCATAGTCATAGGAACATGTATAAGTCATGAAGAAAGCAATAGCAGTAAAACTAAACGATCATAGTGCTAAGCTAACGGATGGGTCTTGTCCATCACATCATTCTCCTAATGATGTGATCCCATTGATCAAATGACAACTCATGTCTATGGTTAGGAAACATAACCATCTTTGATCAATGAGCTAGTCTAGTAGAGGCATACTAGGGACACTTTGTTTTGTCTATGTATTCACACATGTACTAAGTTTCCGGTTAATACAATTCTAGCATGAATAATAAACATTTATCATGATATAAGGAAATATAAATAACAATTTTATTATTGCCTCTAGGGCATATTTCCTTCGGTCTCCCACTTGCACTAGAGTCAATAATCTAGCTCACATCGCCATGTGATTTAATAATGATAGTTAACATCGTTATGTGAATAACACCCATAGTTCACATCGCCATGTGACCAACACCCAAAGGGTTTACTAGAGTCAATAATCTAGTTCACATCTCTATGTGATTAATACCCAAGAGTAATAAGGTGTGATCATGTTTTGCTTGTGAGAGAAGTTTAGTCAACGGGTCTGTCACATTCAGATCCGTATGTATTTCACAAATTTCTATGTCTACAATGCTCTGCATAGAGCTACTCTAGCTAATTGCTCCCACTTTCAATACGCATCCAGATTGATACTTAGAGTCATCTGGATTTAGTGTCAAAGCTTGCATCGGCGTAACCCTTTACAACGAACTCTTTATCACCTCCATAATCGAGAAACATTTCCTTAGTCATCCAGTTACTAAGGATAATTTTGACCGTTGTACAGTGATCTACTCCTAGATCACTATTGTACCCCCTTGACAAACTCATGGAAAGGTACACAACATGTTTGGTACACAGCATGGCATACTTTATAGAACCTATGGCTGAGGCATAGGGAATGACTTTCATTCTCTCTATATTTTTCTGTCGTGGTCTGGCTTTGAGTCTTACTCAACTTCACACCTTACAAGTCAGGCAAGAACTCCTTCTTTGCCTGATCCATTTTGAACTACTTCAAAATCTTATCAAGGTATGTACTCATTGAAAGTCTTATCAAGCGTCTTGATCTATCTCTATAGATCTTGATGCCCAATATGTAAGCAGCTTCACCAAGGTCTTTCTTTGAAAAACTCCTTTCAAACACTCCTTTATGCTTTCCAGAAAATTCTACATCATTTCCGATCGACAATATGTCATTCACATATACTTATCAGAAAGGTTGTAGTGCTCCCACTCACTTCTTGTAAATACAGGCTTCACCGCAAGTCTGTATAAATCTATATGCTTTGATCAACTTATCAAAGCGTATATTCCAACTCCGAGATGCTTGCACCAGTCCATAGATGGATCGCTGGAGCTTGCACATTTTGTTAGCACCTTTAGGATTGACAAAACCTTCTGGTTGCATCATATACAAGTCTTCTTTAATAAATCCATTAAAGAATGCAGTTTTGTTATCCATTTGCCAGATTTCATAAAATGCGGCAATTGCTAACATGATTCGGATAGACTTAAGCATCGCTACGGGTGAGAAAGTCTCATCGTAGTCAACTCCTTGAACTTGTTGAAAAACTTTCGCAACAAGTCGAGCTTTGTAAACAGTAACATTACCGTCAGCGTCAGTCTTCCTCTTGAAGATCCATTTATTTTCGATGGCTTGCCGATCATCGGGCAAGTCAACCAAAGTCCACACTTTGTTCTCATACATGGATCCCATCTCAGATTTCATGGCCTCAAGCCATTTTGCAGAATCTGGGCTCATCATCGCTTCTTCATAGTTCGTAGGTTCATCATGGTCCAGTAACATGACTTCCAGAACCGGGTTGCCATACCACTCTGATGCGGAACGAACTCTGGTTGATCTACGAAGTTCAGCAGAAACTTGATCTGAAGTTTCATGATCATCATCATTAGCTTCCTCACTGATTGGTGTAGGAATCACTGGAACTAGTTTCTGTGATGTTCCACTTTCCAATTCGGGAGAAGGTACAATTACGTCATCAAGTTCTACTTTCCTCCCACTCACTTCTTTCGAGAGAAACTCCTTCTCTAGAAAGGATCCACTCTTAGCAACAAAGACCTTGCCTTCGGATCTGTGATAGAAGGTGTACCCAACAGTTTCTTTTGGGTATCCTATGAAGATTTACTTTTCTGATTTGGGTTCGAGCTTATCATGTTGAATTTTTTTCACATAAGCATCGCAGTCCCAAACTTAAAGAAATGATAGCTTAGGTTTCTCGTCAAACCACAGTTCATACGGTGTCATCTCCACGGATTTAGATGGTGCCCTATTTAACGTGAATGTAGCTGTCTCTAATGCATAACCCCAAAAGCGATAGTGGTAGATCGGTAAGAGACATCATCGATCGCACCATATCTAATAAAGTACGGTTATGACGTTTGGACACACCAATACACTGTGGTGTTCTAGGTGGCGTGAGTAGTGAAACTATTTCACATTGTTTTTACTGAAGGCCAAACTCGCTAACTCAAATATTTTACCTCTACGATCATATCGTAGAAACTCTTATTTTCTTGTTACGATGATTCTCCACTTCACTATGAAATTCTTTGAACTTTTCAAATGTTTCAGACTTGTGCTTCATTAAGTAGATATACTCATATCTTCTCAAATCATCAATGAAGGTCAGAAAATAATGATACCCACCGCAAGCTTCAACACTCATTGGTCCACATACATCTGTATGTATGATCTCCAACAAATCTGTTGCTCGCTCCATTGTTCTGGAGAACGGAGTTTTAGTCATCTTGCCCATGAGGCATGGTTCGCAAGCACCAAGTGATTCATAATCAAGTGATTCCAAAAGTCCATCACTATGGAGTTTCTTCATGCGCTTTGCACCATTATGACCTAAACGGCAGTGCCACAAATAAGTTGAACTATCATTATTAACCTTGCATCTTTTGGCTTTATGAATATGTGTATCACCATGATCGAGATCCAACAAACTATTTTCATTGGGTGTATGACCATCGAAGGTTTTATTCATGTAAACAGAATAACAATTATTCTATGACTTTAAATGAATAACCGTATTGCAAAAAATATGATCAAATCATATTCATGCTCAACGCAAATGCCAAATAACATTTATTTAGGTTTTACACTAATCCCAAAAGTATAGGGAGTGTGCGATGATGATCATATCAATCTTGGAACCACTTCCAATACACATCGTCACTTCACCTTTTAACTAGTCTCTGTTCATTCTGCAATTCTCGTTTCGAGTTACTAATTTTAGCAACTGAACCGGTATCAAATACCCAGGGGTTGCTATGAACACTAGTAAAGTACACATCAATAATCTGTATATCAAAATATACCTTTGTTCACTTTGCCATCCTTCTTATCCGCCAAGTATCTAGGGCAATTCCACTTCCAGTGACCATTTCCTTTGCAGTAGAAGCACTTAGTTTCAGGCTTGAGTTTTAGCTTTGGGTTTCTTCACAGGAGTGACAACTTGCTTGTCATTCTTCTTGAAGTTCCCCTTCTATCCCTTTGCCCTTTACTTGAAACAAGTGGTCTTGTTAACCATCAACACTTGATGCTTTTTCATGATGCCTACCTTCACCGACTTCAGCATCGCGAAGAGCTCGGGAATTCCTTTCGTCATCCCTTGCATATTATAGTTCATCACGAAGTTCTACTAACTTGGTGATAGTGACTATAGAACTTTGTCAATTACTATCTTATCTGGAAGATTAACTCCCACTTGATTCAAGTAATTGTAGTACCCAGACAATCTGAGCACATGCTCACTGGTTGAGGTATTCTCCTCCATCTAGTAGGCAAAGTACTGTCAGAAGTCTTATACCTCTCGACACGGGCATGAGTATGAAATACTAATTTAAACTCTTGGAACATCTTATATGCTCTGTGGCGTTCAAAACGTTTTTGAAGTCCCGGCTCTAAGCCGTAAAGCATGGTGCACTTAAACTATCAAGTAGTCATCATACCGAGTTTTTGTCAAAACGTTCATAACGTCTACATCTGCTCCTGCAATAGGTCTGTCACCTAGCGGTGCATCAAGGACATAATTCTCTGTGCAGCAATGAGGATAATCCTCAAATCACGGAACAATTCCGCATCATTGCTACTAACATCTTTCAACTTAGTTTTTTCTAGGAACATACAAAAAATAAACGGGGAGCAACATCGTGAGCTATTGATCTACAACATAGATATGCTAATACTACGGGGACTAAGTTCATGATAAATTAAAGTTCAATTTAATCATATTACTTAAGAACTCCCACTTAGATAGACATCCCTCTAGTCATCTAAATGATCACGTGATCCAAATCAACTAAACCATGTCCGATCATCACGTGAGATGGAGTAGTTTCAATGGTGAACATCTTATGTTGATCATATCTACTATATGATTCATGCTCGACCTTCCGGTCTCCAGTGTTCCGAGGCCATATCTGCATATGCTAGGCTCGTCAAGTTTAACCCGAGTATTCTGCGTGTGCAAAACTGGCTTACATCCGTCGTATTTGAACGTAGAGCTTATCACACCCGATCATCACGTGGTGTCTCGGCACGACGAACTTTCGCAACGGTGCATACTCAGGGAGAACACTTATACCTTGAAATTTAGTAAGGGATCATCTTATAATGCTACCGTCGAACTAAGCAAAATAAGAAGCAAAATAAGATAAACATCACATGCAATAAAAATATGTGATATGATATGGCCATCATCATCTTGTGCTTTTGATCTCCATCTCCAAAGCACCGTCATGATCACCTTCGTCACCGGCGCGACACCTTGATCTCCATCGTAGCATCGTTGTCGTCTCACCAACTATTGCTTCTACGACTATCGCTACCACTTAGTGATAAAGTAAAGCAATTACATGGCGATTGCATTTCATACAATAAAGCGACAACCATATGGCTCCTGCCGGTTGCCGATAACTTTACAAAACATGATCATCTCATACAAAACCGTATATCTCATCATGTCTTGACCATATCACATCACAACATGCCCTGCAAAAACAAGTTAGACGTCCTCTACTTTGTTGTTGCAAGTTTTACGTGGCTGCTATGGGCTTAGCAAGAACCGTTCTTACCTACGCATACAAAACCACAACGATATTTCGTCAAGTATGTGTTGTTTTAACCTTCACAAGGACCGGGCGTAGCCACACTTGATTCAGCTAAAGTGAGAGAGACAGACACCCGCCAGTCACCTTTAAGCAACGAGTGCTCATAACGGTGAAACCAGTCTTGCGTAAGCGTACGCGTAATGTCGGTCCGGGCTGCTTCATCTCACAATACCGCCGAAGCAAAGTATGACATGCTGGTAAGCAGTATGACTAGTATCGCCCACAACTCATTGTGTTCTACTCGTGCATATCATCTACGCATAGACCTGGCTCTGATACCACTGTTGGGAAACGTAGTATTTTCAAAAATTTCCTATGATCACGCAAGATCTATCTACTAGATGCATAGCAACGAGGGGGAGAGTGTGTCTACGTACCCTCGTAGACCGGGAGCGGAAGCGTCAAGTGACGCGGTTGATGTAGTCGAACTTCTTCGCGATCCAACCGATCAAGCACCGAACGTACGGCACCTCCGCGTTCAGCACACGTTCATCTTGATGAGGTCCCACGAGCTCTTGATCCAGTTGAGCTTCACGGGAGAGTTTCGCCAGCACGACGGCGTGGTGACAGATATGATGTATCTACCGGCGCAGGGCTTCGCCTAAGCACTGCAACGGTATGACCGAGGTGTGTTTCTGTGGAGAGGGGCACCGCACACGGCTAAAACAATTCAACTTGTGTGTCCTAGGGTGCCCCCCTGCCCCCGTATATAAAGGAGCAAGGGAGAGGCCGTCCCTAGAGGGGGCGCGCCAAGTGTGGGGAGTCCTACTAGGACTCCCAAGTCCTAGTAGGATTCCCCTTTCCTTTCCGGAGTAGGAGAGAATGAAAGAGGTGGAGAGGGAGAAGGAAAAGGGGGCTGCATCCCTTGTCCAATTCGGACCAGAGGGGGGGCGCGCGCCTCCTTCCTTTTGGCCTTTCTCCTCTATTCTCGTATGGCCCAATAAGGCCCATATACTCCGAAAAATACCCGAATCACTCGGAACCTTTCCGATGTCCGAATATAGTCGTCCAATATACCGGTCTTTACGTCTCGACCATTTCGTGACTCCTCGTCATGTCCCCGGTCTCATCCGGGACTCCGAACTCCTTCGGTACATCAAAATTCATAAACTCGTAATGCCGATCATCATCAAACGTTAAGCGTGCGGACCCTACGGGTTCGAGAACTATGTAGACATGACCGAGACTCATCTCCGGTCAATAACCAATAGCGTAACCTGGATGCTCATATTGGCTCCTACATATTCTATGAAGATCTTTATTGGTTAAACCGCATAACAACATACGTTGTTCCTTTTATCATTGGTATGTTACTTGCCCGAGATTCGATCGTCGGTATCTCTATACCTAGTTCAATCTCGTTACCGGCAAGTCTCTTTACTCGTTCCGTAATACATCATCTCGTGACTAACTCATTAGTCTTTTGCTTGCAAGGCTTATTATGATGTGCATTACCGAGAGGGCCCAGAGATACCTCTCCGACACTCGGAGTGACAAATCCTAGTCTTGATCTATGCCAACACCACGAACACTTTCGGAGACACCTGTAGAGCATCTTTATGATCACCCAGTTACGTTGTGACGTTTGATAGCACACAAGGTGTTCCTACGGTATTCGGGAGTTGCATAATCTGATAGTCATAGGAACATGTATAAGTCATGAAGAAAGCAATAGCAGTAAAACTAAATGATCATAGTGCTAAGCTAACGGATGGGTCTTGTCCATCACATCATTCTCCTAATGATGTGATCCCGTTGATTAAATGACAACTCATGTCTATGGTTAGGAAACATAACCATCTTTGATCAATAAGCTAGTCTAGTAGAGGCATACTAGGGAAACTCTATTTTTTCTATGTATTCACACATGTACTAAGTTTCCGGTTAATACAATTCTAGCATGAATAATAAACATTTATCATGATATAAGGAAATATAAATAACAATTTTATTATTTCCTCTAGGGCATATTTCCTTCACATAGGTCATCCAGTTGAGGGAAATTTGCTACTGTCCTACAAACCTCTGCACTTGGAGGCCCAACAATGTCTACAAGAAGAAGGTTGTGTAGTAGACATCAGGTTACTAGTAGTGTTGATTACTCCTTGTAGTTGATGCTAGTTGGTTTACTTGGTGGAAGATCATATGTTCAGATCCATTATGCATATTAATACCCCTCTGATTATGAACATGAATATGATTTGTGAGTAGTTACGTTTGTTCCTGAGGACACGGGAAAAGTCTTGCTATAAGTAGTCATGTGAATTTGGTATTCGTTCGATATTTTAATAAGATGTATCTTGTCTTTCCTCTAGTGGTGTTATGTGAACGTCGACTACATGAAACTTCACCATTGTTTGGGCCTAGAGGAAGGCATTAGGAAGTAATAAGTAGATGATGGGTTGCTAGAGTGACAGAAGCTTAAACCCTAGTTTATGTGTTGCTTCGTAAGGGGCTGATTTGGATCCATATGTTTCATGCTATGGTTAGGTTTACCTTAATACTTCTTTTGTAGTTGCGGATGCTTGCAATAGAGGTTAATCATAATTGGGATGCTTGTCCAAGTAAGGGTAGCACCCAAGCACCAGTCCACCCACATACCAAATTATCAAAGTAACAAACGCGGATCATACGAACGCGATGAAAACTAGCTTGACGATAATTCCCATGTGTCCTCGGGAGCGCTTTCCTTTATATAAGAGTTTGTCCAGGCTTGTCCTTTGCTATAAAAAGGATTGGGCCATATTGCTGCACCTTATTTACTTTTACCACTTGTTACTTGTTACCAATTACCTTATCACAATACTATCTGTTACCGATAATTTCAGTGCTTGCAGAGAATACCTTACTGAAAACTGCCTATCATTTCCTTCTGCTCCTCGTTGGGTTCGACACTCTTACTTATCGAAAGGACTAGGATAGACCCCCTACACTTGTGGGTCATCAGTTTGCAAGAATATAAGAGCACATAAATAAAAAGTAGGGGCTGTTTTAGGTAAAAAAACAATAAAGTTAGTATAGCGAGTGTGGAAAAGTGGTGGTAGGAGTTGCGAAATTGTCCCTAAGCAATTGACTACGTTACTAGACCGATAGCAAGTTTTACGTGGGAGAGGCCACTACTAGCATGTCATCCCTGACTTGGAATTCTATGCACTTATGATTGGAACTATTAGCAAGCATCCGCAACTACTAACATTCATTGAGGTAAAACCCAACCATAGCATTAAGATATATTGGCCCCCCTTCAATCCCGTATGCATCAATTTCTATGCTAGGTTGAAGCTTCTGTCACTCTTGCCCTCCAATACATAGTCCTATCAACATACAACTAACCCTATGGTGTGATCCACGCGCACTCTCATATGATGGGCACCAAAGTACATCAACATAACCACAAGCAAATTAAACCAATCATAGCTATCCACCAATTACCGATAGGACAATGAAAATCTACTCAAACATCATAGGATGGCAACACGTCATTGGATAATAATATGAAGCATAAAGCACCATGTTCAAGTAGAGGGTACAACGGGTTGCGGGAGAGTGGACCGCTATAGATAGATGGGGGAAGATGATGAAGATGTTGGTGAAGATGACGGAGGTGTTGGTGTAGATCGTCGTCGCACGATGATGGCCCCGGCGGCGTTACGGCGCCACCGTTAGCGAGGGGGAGAGTGTAATGCCCAGTATGGTATTATACCTCCTACGTGTCGAGGCATGACTTACAGGTATAAGCCCATACTAGAATGATCTCAAGTATGGTATCTTTGCACGACTCATGTAAAAATAGGGATGAAATTGCAAAAGGATAGTTGGCTTACACTCGCCACGTCACACAATACATTACATAAGCAAATCATCATCCAAATAACATCACAGGCCGACTACGGACGAAGATCCAAATGAAAGATACCAAATAAATAAATCGACAAGGTCCGAATCGCCCCTAGTAGAAGCCACAACTGATCATCGGGATAGTGCACATAGTATCGACTACGTTCTTCATCAAACTCCCAGTACAGCTCCGTGCCGTCACCTGAGTAGTTCACCATGGTACCTGCATCTGGTGTGGTGTAGAATCTATGAGCCACGAAGGACTCAGCAATCCCGTTCCCGGGTAGCAAAACTATCTAAGCCTTGGGTGTGGAACAAGGCTGAAGAAAAATAAAGGTTGCAGCTGCACTAGCACTAGCTTACGTGTTTAGAGCGAGAAGAGAAGTGCCACGAGCGTCAAAGTGATCACTAAGTGATCCTAACTAAGCACGGCAATCATAACCCAACCGTGTTCACTTTCCGAACCCCTTTCGGAAAATGACCGTCACGGTTACTCACACTCGTAGTGTGTTCCGAACATGGTGTCAAGTTTTCTACAACCGGATATTAACAAATTCTCATCTGCCACATAACCGCGGGCACAGCTTTCGAAAGTTCAAAACCCCTGCAGGGGTGTCCCAACTTAGCCCATTACAAGCTCACGATCTGCGGAGTCGCAACTCCAAGGTGGGAAGGCCCGAGTATTCTCGGAATCCCGTGCTCAAGATATTCTGACATAGGTAAAACTAATCCAGCAAGACCTCCCTGCGTGCCGACACCCTGACAGTAGCCGCGCATATCTAGTCTCAGGCCACGACCAGATGAGCACAGCGCATAGTGACCAAAGCCCAAGTTGCCAAGGGGGGTACCGCACACGACTCTAGTTTGGACCAACACTCAAATCGAGCACTCGCCCGGGGGGTTGATTAGTTAATCCTCGGGTTAATTACTCCCTCGGCAAGTTTTAGTTGTTAGGCAAATGTAAAACCAAGGTCGGGCCTCGCTGGAAAAGTTTTAGCGCTAAGCGGGCTATCGAGGGGGTCCCATAACCCCAACCGTGTTAGGAACGCATAATCAAGGAACATAACACCGGTTTAAACGGTTCCTGGGGTGGCATGAGTGGAACAAATCACCAAGCGAGAGGCTTAGCCTTCCAGCCATCACCAATATATAGATGATTTAGTTTAAGAGTTTATATAGTTTGATAACCCAACAATAACTTCAACATGAAGCAAGAATCTTCAAATCTTCTCCTGCAACTAGCAATGCTATAAGAGGGGCTGAGCGAAGCCTACGTAGCCAAACAAAGGTTTTGCTAGGTTGGGTGGTTAGACAGATTCAAGGTTACAATAGGAGGCTGACAAACAAACATGGGCATCGAGGCAATAAGCTAAAGAGCGAGACATCTAGCAATGGCAAAGATAGTAATGATATCTGGGTCAGGTCATCTTGCTTTTCGAGTCGTCGATGGGATCGTAAGACGGCTCCTCGTACTTAACCTCGGTAGTAACCTCGTTCTCGTTCTCGGTCTCGGCTTCCGGCTCTACTCAACACAAGAACACAACGAGGCACGAAATCAAACAAGGTGCAATGCACAATCAACATGATGCAAGTATGATGCATATATGATGAAATACATGTCAAGGGATGAATCACACAAGAACAACACAAGACAACAAGTTTAAATGAGGTCGGAATCCACGTAAAGCAAATCCGGTAAGTCCTCATATGCATATAAAGGAATTGGTCCAGATCTGAACAAACCTTAAGTTAAAGTTGTTAAACAGCAAGTTAACATGCACCATGATGATCTACACGAAATTCTAGTCAAGTTTCATATAAAGTTTGTTTAATTCGGAGGTACGGTCTAGAAGATATGAGCAAAACAAGACAAGCATGACAATGGTGCAAGATGCACTCAAACATCAAGCAAACACACTCCAAACATGTTAACAAAATGATGTTATGATTCTACATGCAAAATCACACAAGTTTCATATAGGGCACGCTCAAAACGGAGCAACGGTTCAACACATACACACGAAACAAGATTCAATGCAAAGCTGAAATTAACAGCCACATAGCAACTTTGGAGCAAGAAATATATACTCTACAGCACCCAAACATGATGACAATAAGCATGGACATGAAGTAGACATATCCTACAGCAAACAACTCCATTGTAGCAACTCCATAGGAGGCATGGATCAATAGCAACAAGCTACGCCAAATTGAACATGCTGTTAAAAACCTGACAGTTATATTTTATAGCAACTTGGGAGCAAGAAATAAATAAGCTACAGCAACCCATATGAGCAAGTAGGGGCATGTATGGATAGACAATAACATGTACAACAAGGAATGATCAATGGCCACTCCAAAACATGCATGGATTTGACTAGGGCATCAAGCAAACATAGCATCAGGATATGACAGATTCCAGACTTAGTAGAATTTTCACCAAGTATAAAACAGTTGTGTTGGCATGGCATGTTTACAAGCATGTTTAAGTCACCTCAAGGCATATCATGGAAAATGGTTTGCACCACAGCAAAGACCATATGATGGGGATTCTAAAACATCTAGACAAGTGACATGGAGACAAACACATCAATAGCAACGAGCACTTCAAATCAGCATCTCATAACATGTTTCATAACTTAACAGCCATATGCACCTTTGCAACCAAGTTTAACATGGCAATATGAACCCTAACATGTATGCTACAGCAACCATCATGTAGAGCATCTCACAATGAACATTTTGACATATCATTTGCTTCATTTGGATAAACATACACCAAGTTATCACATCTCAAACATGGCATAAAAATAACAAGTTACAGCAGTTTATAACAAGTAGCACTCTTGTCACGAAGATTAGGACATCTAGATGATCTCAAACAAGCATGCCACAATGGAACAAAGTGTAGAGCACATCACCACGATCATTTCGACATATTATTTGCATCATTTGGATAAGCACACAAAAAGTTACAGGTGGTCAAACATGCAACATTATTAACACATGCCAGGGACTAATCTGTAAATATGCAGATATTTGAGAAAAAGGAAAAACGCCGGGCGGGAAAAAAATGACACGGGCCAGATCTGGGGGGCCTGGGCCTCACCTTGCGGGCTCGACCTTGGGTGGAGGAGGAGGCCGGCGGATCGGGGAAGCTGGGCCGGCCCAGTTGGAGGAAGTGGCCCTGGAGGGAGGCATTGGATCGGCGCCCGTCATCCTCCCGCACGAACTGGTGGCCAGCGGCGGCGTTGAGGCTCCGGTAGCCCGTGGCGCGGTGGGGCGGCTGCGGAGCTGGCGGGATCCGGCGGATCCGGCCGGCGCCGGGCCGGATCTGACCGGAACGAGGCCGAACGGCGAGGCGGCGGCGACCCTCTGTGGTGGCCGGGAGGCGCGGTGCCGGCGGTGGAGAAGGCGGCGACCGGCGGCGAAGGTGCAGTGGCGGCGGCGATCACCGGAGGCGGCGGGGAGAAGGCGCTGTGCGGCGCAGAGGGAACGGGCCGCGGGGGCCGAGCACGGGCCTGCGGGCCCGTCGGCGGGGATGTGGGCGCAGCGGCGGCCGACCAACGGGGAGCTGCCACGTGGCATGATGGGGGCAAGTCAGACACGTCCGTCGGCGTACGGACGTGTCCGGGGCGGCGGGGAGGAGTTTAGCTAGGGTTTCGCCCGAATATGGAGGGGTGTGGACGTTTTTATAGGCATAGGGAGCTAGGAGACTCAAAATGGGGAGCGGTTTTCGGCCACGTGTTCACAATTCGACGACCGAGATGATGGGAAGGGTTGTGCTGGGTTTGTGGGCTGTTGTGGAGGGGGTCTTGGGCCTTAAAGAAGAGGTTCTTTTAGAACACTAGGTTAACAGTTGGAGTACAAAATGAACTCCAAATGCGACGAAACTTGACAGGCGGCCTACACGTACCAAAACAACATCGCACAACAAACATCATGTCATTCCGGAAACGTTACACGGCCACACACGAAAGAAGGACTCGGGGATGCCACGGGCACGTGTGTGAGCGTCAGAACTCGAAACGGACAACGGGAAGAGACGAGTGGGACCGGGTGCAAGTGACAACACAACTGCAATGCAATGCACATGACAACATGACATGGATGAAATGCACACACGCACACGACAAAATGAAGAAACCCGAAATGAAAGAAGAGCCCAGAATGGAATTGATGAAGACGAAGTTTCATATATTGCTAGTATTGGAAAGTGTTACATCTGGGGCATTACAAACTCTCCTCTACTACGAAAAGATCTCGTCCCGAGATCTAGGACTGGAAGAAGGAAGGGTACTCGGAACGAATGTGATCTTCTCATTCCCATGTAGCTTCTCGGTCGGTATGGTGTGACCACTTAACTTTCAAGAACTTGATTGACTTGTTGTGGGTTTTGCGCTCGGTTTCTTCAAGAATAGCAATGGGGTTCTCACAGTAAGACAAGTCTTGTTGAAGATCAATCTCCTCAAACGGAATAGTGCGTTCAGGTGTCTTGAAGCACTTGCGGAGTTGAGACACGTGAAACGCATCATGAACATTTGCAAAGTTGGATGTAAGCTCAAGTTGATAGGCTAGATCGCCTCTTTTGCCAAGGATCTTGAAAGGGCCCACATATCTCGGAGCAAGCTTTCCTTTGATACCGAATCTTTGGGTTCCTTTCATAGGAGAAACACGGAGATAGACATGATCCCCAATGTCGAAAGCCAAATCACGATGCTTGCCGTCATAGTAGCTCTTTTGACGCGACTGAGCGGCCTTGAGATTCTCACATATGACTTTGCACATTTCTTCGGCTTCTGAGATCAAGTCATAGCCAAGAAGTTGACGTTCACCAGTCTCTGAGCAGTTGAGAGGAGTACGGCACTTTCTGCCATAGAGGATTTCAAACGGAGCTTTGCCGGCACTTGCTTGGAAACTGTTGTTGTAAGAGAATTCGGCAAACGGAAGGCAATCTTCCCACTTCATGCCAAAAGAGATGACACAAGCTCTGAGCATGTCTTCGAGGATCTGGTTCACTCTTTCGACTTGACAACTAGTCTGAGGGTGAAACGCGGTGCTGAAACGGATCTTAGTGCCCATGGCTGACTGGAAGGAGTCCCAGAACTTGGATGTGAACAAACTTCCAAGGTCTGAGGAGATAACTTGAGGAATGCCATGTAACGACACAATTCTGGAAGTGTACAACTCTGCCAGCTGAGTTGCATTGATGGATTCTTTGACTGGAAGGAAGTGAGCTACTTTGGTTAGCTTGTCAATCACCACAAAGATAGCATCATTCCCCTTCTTGGACTTGGGAAACCTAGTGACGAAATCCATTTCAATGTGGTCGAATTTCCACACGGGAATAGGAAGAGGTTGGAGGAGACCGGCTGGACGTTGATGCTCTGCCTTCACTCTTCTGCAGACATCACATTCATTCACGAATTGGGCAATCTCCCTTTTCATGCGAGTCCACCAGTAAGATTGCTTGAGGTCTTGGTATATCTTGGAACTTCCAGGATGAATCGAGAGGAGGGATTCATGTGCTTCGTTCATTATTAGCTTCCTGAGATCACCCTTGGGAACCACAAGTTTGTCCTCAAAGAACAAGGTGTCTTTCTCATCAACGCGATAGCACTTGTATTTGGGAGTACCCTTTGCAATACCATGTTTCACTTTCTGCACCATAGCATCACTAAGTTGGGCCTCACGGATCTGATCTTCCAAGGTAGGAGCAACTTGAAGATTTGCAAGAAAGCCTTGCGGAACAACTTGGAGGTTGAGCTTCCTGAATGCTTCACAAAGCTCAGGCTGAAACGGCTTGATAAGGAGACTGTTGCAATATGCCTTTCTGCTCAAGGCATCTGCAATGACATTGGCCTTGCCAGGTGTGTATTCGATGCTTGGATCATACTCTTGGATCATTTCAACCCAACGAGTCTGGCGAAGGTTCAGGTTAGGCTGTGTGAAGATGTACTTCAAGCTCTTGTGATCGGTGAAGATGTCCACTTTTCTGCCAAACAGAAGGTGTCTCCACGTGATCAAGGCATGTACCACTACTGCTAGCTCGAGATCATGTGTGGGGTAGCTCTGCTCATTTGGCTTCAATTGACGAGAAGTGTATGTCACAATCTTCTTGTCTTGCATTAGAACACCACCAAGTCCTTGAAGAGAAGCATCATAGAATACTTTGTAGGGCTTGGACTCATCCGGAGGAGTAAGAACCGGAGCAGAGATGAGCTTTTGTTTGAGTGTTTTGAATGCCACATCACAATCCGGAGACCAGTTGTACTTGACATTCTTCTGCAGCAAGTTGGAGAGAGGCTTGGCAATCTTGGAGAAGTTCTCAACGAACCTTCTGCAATAGCTAGCAAGACCAAGGAAGCTTCGGAGTTGCTTGACGTTCTGCGGGGGTTCCCAGTTGACAATCGCTTCAACTTTCTCGGGGTTGACAGAAATACCCTCAGCAGAGATGATATGGCCAAGATATAAGACCTTATCGAGCCAGAATTCACATTTAGAGAACTTCGCATAGAACTTGTGTTCACGGAGTCTGTCTAGAACCAGACGGAGGTGCTTTTCATGATCCTCTTCATTCTTGGAGAATACCAAGATGTCATCCAGATAGACGAGCACAAATTTGTTGGTGTAGGGGTTGAATATGTAGTGCATCATCCTCGAGAAGGTGGGTGGAGCATTTGCGAGGCCAAAAGACATGACTGTGTATTCATAGGAGCCGTAGCTTGTTCTGAATGCAGTCTTGTGAATATCTTCTTCACGGATACGGATCTGGTGATAACCCATCCGGAGATCGAGCTTTGAGAACACTTTTGCTCCTTTGAGCTGCTCGAACAATTCATTGATGTTGGGGAGCACATGTTCTTTATTGTCTTCTTGTTCAATGGCCGGTAATCAACGCAAAGGCGCTCCGTGCCATCCTTCTTCTTGACAAATAAGACACCACAGCCCCAAGGAGAAGTGCTAGGCCTGATTAGACCCATACGCTCTTGCTCATCGAGTTGTTTCTTCAGCTCCTTCAACTCATCAGGGGAAAGCTTGTACGGACGCCGGCATGCTGGCTCGGTACCGGGCTCGAGTTCAATGACAAATTCAACTTGACGATGCGGAGGCATGCCTGGAAGCTCTTCAAGGAAAACGTCTTCATATTCATTGACCACCGGAATCTGGGAGATGGCATTAATCTCGCCCTTTTCATTGAGAGAGAATAGCCTGATTGTGTTATCTCGAGAGGCGAAGATAATCACGTCTTCGTCAGGATGAGTAAGCTTGACTTCCTTATTTGCACAATCAATGTGAGCATCATGCTTGGAGAGCAAATCCATCCCAAGAATAAGATCAATGTCGGAATTGCCGAGAATAACCGGAGAAACCAGAAAACGGTAATCACCCATATAAATAGATACATCCGGAGCAAAGTTGTTGGAGTTCATTAGCAAACCCGGAGAAAGCACAGACATTGGACTAGGCAAAGCTTGCAATGGCATATCATGTGACAATGCAAAAGGTCTTGACATGAAAGAATGTGATGCACCTGAATCAAACAAGACTTTTGCAGGAATAGAGTTAAATGGAAGGTTACCAAGTATCACATCTGAAGAATTCTCTGCTTGAGCTGCATTCATCAGATTCACTCTTGCTGACTTGGGGTTGTGCTTGACAATAGCAGTGCTGACAGGTGGAGGAGGCGGAAGGCGCCTTGGGTTGGGGCACTTGTTAGCATAATGACCCTTCTGAGAGCACTTGTTGCAGACCACTTCTGAGAGAGGACGGTGATAAGGAGCACTTGACTTCGAAGCTTGAAAGTGATTCTTTGACTGATTGCTTGGGTTGGGTGGGTGGGAGAAACCACGGCCACCAGAATTCTTGTTGTTGTTCTTGGGAGGTCGGATCACTGGAGGGGGTGGAAGCCAAAACTTCTGTTGCTTTGCGACCACTTGGGAAGAAGAGGAGGAGTGAACGGCATCTCTGATCCTCTTTTTGGAAGCTTCCATCTTGAGCTGGGCTGCCTCTTGCTTAAGTGTCATGTTATAGAATTGATCAAATTCATAAGGCTCGAACAAGGTGAGAGCTAGTTGGAGTTCATCCTTTAGACCACCACGGAACTGATAAATCTTGCTCTTGGCATCTGGGATGTCTTTCTTGGCATAGCGGGCAAGGTTCTGGAACTTGACATTATATTGATAAATAGTCATTGAGCCTTGCTTCAGGTTGCGGAATTGCTCACGCATACCTTCGATGACACTTGTTGGAATGTGGTGAGAGCGAAAATCCTTGCAGAAGTCAGCCCACGAGATTTCACGCCCTTCTCTGGAGTCTTTGTACTGCTGCCACCAATCAGCGGCTTGGTCCTTGAGTTGGAAGGCGGCAAACTTCACATAGTCCTCAGGTCTCATGTTAGTGCACTCGAAATGCTTCTTCATATCTGTTATCCAGTCTTCAGCATCTAGAGGGTCCACACAGTAATGGAATGCCTTCGATTGGTTTTGCCAGGAACTGGTTGAGTGTAGCAAAGTGAGGTTGGTTGAACAAATTGCCTTGGCTTTGGTTCCCATGGGCACCTTGATTTGCTTGATTTGCTTGAATGTTCTGCATCATTTGCATAAGAATCTGGGTGTTCTTGTTCGTCGCTTGCATAATTGCTCTCCAGGCCTCAGACGGAGGAGGAGGGAAAGGAGGACGATCAGGAACTTCTTCACCCTCTGGGTTAGCGTTAGGAACCCTTTTAGGAGCCGTCCTGAATGAGATGACAACTATTAGCCATTGATTGAGAAAATATATAAGCTGAATCAATGGCTAGAAATTTCAACAAAAGTCTTCACAATAACATTCGAACAAGATGAACGAATGTAATCCACAATTTAATGATACAACAATCTTCACGAGAAGCCACTTGGGAGAACAAAAGGTAAATAAAAACAACACGGAGCAGATAGAACAAATACAAGATAGAAGCTTCGTTCGACATATTCGTGTTGAAAGCTTATGGAACGTGTTACAAAAGGGTTTTGCAATCCCCAGATCAGCATAGCCAAGGACCCTTTAAGATGCAACTCCCGATCGGAACAACGCCCATAAAACTACTTCACTCAATGTAGAACCCCGAACTCCATATCATGCATTCGTTGGAAGAATGCCTACGAACTACTAGATGAACCCACCTATTAATTTCCGAAAGTTTTAGTTATGCAATCACGTGTTGGGGATACAGGGGAAGCATCGCGCACTCAACTCTAATCCTACATCCAGCTGTATCCATCCTTCAACACATAACCAGTTATTTTCGGAAACCGTTTACCTCGGACCTTCGAAACGCATCTGCTATACAAGCTATGGCAATACTCCCGAACTACCTCCCCAGTACTCGGTGATGTCGGGGTTATCTTGCCACTAACCGCATAGGAGAGTTTTCGATGTCGGCCGTCTTAAGTATTCCAGAACTGTTGCGATATATTTGTGACGACAACACCTCGGAGCTCAACTCCCCGGGACACTGCCACAACCCCTAAATGACAGGAGGCATCGAGAACAATGTTCTCATCACAAACACATCGAAATAATCCAAACAATACCCGCGTGATCCTAAAAAAATTTGGTGAATTTTTGAGAGTAGAAGAGATAAGAGTAATCGTCAGGAGTCCTCACCAGTGTGAAAAGAGATGAGGAGCAAAAAATCCTACTCTCCGATATATATATATATATATATATATATATATATAGCCGGTCTATTCTCATAACATTATGAGAATAATATTCTCATAACACTTCCGAACTGCATCGCAAAAATGCATTGGAGAACTATGCGCACTGCTTCCGTCTTCTGCTGTGCACCACATAGAGGTGCAGCAGGAAACGTTCATCTAGCATCGTTTCTGGCTAGTTTCACTGATTTGTGCTGGTTTATTCGCGCTTGCGCTGATTTAATTTGCGGTTAAGCACTGAATTCTGCGAGAAAACGACGGAAATCATTGGATTTTGGCGGATCTGCGTCCGTTCGTCCGCCTTTCTCTGTTTTCTCTGTTCTCCCCAGTGCGGATCGAAATTGACGCGTTTTGTTTGTAATGTTCTGTTGTTTTCGACATTTACGGGCTGCTTTTGATCTATCCGTATAAATTGGAGCGGATTAAGTTGTTATTTTGGAAGAATTTTAAGTTTTCTGTCCACGTTTTTTTGCGGCGCTACTGGCTCTGGTCGTTTTATCAAAAGATGTTCTTTGAGTTTTTTTGCATTGTATAGTTGTTAGAACTGCATCGCATGCCGTGTGTTTCGTCTGTGAATCGCGGTCAAAGAGCGGTGGACTGCAGTAATATGCAAATGTGCGTTGAATTTTTTGTAGTGCGGCGAACTGCATTAATATGCAATGCGAGCCTGTGTGAACTGCATCACAGCCAATGTTGCGTGGGGGTACTAGTTTGATTTGTTTTTTTTTGCTTCTGTCAAGCGGGTGGACTGCAGCAACACGCAATGCGGAATGCATTTTGTTATGTAACCGTACTGCTTTATTCGTCGTTTTTTTGTGTTGTTTGTTTTTACATATATATATATACTGGTGGGTCAATTGGCTCCCCTCCCACCTTATCCCTGGCGGCTCCCATCTCATCTTATCCGTGGCGGCGCCACTCCTGCTCGATCTGTTTTTTCTCCCAACCAGATCTGTTTTTTCGCCTGGCAATGGATTGCGCGTGTGGCTGCCTGGCAAGGGTGGAGCCGATGCTGGAGACATGCGTTTTTTCTGAAGGTTTGGTTCTGAACCAGAAGCAGCGGCACAACGCTCTCTGTTCTATTCTATATTCTTCAGGTATTGGATTTCGGGCTCCATTCGTCCATCAGTTGACTGACGATGATGTCAGTGTTTCATGGGTATGTATTTCTCGGATATTTTTTTTTCATGTGTTGTTCGTAGTTAACGCTACCTTAATTTTTGTAGGAGTATTAGTTTTCTGAAGAAATTTTTTTTGCTACCAAGTATAAGCGAACTGCTTTTCTCGTAGTAGTTTTTTATGAACACTGTAGGAGCAGCAGCAATGTTTGTCTAGTCAATATTATTACGTGTTGACATCAATATTTCTGTATGAAAGATTGTAATCTTTTTCTTAGTTGTTCTTATATTTTTTTCTTTTCTTGTTGTTTTTCTTTGCAGAAATTCCCTTCTGTTCTAGTGAGGGTAACAGAAAGCTGTGTTAATTTGGTGTTGGTCAGCAATAATGGATATCATGATGTTGATGTCATGTATTCTGTTGGCTCTGATGATTGTTTGGTTCTCAAAGACGGCTGGAAGGAATTTGTGGAGGAAGCTGGTCTTCAGGCAGAGGATGTTGTGATGGCTATGTTTTTTAGGCATGCAAAGTGTTTGGAAATCATGTTAAATTTGCTTTAGATCAGTCTCGCTTGAGCAGCAGCAGCTTGAGACATTTTTTGTTGTAATAATCTGACATTTTTTTTGCGTGGCTTCTAGTGTTTTTTCTCATGAGAATTTCTGAGTATAAGTGAACTGCCTTTTTTACGTATAGTCTTTTCATGTGCATCCTATGAGCAGCAGCAGTTTCCTTTTTTCTTAACCCACATACGGAACTAGAGTTTTTTTAATAAAAGAGCACTGCATCAACCTTCTTAACAGGGAGCAGTTTTGTGAAAGAATTGTCTATGTGAACTGCTCTGATAGTTTTGTTTTTTATGTGTATCCTAGATGCAGCAGCGGTTTTAAAGCAATATACATACTGAAAATATTCTACGGAGAACTGCATATATTTGATAGATAAAAACTACGGTTCAGGGGTCATAATTAATATAGTACATCATCAAGCAAACTAAAGCAAAACAAGCAAACATTGTCCCAAAGCAAACTAGAACGAAAGCAAACTAATCTACATACGCAGAGGAAACTAAATCGAGCACTTGCGACAGGAATCTTTGGTTTCAGCATCTGTCCTGCTTCACCAGTTCCACCCGTTGGAGTTGGAGGTGGAAGTTGATGCCCCCTTGCCCCACCCCCTCTTGGAGGACCTCGGGCGCTTCCTTGTCTTCTCTGTTTCAGCGCGCGCGAGGCCTTTCTTCATGGTGCTGATTCTGTTCCATATCTCGAACGCAGCGTAGGCGTCCTTGGCAGCATACTCGACGTGCTTGGTGCTGAGAATGGAAGTCCACAGTTTGTGGTCGTGGTCTGTCATCTTCGTCTTCATGTCCGCGTACTCGTCGTCGATGATGGCAGCAGCTACATCGCCCAGCGAGTCCAGTGGCTTCGTTCCATCAGGCACCCTCCAGTTCGTCTGGATGTCGACGAAGTTGGCGACGTGGAGGTCGCTGGCTGCGAGCTTCTGCTTGTCCTGCTCGATGGCGAAGCCAGTGAACTCGAAACTATGGAAAGTGAACCACAAGTTATACCTTTAGGAACTGCATACACGGGCATATAGAACTGCAAAGCGTACTCGGCAGAGAGAATTGCTTACCTTGGGTCGTCGAGGAACCTGTCGAAGTTGACGCATCTCTGGCCCAATGTACCACATACCTGGAAAACAAGCACTGGCTGGTACTTGCCGATGGATAGTTGAACCACGGCCGCCCTGCGGTGGTCGGGTGTGTACTCCACATCGATGCCGACGATCTTCTGGCGGCGCCGCTGGAGTAGTGTCTTGAAGTCTTCGACGTACGTCGCCATGGCGGCGACGTCGGTGGTGTAGATCACCTTCAGCTTCGTGTTCCCGTGCGCATGCACGGCGTCGTAGGTCCTGCTGAACCCCATTGCTGCAAAGAGGACGAAGAGGAGGAGGAAGGCGCAGCGTCGTGTGTTTGTGGGGACGGTCTGTTCGATGGAGCGCGGGATTTAAATGGGAGCGGCAGCAACTTCTGCCGAGGCCACGATCTCGTCTCCCAACCGTGGTGGCGATCGTGGGTTCGTGATGATCGTTGCAGTTCGTGCGGCATGCAACCGTCGGGATAGAGGAGGGGCGGTGCGCGGGCGCTTCGGCCGATAGTGGGTGCATTTATTTTAGGGCAGGCGAACCGAATCGTCCGCCGTAAGCGAACTGCATCGCTTCAGAAGCGTAATCGTCCGCCGTAAGCGAACTGCAACGCCTCAGAAGCGGAATCGTTTTTGTTTACATTTTTTTGCACTAAGCGCACTACACTGTGTACTCGAAGGTTACTGCACTGAAGCTTTTTAAACGCACCACGCACGGGACTACAGTGTATTGTTTATCCTAGCCTGACTGTATATTTTTTTCTTTTCTATCTGCTTTTCTGTACTGATTCACGTTCATGGTCAGATTCTATACGAGCAAGAGAACTGCATTCTCAAAAATGACATTCCGATGTCGGTTTTTTCATACAGAAGAGAACCGCATTATGAGAGTGGAATTCTCATCTTATTTTCTTTTTTCATATAGAAGAGAACTGCATATTATTACACAATAACGATATATATAAATGATGAAGTTAATATGTTTTTTTTAAATGCAAAAACTGCATATGTGTTTTGATCTACGCCCTTTTCCTGGTGCTTCTTCGCAGATTGCGCACTGCATTTGTTTCAACGGTTGTTGCTGCTACTGTCTTGCTCTTGTTGTTCGCGTTACCCCTCGTAACGGGACCGTGCGACCGCGACGCTTGCCTACGCGCTTGATTATGCGTTCTGTCTCTCCCCTTCGTTTTTGATGATGGTTCTTCGATTTCTTCATCTTCTTCTTCTTCTTCCTCATCTTCCTCCTCGGTTTCATCAGCTTCGATCGCTTCCTCACTCTCTTCTCTGTCAGCATCAGCTTCGATCGCTTCTTCGTCCTCTTCTTCATCTTTTTCCTCTGTTCTATTTGGACAAGTTCTCGCGTTATGCTTCTCTCTCTTGTTGCAGACGCTACATAGCCTTCTCTTTGGCGTATCATCTTGTTGGTCAGCTTGGTGATTTGTGGTGGCATTTTCAGCCTGGATTTGTTTCAGCCTCTCCTCACATGTTCTTGAGTTGTGTCCCGCAATCTTATTGCATGATTTACACATCCTTACCCCCAGCGGTCTTCCTTCGCTGTCCAGTTCCGGCTCAGGCCTGCTATTTTTTCCAGGGCTTTTTTCATTTGCTGTAGCTTTTTTATTGGCTGACTTGCTCTCTTTCTTTCTCCCTTTTGTGTTTGAAACAGGCGGGGGAAGAATTGTGTCATCCATATTATGAACTGCACCATCAGCAGCATTTTCCTGCTCCTTTCCTTGGACTTCACCCCGCGCATCCATGATCTTCTCTGCCTCTTCTTCTTCTTCATTTATTACGTTCACTTCTTGTATGAGTTTTCTCATCCCAGCTAAAGCTCTGTTGTACCCTCTATCCGACTTGACACCTCTGTTCGCCAGGTCCATTGCAGTTTCTGCAAGTAGTCTCCTACGGCAGAACATCGAACTCCCATCCGGAGCAGTTTGCTCATAGTCTCTGCGGTCAAAAGTTGGATCTTGGCGTGCGTTCCGTGTGTATCTCCTCAATATGTACTGTTCAGGTATCTTGTCCACCCGCAGCTGATCCAACATGCAAATGATGTGCACGCAGAACAGGCCTGCAGCAAAAGAAATTTTTTTGGGTTACTCGTGCCAGCAAACTTCACATAAATAGGCAACATTTTTTAATTTTTTTGGTTTTGTGAACTGCATTATAAATAGGTCCTGTGTCTGCTGCTATAGTGAACCTCACTATATATTTTTTTGTTTCTAATCTCTTTTTTTTTTCTACGAGCAATAAGTGAACTTCATTTTGTTTTACGTGTGCTTATTTTTTTTGTTTTCCTGTATCACTTACCTGTGTGTGTCCACAGCTTGCATTCGCATTCGTAGATACCGTTTGTCACATCAGCAACCACCTGGAACTCGTGTCTTGCCCAATCAAAATCATCAGACCGGTTGTAGTGGCGCACCAAATATTTCGTTGGGTTGTCAGTGGACTGCTCTGATCTGAAGGCTGTGCTGCGGTAGTGCGTTTGCTTGAAGTCAGCAAAGACGGCCCTGGCGTAAATCTTGGAGAGCTGAACCTCGAATCCAAACTGAGTAGTAGTCTTTATCTCCGTCTGTGAAACAAAGAAAACCAGTTAAGTGGTTGTCTTTTTTGCAGCAAAAATCAAGAAAGCGAGTATTTGTTTTTATTTAATTGCTGATGCATCTGAAAAATTTGTTTCTGTTTTATATACCTCGTTAGCTATGGTCTCCGCGTGCTCGACGCCCTTCCTTGTCTGGATGCACCTGTCCACCTGGGACGCAAAGATGTGCAGGTCGTGTCTTTCCTTGACAAAGTTCCTCTTCAAGATCCGGTTCATGCTTTCACTTCTCTGTGTCGACGTCATCCGTGCACAGAACACCTCCTTGTAGTAAGCCGATATCCATTCTTTTCTGTCTGCCCACAGCGCCTTCATAATCTCATCATTTTGCAGGTTATACTTTTCCATGAGTTCACGCCAAGCGCGTTCAAACTCTGATGGCATCAGTGGGTGGTTGAGAACGGAGGTCAGCTCATCCTTGAATTTCTCATAGGCTTTGTACAGCAAGGACAGGTGATCCTTGTATTTTTTTCAGTATATGCCAACGGCATAACTTGTGCAGCGTGCCTACGAGCGTACTTTTTATCGCGGCATCCATGGAGGGGCATTGATCTGCATGTTTTTGAAAAAAAACAAGCATCGAGTTATTGAGAGAACTGCATATCCTTTTTCTGCTTTTTTTTCTTTTTTTTCATTGGATGTAAGAAATGTACTACAAAACTTGGCAGTGAACTGCATTGTTATTTAAGTTCACTCTTTTTTTTCAGCATACCTGTGAGTATGCAGATTGGCCGCTTGTTGTTCATGCAACGCAAGAACGTCCGGAACACCCACTCGAAAGTCGGTATTGTTTCGTCTCTGATGAGAGCCACAGCAAATATTGTACTTTGGAGGTGGTGGTTGACTCCAACGAAGACGCCCAGAGGCATGTGGAACCTGTTGGTCTTGTAGGTCGTGTCAAATGTGACACAATCTCCAAAATCCTCGTACGATCCCCTGCAGCTAGCGTTCGCCCAGAATATGTTGCGCACACGGTTATCGACATCTTTGTCGTAATCATAGAAGAACTCTGGGTTTATTTGCTGCATCTTCTCAAAGAAAGCCAGGAGTTTCTTCACATCGTCCTCTGTTTCCTCCCTCGCGAATTGGTGCTTCCTGCAGTTCGAAATAATAATATACTTGCAGCATTAGGGACATACAGAAAATGCACAAAGCGAACTGCATGAAATAGACGAGATATCTTTTTTTGTTTTTAGTGAACGTACCTGTTCACCCAGTCACGGCTGGTGCGCCCCATAAAGTGTAGTCCTCCTGACATCCTCGACAGGGTTGACATCATCTGCGTGTGCGTGAGGTTGTCGCTCTGCATGTCCTTCACTAGTTTATCGAGCAACGGGTCATCCGTCTTATGCGAGTGCATGTGCAGAAGCATAGCCGGGCTGTCAATCATCCTGTGGTTGTGATTGAGCTCAATCTCTGCTATCACAAACACATCCTTTATTTTTTTCAATCTCATCCCCGCCTTGCAGCCAGTCCTCTTTGATGTTTTTTCCCGCTTTCTGTCATAATCAGTGACAGTTTGTTTGCTTCTGCCTTGCTTTGAGCACACGATGTATCTGTTTGTTCTGTATCCGCCGTTTTTGCGTGTGCCGAAGCCTGCATGCCTCGCATAAGCGTTGTAGAATTCTCGCGCCGCATCTTCTGATGTGAACTGCATACCTTTCACGGGCACAAGTTCTCGGAGCATGTTCTCATCCTGCACACATACAACACGGAATGTTTCTTTTTTTTTGTTAATGAGAATGCACAAGCTGAAACTATGCGTAATAACTGAACTGCAGTAGCCAGGCAAGGATGCTTACGTGCGTGTACTGTTTTTCTTCTAACGGTGTTTGCAGCTCACTGATGTTTATTGGGCATGGAGGGGTGACAACAGACCTGTGTAATTGAGGATCGCGAGGAGGCAGGAGTGTGGAGAACTTTACTTTCTTGGTTGCCTGCGGCCCTCCTTGATTATGCTTCCGATTCTTTTGTTGGGCAGTAGGCGGCCTTGGTGGAATTCCACCGTCCCTTTGTAGACGAATTGTTTGCACATGGATCTGCCGAACTTGCTGGGTTTCAACTTCGGCTTCTGGAGGTGCTATATCATCCGTTCTGATCTGCTGACCAAATGTTTCAAAGACACGCGTGTACCTTGGCTGCATAACTGTTATGATTTGCTCCTCGTCATCATCCTCTTCCTCAGCATGTTTCTGCGCTTGTTCACCCATGAAGACCAGATCGTCGTCGTCCTCCTCTTCATCCTGCGGCTTTCTTGTTTGACTGCCTTCTCCATCTCGAATGATGTTTGGTTCGCTGTTTTCATATTTATCCTCCACATCTTCCTCCACGGAGTAGGCAATTCTGTTTGTCGTGTTAAAGAAACCCCTAGGTAATTCAGGTGTTATCCATCGAGGCATCTCCCACTCTTCTCTTCCAATGCAGTTCATGGGCTCAGGGTCGTAAATGATTCGAGGCATCTTCTGTTTTTGAGGCATAGCGAATTCCTGCAGGTTATTAAGCCAAAGTTTTTTTTATGCATGTCAACAATGAAATGAACTGCATCTTTCGTTCTATATATCATTATATTTTTGCAAACGATAAGGATTTGCACTTTCAATGTGTCATTCTACAGCAGGGGCACTACTAGTTAACGTGAAGAAACAATGCACTTCAGGTCTAGGAACAGCGCTCTACTTTTTTAGTCAATGTGGACTGCAATTTTTATCCATACAGCGTCTTTTATTTTTCGAACTATCCTTTTCTGATTTTCTACTTTTGGAGACACATGTTACTGCAGTCGACGCAAGATGGGGGACTGCATGTGTATAAAAACGTCACTGCAAACTGGATGGGGGGGGTTGGTATGTTGATTTTTCTTACCTTATATGCAGTTCCCTGCTTCTGCAGATGCAGCTCTTGCTGTTGTTGTCGTGCAGTCCACCTCCGCTGCAGGAAATCATGCGCTTTTTCCCCCTTGGCCATTGTTGCGGGAGAAGGCTGGACGTGAACCATTGCAGTTCGCATCCAGGACGAATGCGATGTAGTAGTCGACGTTGCAGTTCGCTTCCCCCTGTCGTGCACGGCTAAGGCTGGATGCTTCAGGGGCGGACCCTCCAGGTGTTGTTGGGGCGATGGTGAGGTGCGGCGTCGCTTCCTAAGCGCCGCCGCGGAAATTTCGTCCCCGACGGACTGCATCACCGGACGTTTTGGCGGGCGCTCCGCTACCTCTACGAGGCGGGTAGAGGTGGTGTAGGTGAGGTGCAGGACGCCGGCCGCCGGCCGCCGTGCGCTCCGGCGCTAGAAGGCGGGGGAGGGGTGGGGAGAGGACGTCTGCCGCCGTCCGCCGTGCGCCCCCGCGCTAGGATGCGGGGAGGGGTGGGGGAGGACGCTGCCCGCCGGCCGCCGTGCGCTCCCGCGCTAGAAGGCGGGGAGGAGAGGGGGAGGACGCGGGGCGCTCCCGCGCTAGGAGGCGGGGAGGAGTGGGGGAGGACGCCGGCGTCGGGTCGCTGGCGCTAGGAGGCGGGGAGTGGAGGGGGAGGGGTGTTATGAGAATAAGCCCTTTTGTTAGGAGAATAAGGTCTTAAGGGGTGTTATGAGAATAGACCCACGCTATATATA
>LR738710.1:536719963-536798502 GCA_902687465.1 Secale cereale | reverse complement strand
GGGGCGCTGGCGCGCTAGAAGGCGGGGAGGGGAGGGGAGGACGCGGGGCGCCGGCCGCCGGGGCGCTCCCGCGCTAGGAGGCGGGGAGGGGTGGGGGAGGACGCCGGCGTCGGGGCGCTGGCGCTAGGAGGCGGGGAGTGGAGGGGGAGGGGTGTTATGAGAATAAGTCCTTTTGTTAGGAGAATAAGGTCTTAAGGGGTGTTATGAGAATAGACCCACCCTATATATATATATATATATATATATATATATATAGGACTCAAAACATTTTTGTGTGCGTGCATAGACTCAACATCGGCAGCGGTTCGATCAAATAGTGGCTCCTAGGTCGGGGAAGGCTCTGATACCAACTTGTAACAACCCGGACACACGCGCCGGTGGTCGTTACTCCTGGCGGGATGTAGACTGGCCCCACATATCAATACTAGTCTTTTCTGCACACTTTTTCCTCACTCGTGCGCACCCGGGAACCTCTTCCCGGTCGGTCACCCATCCTGAAATTACTCCAAGCTAAGCATGCTTAACTTTGGAGTTCTGTCCGAATGGGCTTCCGAAAAAGAAGGAATTCCTTATTGATATGAGTAGTCTATCATCCCTAGTAAGCCAGGCTATCACAGAGGCCCTGGCCCTCTTCGCTGCCCTCTGGGCCAGCGTCTCCATGTCCCTGCAAAGACAACATCGAATCGGAGAAAGATAATACAGAGGTGGAGTCAGGAGGTAATGTGGGGAGAAAAATACATACTCGTTCTCCGCCTCCTCCTCCAGTGGCTTCCTCTTCCTCCTTGGGCTAAGAGACCCAATATCGAAGTCAACATCCATGGCGACATATGCGGGAGGGGGAGAAGGAGATGGGGTCTGGCCACGCTTGGACGAAGAGGAAGCAGTCACCGTCCTCTTCGCCATCGTGGTCTTCCCCGCCTTCTTCACTACCGCGGCCTTCATCGCCCTCGTCTCACACATGAGTTGCTCCTGGGGCTGCTCCCGCTACGCGATGCTGCCGGGCCTGACCGGCTCACCAGAACTAGCCCACTGCAAGACGCGCCGCCTCCCCGTGGTCGGAGGGTCGACGGCCTCGCCCTCCTCTTCGGAAGACTCCTCGACCACATCTTCGATAAGAGGAGCGTCGGTGTCGGCGCCAGTGCCGCTAGCCTCCCCAACAGACTTCGCCCATCCGGTGTGCTCATCGTCCTTCGCGGCCGCGTCGGCCTCATCCTCCACCTGGGCGGCGCTGCCGGCCTCCAGGGCAAGCGCCACCTTCGCCGCCCTGGCGGCAATATAATCCAGCTCCGCCTTGGTGGTGTCGCGGATGAGCGCCGGCTCTTCGCGAACATAGCCCTCCGACAAGGTGTCGAAAAATTCCTGCACCTGATCCGCCGGCGGCTCGGCCCAGGCGGGGTCAAGGCTATGCGCGTTGAAGTCCGGCATCATGGCAATAATGGCGAACTGGCGAGAGTTGTTGCTCAGCGGGACAACTCCCGCTGGCAACCCAAACAGAGGCCCCTTGACGGCCTTGCCGGTCCTCTCGGCCCTGTCGTCGCTGTCCATGTCAAGTTGGAAAAGCCTCTGGTAAAGATGGGCATGCAGCATCACCGTGAAGTTGTGCTTCAGACTAGGGCGAAGCCTCATGATGTCGGTCGCATTCCTGAAAAGCCAAGCCGGCATCCCCTTGTTGTGAAGTGTCGTGATTCGGCGGCGGATGAAATCGGCCCCGATCATCTCAAGGGTGAGCCCGGCATGGGCGAGACGGTCGATCCTGGTGGTGGCGATCGAGAGCTTCTTGTCGTTGACGTCGACATTCACCCAGTCCTTGCGGCGGATCGGCGGGCTCTGACGAACTCGGCAGAACTCCGGTGGATCATCCTCCTCGATCCATAGCCACCGACTCCTCCACTCCTCCCACCTCTCATTATGCGCACCCTCCGGATGCGTACCCATCTCCTGGGCCCGTGGAATCCAGGTGACGTAGACGGAGATGACGTCCCCCCTGGATTCTAGGATAGAAGTAATGGCAGAAGAGCGTCGTACTAGGAACCATCCCGGCGAAACCCTCGCAGAGGTGGGCGAAGAAGGCCATGCACGCCACGGCATTCGCCATAAAATCAAGAAGATGGAAGCCGTAGGCCTGCATAACATCATTGAAAAAATCGGAGAAAGGGGGATAGAGGCCGCAGGAGAAGTAGTCGACAAAGAAGGGGTACCGATTCGGGCTGGCCTGGGCAAATTTGGCTGGGACGACGCGCGTGGCCGGATGCCTAGTCGTCTGAGTCCCCCACAGAGGCTTGAAGTAGTCCCTGAGTACGACCACATTGACCGTCGGGGGGAAGTAGGTGAGCTGCGTCCGGAGCACCTCCAACTCACTTTCCGGTAACTCCTTCTCCCCCACGTCCTCGGCCGCTCCCTTGCCTTTGCCGGACTTAAGTGCCATGGCGGCTAAGGAAGAGGTGAGGAATCAAAAGCAAGGAGAGTGCGGTGTCGGCGAGCGGAGGCAATAGCTTCAGCTTTTCGCTTGAAGAAGAAGCGGAGGAACGGCGACCCCGAGATTGGAGAAGCGCAGAAGGTAAATGAGCGGCGCGCCTGCAATTTTCCCTTTTTATGGGGAAGGCGCGGGCCGCCCCCTTTATCATTTAACGCGACGTGACACAGGCGTGCAGCAACGGCCCCACGCATGACCCCCACGTTAGCGCAGATCGGGGAAGCGCAACCATCGGAGGATTTATTGCGGTGAAAAGAATACGGCCCCAACTGCCCGCGCACCGTTCTGGGCCCAGCCCAACAACGAGTCGCGCTTATGTATGGCCCAGGCCCGGGGGCTCCTGTCAGTGTACAAAAGTAGGGGCTCTCCTTTGTACCCCTTTATTTGTGCACGGGCAGTCAGAGCCACGCCTAACAGGGCAGAGGAGGAAAGCCAGAGACACAAGACTACCAGAGCAGCACCAAGACAGTGGCGCAAGAAGGCCAAGCAACAAGATAGGCTTCCCCCGACAAACCCTTGCCGGGGCGGCCTGCACGCCCCCGGCAAGAACCCTTGCCGGAGCAACTCACCCAACGCCCCCATTGCAGCTACCCTTGAGCCAAGGAACTCCGACACCATGAACAACGTTGGAACCAAGGCTCGGGAAGCTCCTGCGTGATGGCATGCAGATCTTTGAGAAGACAAAGGGTCTACGTATCCTAGATGAGAACCAGAAGACAAGGCGACCGCGAGGTTCCTTGCCGAGAATGCCCACGAGGCCCCGACAAGGCTCCTTGCCAAAGATACCCCCGAAGCCCCGGCAAGCCTCTTGCCGAGGGCGCTCACAAAGCCCCCGCAAAACCTTTGCCGGGAACAGACGCAAGACCGCGGTAAGCCCTTGCCGGCCCATCATCGCCCCAGCTCGGTGACCGACCCACTAGCTGAGGCAAGTACCCACGTGGCAGTACGTGGTTCCTGATCCAGCTAGTCAAGCACCTATGTGGTGGCATGCAGATCTTCGTGAAGACTCTACCACCACGCCATCTTAGCTGCCTGCCCCGTTGAGTTGGATGCGCTTCGCAACCAGACGGAGCGGCTGCAGACGGGACGGGCCTCATTCCCATCCCAGATAAAGCAAGTGGACACCTAAATATCATATTTAATGCATCTTATCCCATAATGGCATGAGATAAGCTTGTACATTGTATACCTTTCCACCTCATGTGTGCCACTGTGGCAGCCCCTTTTGACTATAAAAGGAGGCCCAAGGCGTACTGGAGAACGATTCGGAACTTTCACTACTAGGAAAAGGCATGCTAGTGGCGCACCACTTTTGCTTACTAATGGCGCACTAGTGGTGCGCCACTAGCACCATGCCATTAGAATTAAATACTAATGGCACACCCCTGGTGCGCCATTAGTATCTGGTGTACTAGTGGCGCACCACACAGTGCGCCATTAGTATATAGCCCACCGTGCGCCATTAGTATGCCTCCCAGGGGGGCATATGTACCCCTGTGCTTTGGCATACTAATGGTGCACTAGAGGGTGATGCGCCATTAGTTTCATTTGTACCGTGCACCATTAGAGTCTTGGGTGGTGCGCCACTAGTATGAATATTAGGGATTTTTTTTCTTTTCTGATATTTTCACAGGATACAAAATATATTATTGGACAGAATTTAGACAACACCACAAAACAACAGCAGATTCATCGAATACAATAGAAGATTAGTCTCCGAATACAATTCATCATATTACTCTCAGAATTCAAAAGACCGAACAAAGATAGAACATTACTAGTCTCGAGACCGCGAGTAGCGAGTTTGTCTTCACATTACAAGTCGATATCGATCATCTAAACTACCATCACATAGAAGAGAGCTGCGGTCATCACGATGAGCATCATCGCGACGAAACTCGTCTTCATCTGGTTCCTCCAACGCTCCCTCCTCTCTCCCGCTAGACAGCGCGCGTATCTAGATTCCGCCTCCACCCTAGTGGTGTACCCTTTGTAACTATTACCGCGGAAATGGTGAACCTGTCTCTGACACTCCTCCCAGTCGTCGTAGACTTTGGGAACCTTACCCTTGTACACGACATACGACGGCATCGCTATGCACTAGCCAAACGAAACATTAGTACCAATTCATAGACAAAACATAAGCAATATATAAGTATGTAACAAAAGGATCGAAAGAGAAAAGCAAGACATTAATAGCATCGATTACATCTAAGTTGAATGACTGTCCAAACCAAAGAGACATAAAAGTTCATTAAAGTTTAATTACAACATGAGCCAATCGATGTTTCAGAACTAGACATAGCATCGCTACTTTCGACTCGACTCAATGGACTGGAGCATGGATGAAGCCGCCGTCCTTCGTGGGAGTCATGAAATCACGGGCGTTGTCAGCCTGCATTTGTAGCATTGTGTCTATGTCACTGTTGGACGGTTGATTTCTCAGGTTGAACTGCCCCGAGGTACGAAGGACATCTTGATGGATGATTTCTGCAAACTCCAACTGGATGCGAAAGAATTCTTGTCTGATGTCCGCGTCCTGGATTGCCGACAAGCTCGCGGCCCAATCTTTGAGTTTATCTGGTAGCAGAAGGTGATTATGGTGTTGTACGATCGCCCGCATGTGATGGATGGCGTAGTAGGCACCCTTCTGACCGCCAGGCGGCTGCTTGACGCAGCAGAACGTCGTATTATGGGCGAACACGTGCTTGCCGTACTTACGAACTGGCCTGGTGAAGGTGCCTCCAGATTTGGTGTAGCCGGGGAGAACATCATCAAGAACTTTCTTGACATTTGTGTTGTCTATCTTCGACTGACGGTCTGAGTCGAAATACGTGGCCATGGAATATTTTGGGCTTAAGAGGATGAGTGTGCAATGTGTGTCACTGCACAAAACACGGAATGTTAAAAAAAGATCTAAATCTAAGAAATCATATGTTACACGGCGGTTGAGGGGACGACTTACTCGGGAAAGTAAGGCACGAGGAAGTTATCCTTATCTCGGTTTGCCAGAATGATCCCTTCGAGGTAAGAACTCGCGACTTGCCGGTCCCCAGCGCTGCCCAAGATCTTGGCACGCATGTAGAAAAGGGCGACTATCACGATGTCCGGGGTCTTGTCCCTAATGATCCGCATCTCCATACTTAGTGAAAATAGCCAAACGAAGGTGTAGTGCAGCGGATAAAGGTTAAACATAGCGAAGATGTCATCAAACCGCAGGACGATCGTACCCCCGATGGAGTTATCCACAAAGCCCTTGCCCTCTAGCACCTTGGCCATGAAAATCGGGTATGCCACATCCTTCTCTCTGAGACGCCGCTTCTCCAAAGAAAGAACACTGTCATGTAGACTCCGCATAGCACCGGTTACAGCATTGAGCATATTAGTCGGTAGCATCGGCCTACCCGCCACATGCACCCTCCTCATTATATCCTTAGGTGAAGGTGGCCCATCCTGAGCACGGATCATACTCGGTGCCGGCTGGCTCGCACCCTTGTTACTCTTTCTTTTCCGTCCCTTCTTGTTCTGCTGTAATGGGACCGAGTTCTGCTCACAGACCTCCTTCTTGAGTGTGTTGGGGCTGATAATATTTCGCACCTCGGCTATCAGAGGCTCGGTGAAGTCGGCAGCTGGAGGCGTCTCCTGAGAACTGAACGCCAGACGACGCCTGTTGCAACTGGGTTTCTTCGAGGTACCAGCTAGATCGCGATCGTCTTTTGTAGGGTTGGGTTCTTGAGAAGGAGGCCCCATGAATTCGCCATCGTACCCATGATCGGCAAAGTACTTATCGATGTTGGCAAATGTACCGCCGTCGTTGTCGTCGTCGTCATCCGGATCCTGTGCCATATGCATGTTCGGATCATGTGCTATAGGGATGTCCGGCATGTCCGGTAGCGTTGCGGCGGTCTTGCCATGGCTTGGCGCCGGCACGACTGGCGGTGTTGTCTTTGGGGTGGTGTCCCCCACCCCCAAACGAATCTGGCACTTCGGCCAAAGCAGGGGCAAGCTTAGGCAGGCGCTGAGGGTCATCACATCATCTTCCTCGGCCCCGGCGGGTCGAATCGGAGGTAACAACTCATCGCAGCCTGGCAGCACCCGAACCAGTTGAACCCTATACACGGTGGGTGGCATTGGATTACCGTGGAACATGGGGTTGCCCGGTTGAATGATTCTGCCCTTAGCGACATCGACCAACTCGTCGTTCACGAAGTGCAGGAGAGTGCACGGAACGTTGGCGGCGCCCTGCGAAAACATGTAGGGCGTCAGGTATGCCCAGTCAAAGGCAAGGAGATGAAGTCCTCGGCCGAGAGGCTTAATTAGTTACCGTGATGATGGCGTCAAGCTCGGCTAATGTCGAGGCACCGCCAACGGCGGCGTGCAATTGACGGAGGGGCCGCTTGCTGCAGAGGTGTCGGCCGGTGTACACCCGTGTGCATTAAGCTCCAATGCACGTGCCAGCGTCGGAGACACCAATGCCGCCTCCGCCGGAGACACCAATGGCCCCGCCTATGCGTTCTGCAAGTTGCTGGCCGTGAAGCTGGGAATCGGGGGCGGCCCCTGTTGGCCGCCCGCAATCCACGTTGTTAGCCCATGAATCAAGGTAGGCATAATGCCGGTGAGCGTCGATCCCAGTTGTTGTTGCACTTGCTCTTGGACAATCTCCGGAATCCGCGCCACTTGTGCCTTGAGTTCTTGAACCTCGTGCGACTGGCTTTCCGAGCTGGTCCTTTTCTTCTTTCGCCCACCAGCGTTATAGTATGACGACCATTTTGTGGACAAGCCTTTGCTGGCCACACCACCAGCTGACGATGGCTTACTGAGTTTATCCTTTTTTTCATTACATTCAACGCCCTATTTAGAGTGGTGTCCCAAGGGGTGCTCTGAGTAGACCCCGCGCTACTGCTTTTAGTCGCCTGCGGAAGGAATGTGAACCATTTAGAAATTTGGCTTCATTAATTAGAATGCAACCATATGGAGCTATTTACTCGGGGTGTATTCCTTACCAGAACAACCTCAAGGGCCCTGGTCTTCGGATCCGTGGTGAGCTCCTTTGTTACCGGGTCCTCCTTGTACCGGGCCCTGACAAAGTTCATGGTCTGCTTGTCACGGTATTTATCGAAGAGGGGCGGTAGGCCTTGCTCGGCACGCTCCGCGTCCTCCTTGTCCCATATAGACTCCGCCACTCTGTAACCGCCGGGACCGAGTGTTTGTTCCCCTAAGTTCCACTCCCGCATTTGTTTCCCCCACTGACTTGATTCGGAGGTTGCGCTGCTCTCGCACTTGATCTTGAACTCCTTGTAGTCATCTTCACTGATCGAAGGATTTTTCGCCTTGATCTTCTCATGACTAAAACCTTTGTCAATCATTCTCTTTACCGAGCTTCTCCAAGTAGACAGGGCCGTGCTCATCCTCGTGAGGGTGGCATTGTTCACTTTATTCCCTGTGAGGCATGTGTTTTCAAATTTAGCGGGGAACTTGTATCGTTCGTGCAGCATCGTGAAGAGGATGTTGTGCAAATTCCCTTGGTCCTTATGCCTTAGGTTCTCGGTGTTGATCGAGACGGTGCTCTGGAGAATGCACCCGAGCTGAACCGAGTACCCCTTGACTATTTCTTTGGGCGTCGTTGCATGCCCGTCGGAGTTCACTTCAGTAAATTCCTCCTTGACGGTGTGGAGCACGGTCGGGCACCGGTCCTTCCGTTGCCTCTTCGGTTGGCTACCGTCTGTGTGTGCGCTGCCATCATCAGTGGTGGCATCCTCGGCGGCACCATCAGTGGTGTCATCCCCGACGACACCATCAGTGGTGTCATCCTTGGTGGCACCATCAGTGGTGTCAGGATCGGTGTCTTTCGCAGCGTCCTCATAGCACTGAGGTTGTTCCTCCATCTCCTAGGACAGCTCCCAGAATGCCTTGCCGCCCGAACCGCCGGCCTCATCGTTGTGGGCTATGTTTCTCTCTAAATAGGAAAAAAGTTTGGTCAAAAGTTGGTTATTGTCAAGGAACAAGATCATGGTCTCATCATTTAGGGTTTGTCGACACCGAGGCATCCTAGAAGCTAAGCTTTTATCATTTAGGGTTTGTCGACGCCGAGGCACCCTAAAAGCCTAAGCTTTCATCATTTAGGTTTTTATCGACACCGAGGCACCCTAAAAGCCAAGGTTTTATAATTTATGGTTTGTCGACGTTGAGGCCCATGCATAACACAAGAGGCGGATGATCCTACTTAATTAAGTGCTAAGATACCCCGGCCCATGCATTAGTCGCAAGTACCCCATATGTCCGATTTTTAGCAAAGTCGTGCTAAAATTCACGGAAAATTTCAGCATGACTTGTGCTGAAAATAGGACATATGGAGTACCTGAATTTGCCGGAACGGAAGTTAATCGACATTCCGGCAAACTCAAGGGCCTCTCGGGGTACCTGGAAAATCATTATCCCCGCGTAATGAAGTCGCCAATGGGTCATTTCAGAAGATCACAAGTAGCATCATCACAAGTACAGCAGCAGCAGCAGCAGTGAATACAGGCATAACAGCAGCAGCAACAGTTAAGAAAAAGTTGCAGAAGCTTGTAAAACTATACTTTGAAGTTCAAATGGTGAGTAGCTTAGCCTGTGATTACAGCAGCAGTGAATACTTTGAAGTACAGCAGCAGCAGCAGTGAATACAGGCATAACAGCAGCAGCAGCAGTGAATACAGGCATAACAGCAGCAGTAAAAGACACATCGAGTATCATGCAGTGTAGTCACTTAAGCATCTCAACAACTTAGTGATAAGTGACAACATGTAGAGTAGAGGACCATCATGTTTTCTTGACAAGAAGCAAAGTTTTCCTGTGAGTGTGACAAATTCCTGTTTGAAAGATAAGCCCTATATATGGGGGTAGCTACTAGCTAATTGCATAAAGGTGTGGCTTTGATGCGACTGGGCGCATAATTTCAATCTTTGTAGATAAGTATAGAGCATTCACGCCACGAAGAAACAAGGAGTTCTAATTACATGTCTTGCTCAATCATATGAATATATCATGAGCTAACAACACGAAAATGTCTTTTGACTAATCTTTCTATGATTGATGCAATTATTTGCATTCCAGAACGTGCTGGAGCTGACGTTGTTGAGTGTGCATGCCTCATCGAACTCCCCAAGTTTAAGGTACGCAAGGTGAAACAACCCTATAGCTAAAAAGTTGCTACTACAAGTATTGCACTATGTGACTAGGACAGATATCAATTAGAAACGATGAACAAAATAAGCACTCAGCTACCATGTGATCTAGAAGAATCCTAATTTTAAAACCCTTGTAGGATATCTCTATTTTTACTTACATACATGATACATCAAGTTAGGCTTATCTCTTTGAACACACTTGTTGTAAAACTGAACATATCAAGTTAGGCTTATCTCAATGATAGCTCAAGAAACCAAGAGTACTACTGTATTTCTCAAAAGCAATGGCATGACATATGAGCACGACCATATCCAATTTACACAACGAGAAAATGACAACTTCTTCTGTCAGTTGGTTAAATAAGATTTAAATTTGGCGTTATTTCTGTCGAATTGTGTCTTTTACGTCTAATGACACGTAGGTGTTGAGAAAGACAAATTTGTATTACTACTGTAATTTTCAAACAAAAGATACTGCAAATACATCCCCATTCTACAGCTGCTCCACTGAAGGACTGGGAAGACTGAATACTCCCCAAATTCATGGGAGGGAGTTGAGGTTTTGCCTGGTTTTGCACGCGCTCGCTCTGCTGCTGCCAGCAAAGGAGAAGAGAAGATGGGGGTGAGGGGTTACCTTGGGGCCTCTTCCTCTGTGGAGTCCAACACGTGAAGCTCGCCGGCGGCCTCTTCCTCCTTCCTTGATTGGGCGGCGGCCTCTTCCTCCTTCCTTGCCGAGTGAGGGTCTTGTCGGAGGTGGCGGAGGGCTCCGTGGTGGGCTCGGGGAGGAGGCGGCGCTCGGGGGAGGCGGCGCTCGAGGGGGAGGAAGGGGAGGATGGGGAGAGGGAGGCGGCGGGGGCGCGTGGGCGGCTGCGGCGCAGTGGGTCGGGGCAGCGGCGGCGACACGATGGAGAAGTACGAGAGGGGGATCGATATCGAAGTGAATCTGGCAAGAGGGAGGGACGAGGGAGGAATGAGGGAGGGACGAGGGAGGACTAGCTATGGGGGTAAGAATACTAATGGTGCACCCCCTGGCGGTGCGCCGTTAGAATGTTTTATTATAGCAATGGCGCACCAGCGGGACGGTGCACCATATGTAATCTTTTTTCTCGCAAATGGAGTTCTTCTGTGGAATGGACGTCCTTTAGGTAGGGTGGGCCTGCTTCTTCTTGTGGTGTATGCTGCTACTTCATCCTCGTCGCCATGTTCCATCTTCGGGTCGCCGTACTTGTCGAAGTCTTGCTCATTGGCGACTCCATCCATTCCGGTGATCTTCCTTTTGCCTCTCCTCACGACAACACGACTGGGCTTTGACGGGTCAGTAATGAAGAAGCATTAGTCCACTTGGGAAGCCAGTACCCATGGCTCATTTTTCTCGGTGACGTTTGAGCCCGTGGTCTTGGATTTGGCTTCGGGTATAACCATGGTGGTGAAATACCGGTCCTCTTTTAGGACGCTCTTGGCCCATCTGACACGGAACATCGGGACCTTCTCTCCAGCGTAGCTCAGCTCCCAGATCACCTCGATCCTTCCATAGTATCTATCCTTGTCGTTACTGGTGTAGGATTCCATCGTTACCCCGGAGTTCTGATAACCATCGCTCTTCATGTCCTTGTCCTCGGTGTAGAATGTGTAACCGTTGATATCATACGCCTCATAGGTCATTAGGTTGTCCTCGGCGCCCTGTGACAAGGCGAATATGAGTTGTTCTTCCGCGGAAGAATCCTCATGTAAAGGGTACGACAGAAGCTTCTGCTTGAACCAACGCGTGAAACATGAGTTGTGCTCTTTGATTATATCTCCGTCCGTCCTCTGTTGGCCTCGGTCATTGTACGCCTTCTCAATAAAGGTTTTGTGCTCTACCACCCAAGGATTGACCACGTCTATGTGTTGTAGCGCGACTAGGTTTGCTCTTTCAAAGTAGGCGAGTTGACCCTCGAAGTCGACATGCATTTTGCGGCGACCCTCGCAGTGACCCTATCCAGCGAGCCTGCCGAGGTGCCTGTTGACGGGCAGACCAACAGGGTTCTCGATGCCTAGATAATTCGTGCAGTGGGAGATGCACTCTTCGGTCAGAAAGCCCCGGGCTATGCTTCCCTCTGGACGTGACATGTTGTGAACATATCCTTTGATGACACCATTCATCCTTTCGAACGACATCATGCTGTGCAGGAACACCGGCCCGAGTTGGATGATATCCTCCACGATATGGACCAGCAGATGCACCATAACGTCGAAGAATGCGGGCGGGAAGTACATCTCAAGCTCGCATAGTATCACCATGATCTCTTTCTATAGCCTTCTGAGTTGCCTCACGCCAACTGACTTCCGAGAGATGACGTCGAAAAAGTTGCATAGGCCAAATAGCATTTAACGGACGTGCGCGTCCATGATCCCACGGATTGCAACAGGAAGTATCTGCGTCATCAGCACATGACAGTCGTGAGACTTCATCCCGCTGAACTTCTGCTTTGCTGGGTCTAGGTATCTGCTTATCTTCCCCGCATAACCATAAGGAAGTTTTACTCCTACGAGGCAGGTGAAAAACTGCTCGATCTCCTCCTGACTTAGAGTGAAGCATGCGGGAGGGTAGTCATTTCCGGTCTTCTTGGCCTTTTTTCCTTTACGACAACTTTCCGTGTCCTGCTTCGCCTCATCATCACTAGCGTGAAGCTCCTGCCTGATGCCCATTGATTTCAAGTTTGCCCTTGATTTCGGCCCATCTTTGGTCCTCTCTGGCATGTTGAGCAGGGTACCAAGCAGACTCTCGCACACGTTCTTCGTGATATGCATGACATCAAGGCTGTGAGGCACACGGTGGATCTTCCAGTATGGCAAGTCCCAGAAAACAGACCTCGTTTTCCATACCTTCAGCAGCGGCTCTGGCGCCTTTCACTTCTTTCCTGGCTCTAGCGCCTTTTGCTTCTTTCCCGGCAGTAGGCAATCTTTCCAATTTTTTCAATAGCTCATCTATTTCCTCTCCGCTCCTCGTACGCGGGCGTCTTCGGGGTTCGATTTCACCATCGAATAAATCCTTGCGTTTCCTCCACGGGTCATCGTCACGAAGCCACTTTCGATGTCCCATGAACATGGTTTTCGAAGACCCGGGATCTCTATCTAGCTGGCGATACGTTGTGTCATCCATGCACCTGACGCATCCAGAAAATCCGTGGACCACCTGCCCCGCGAGATATCTGTAACCGAGATAGTCATGCACCGTCGTGAGCAGTGCGGCTCACATAGGGAAATATTCTTTCGCTGCAGCGTCCCACGTATTGGCTGGCGTTTTCCACAGCGTGTCTAGCTCCTCTTTCAGCAGCCCCAGATACAGATTGATGTCGTTCCCTGGTTGTTTCGGCCCTTCAATTAGCATACTCATGTGAATGTACTTCGTCTTCATGCACAACCAGGGGGAAGGTTGTACATCCACACAAACACATGCCAGGTTCTATGTGTGCTTCTCTGGCTACCAAACGGATTGACTCTATCGGTGCTCGCGCCCAGCATGATGTTCCTTGGATCGTTCCCAAATTCTAGGTCTTCGAAGTTCAACGCTTGCCACTGGCTCGCATCCTTAGGGTGACTCAGCATCTTGTCTTTTTATTTATCTCCGGATCATTTCCGTCATCTTCTCGCTTCTTCTCCTCCCTATCCGCGTGCCAACGCAGGAGCTTTGCTACCTTAGGGTCCGCAAAATACCGCTGCAGGCGAGGAGTGATCGGAAAGTACCACACCACTTTTCGAGGAGCTTTCTTCCGCTTCTTGTATCGAGTGACGCCGCAGACCGGACATATGGTAGACTCCGCGTGCTCGTCCCGATAAATGATGCAATTGTTCGTGCACACATGGTATTTCACGTGCGGTAAATCCAGAGGACACACGATTTTCTTTGCCTCCTCGAAACTGGTCGGGCACTTGTTCCCGTTGGGAAGACGTTCGTGCTAGAATGACATGTTCTCGTCGAAGCATGCGTCGGTCATTTTGTGTTTTACCTTCATCTCCAGAGCCATGAGCATTACTTTCAGGCGGGTATCCTTGGGCCTGCATCCTTCATACAATGGAGTAACCGCGTCTATCTCCAGTTGATACAGCTTGGCTTTCTCTCGGGCGGCAGCTCTTGCGTTATCCGTCTGCTTGAGAAGCAGCTCTTAAATATGAGGGTCCTGCACCCAGCCTCCATCGTTGTCTGCTCCGGCATCTTCATCTAGATCATGATCATGCCCTTCGTCTTGATCTTCCTCATCATCATGTCCGGCATCTTCTACATGATGACTGTGTACAGCATCACCGTCGTGATTGTCACATCCCTAGTTAGCACTTGCATTAGGGTTAGTTGGTGTGTGCATCATGTTTACTTTTCAAAGAAATTTGAAATGGGAATGACAGAAACCCCAGCACCCCTCTTCTAACAACTAGGGTTTGATAAAATATTTTCCAATGTACCCAAAATGCCCTTCAAAAATGTTCATCATTTCTGCCTTGGTCTCAAACCTTTGCTAAAAATGGTGCACAATTTTCGAGGACATCCAAGGTCACTGGATTAAATCATATGGTATTTGAATTTGGGCATTCAAATGCTATAAAATATTTTAAATGCTCAAATAATCATAAACTATAATGTTTCCTACTGTGCATATTATATACAGTGGGTATGACAAGTTTCATGAGTTATAAACATGCTCTAGCATTTTTATTAATTGAACAAAGCTGCAAAAGAAATGAAACAGAAAAGAAATAGGAAAAAGAAAAAGGGAGAAAGCACTTACCTCGGGCCCAGCCCTGTAGCAGGCCGGCCCAGCCCACCAGCCCTCCCCTGTCGTCTTCCTCCTCGCGCCAGAAGGACGCGCGCGTGGCCGCCGCGCGCCGGCACGCGCCCGGCCACCTCCTCCCTGCTAGCCTGTCTCCCCGATGGCCTGGATGATTCCATGAATCGACACGCAGCTGCCCCGGCCGCTCTCACTTCTCCCCCTCATCTCTATCGCCCTCCCCCGGCTCTCTCCTCTTCCATCACCGAGCCGCCGTCGCCGCCGTTCGCCGCAGCCGCACTTAGAGCCACCCCCTCGCCCTGTGAGTGTGTCCAGAAGATCCGCCGCGTCGCCCTCTTCCTCCTCGCTGAGCCACGAGCCGGCGGAAGCCCTGCAACGTCCACACGCCGCCGTCACCTTCCTCGGATCGCCGGAGCACCTCGCCGCCGTTACGAAGCTACAGCGCGTCCCGACCCCTCCGTCAAGCTCGTTAGCACCGCAGTGAGCTTCTACGTCGAACCCCTCCTTCCTCTGTCCTTTTTGCACCTTGTAGCCGTCGCACCGTTGATCACCGAAACGCACCGCCGCCGTGCTCGCCGCCGGTGATGCTCCGGTGACCATTTGGTCACTGGCACCTGTCCATCACACTCACCGCAGCGCGTAGATGCGATAGGTGCTACGCACGCATCGCCTAGGCACCTGCAGCCGCGTCTCCACACACGCCCGACGCCGGTCGCCGCCGTCGAGCTTGTTGCCGTCGTCTCCGGCCACCCCAGGTCCGGCGACCACCACCATCCGACGCGCAAGGGCAAGAGCTTTCCAACGCACCTAGCCGCAGCTCGAGCCGTGCCATGTAGACGATTTCTGAAGCACGCCGCCGTACTTGGCCTCGCCGGCGTCACGTCGCCGGCGGGTTTGACCTGTTTGACCAGGGGGTTGACCACCCCTGGGTCACTGACGTGTGGGCCACCTTTTGCTAATTAGTTAGTTTAATTAAGTTTCTGGTAATTTAATTAGTTAATTAGTTTAGTCACTGACCCGTGGGCCCAGGCCCCACTGACAGCTAATTAGTTTTAGTTTAACTCTAATTAACTTAGTTAATTAGCTGTGACACTGACATGCAGGGCCCACATGTCATGTTTGACTGGACCAGCTCCTGTTGACTGATTGACGTCAGCATGATGTCATGCTGACGCAGTAAAGGTTTTTCTGGGATTTTTAGATTAAAAATAATTCAGGAAATTCCAGAAAATACCCAAAACTTCTAAAAATCATATAAAATCAACCATAGCTCAGATGGAAAAGATTTATATATGAAAAATGATCAGAAAAATTCAATCTTTCCAATGGCACTGGTTTCATGCATGTTTGATCAAGTTAACTTGCTGTATACATCAAAAACATGATAATGCACTTATCTAAATAATAGTTTGAACTCCAATTTGAATCTTTGATTCAAATAGGTTCAAACCCTTCTGGTTTTAGTTGCATTAGCCAACATACATGCATCTTGCCATGTCATGAGCATGCATCATATTGTTGCATTTGTTTGTTAATGATTGTATCGCCGGTATTCTCTGTGTTAGGTCCTGCACCCGAGGATACTGCGGCGTATCCAGTTGAAGAGCAGTACCCGACAACCACTTTGTCAGGCAAGCAATCATTGATCATTCCGATACAAACCCAATCTTCTCGCTCCTGCTCTCTTTTACTGCATTAAGGCAACAGCGTGTGAACTGCTACTTGCTGCGGCAGTTGAACCCTATCCCTTGCATGACCTGTCATTGCCACAGTAAATAGTTGAAACCCACTAGCATGTGTAGGAGTTGATTGAGCCATGTGATGTGTGATCCACCATGCTATTTGTTTATGTTGCCTGCTATGCCTAGAGTTGTGTCAGGTCTGGTTCATCTGGGTGATGGATCAGAGTGAAATGATCATACCGGTAAAGAGAAGGAAGTGTGGAATACGCTTGGTAAAGGTATCGATGAAAGGCCATGTAGGAGTACATGGTGGGTTGTTTCATTGAAATCGTCCATAGGACCTGAGATCTGTATGTGTGGTTCAAGTTGCAGTTACTACCATGCATTGGGCCCGAAACCAATGGACCCTCTCGGCTTATTAATTACCCTCGATCTCTGTCCAGGAGTTGCAACTAGTTTCTGGTGTTTATAGCTTACTGGAGGTCGTGCACAACGCTGACCCTCGGGGTGGGTTGTGATGCGACAGGTACGTGGCACGGTGTACCGGTTGCCCGTTTGGTGACTCGGGAACCCTGTACACATCGTTTGGGGCCGTGAGCGACACCCCGGCCGGATCTCCCCACGGATGGAACCCAAATAGGCGATAAACCTGGACGAGAGACTTGAGTAGTTAGTCAGGTCCTGGCCCACACCCCCGCTGGGCTTCCGCTTGAAGGTTGCCGAGTACACGCCGAGTAAACGGCGATAAGTGGTGAAAGCGTGTGTGAAGAAGTACACCCCTGCAGGGTTATCAAACTATTCGAATAGCCGTTGTTCGCGGTACGAACTACTTGGTTACTCTTACAGTTCATAGACAAGTTGATGGATACTACTAAAAGCCTCAAGATAAGTGTGAGTGCCGTGGATGGCCCTTCCGTAGGATGACGGAAGAGGATCCTCGGTAGTGTATTGATGTGGTGAGTAGAGGACTCGTGTTCGTAATAACATCTTGCGATCTGTTGGGAGTTGTAGTATGGGTTAGCCAAGGTCATAGCTGGCATTCTGCTATGAACTCCACTACCCCCCTTTGATAATGTTGCATGTATGATAGGTTCTGTGGTAAGACTTGCTGAGTACCTTTGTACTCACGTTTGCTTAATAACTGTTGCAGAGGAGAACCCTGCCCCTGCTGATGGGTTCTACATAGACGTTGACGTCGACGAGTAGCTTGACACCCAGACGGAGATCTGGAGCTTGTGAAGGGCCTTGTAGATAGTCAGGCTACACCAAGCTTGTTTTATTTTCTAAGTTGTCTGTACTCAGACATGTAGCTTCCGCTTGTGCTTGTATGACTGTATGACTTGAGTGTTGGGTCATGTGACCCCTACCTGTATGGATATGTTATGTATGGCTCTTGGAGCCTTTTAAATAAAGTACTTTGAGTCATAGAGTTCTGTTGTGATGCAATGTTGTATTTGCACATATTGAGCATATTGAGTGTATGATTGAAATGCTTGGTATGTGTGGGATCCGACACCTAGTTGTTTTCCTTTGGTAGCCTACCTTACAGGGAAATGCCTCCTAGTGTTTCCAATGAGGCTTGGTAGCTTGCTACTGCTCGGAACACGTAGGCTGGCCGACATGTGTCCTTCTTCGTTCCTGTGTCTGTCCCTTAGGGGAAATGTCACGCGTTGTTCCTTTAAGTCCATGTAGCTTGCTACGACTTGGGTTCATACGTTGATGACCGACACGTTCGTTGCTGGGTCAAGGATGCATGTCTCTGTAATTTAGTGCCACTTTTGGTTTATAACTAGCCATGTCGGCCCGGGTTCTCTGTCATATGGATGCTAGCGACACTGTCATATACGTGTGCCAAAATGCGCAAACGGTCCCGGGCCAGGTAAGGTGGCACCCGTGGGGTTACCGTGCGTGAGGCCGCAAAGTGATATGACGTGTTACAGCTAGATCGGTGTGATTTAGGATAGGGGTCCTGACAGCGTTGGCATCAGAGCTGGACTGCCTGTAGGTTTCTCAAGCCAAACTGGTCGATGTTGAGTCTAGAAAAATTCTTAGTTATATGTAGGGGAATTGATTGTGGAAGGGAACGTAAGGCTCTTTTTACTCCTTTACCTTATGCCCTTTTGATCTGAGTCAGTCTATTCTTTCTACGGGGATCTAGGACTAGGCCTCTTATCCTTACTAGGTTCACGTGTTACTAATCCGTAGACTCTTAGGATTGTTGGTTTCAAGCCTCAGTTCAGTTTCTATCCCTTTAGTATGATGATTGTTGGACCGGAACCTTGATATGGATTGTTGAGTGGCTATGCTATCATTTGTATAATGTCTCAAATCTTTGTTTGAGCATTTACAGTTGTTATGCTGCCCGATTTCTTCCGGAAACACTAATGCCTTTGCATTATTTCGTGTTTCAGATGTCTGGCCGCATCCCTCACCAAGTGGTTCGTTTGACTCGGTGCATTAATGTGCCCGGTCACACGGCCATGCTAGTCCGTGTGCTGACTGAGACCGGTTATCGCTGGTATCCTGAATACACTGTGGAGGAACAGTACCGGGATTTCAATCAGAGTCAGTATTTCTGCACAGTCCGGATATACCCCTCATATCCTGGAGCTAATGACCCCATCCATTGGTCTTATGGACTCGGGGTTACCATCGAGATGGCAGTGCAGGATGCCGCTTATTCGATGATGACCAATCTCCGTGCTAGGCATGCCCTGTTGCTGAACACTGAGTTCTGTTACATGCCAGCCTCACTTCCCGGAGAGGAAGGCTACTACACTGGTCTGTATACTGATGCTGCTCATGAAGAGCCACTGCTTCAGACTACTGTTCAAATGTTGGAGGATAGGGACCGTGAGGTCCGTGCCCTCCGAATGGAGCTGTATAACACCCGAGCCGCCCACTGGACTACTTTGACACGGCTTGCACCTGCTGTGCACGCCGGATATCTGGACATGCGGGATTTGTACCCCGTGCGGACTCGTCTGCCTGATCGCATGGATTGGCGTGACGTTGGGGGTATTACACCTCCACGTGGGCGTCGGTTACCACCAGCATCGGGACCGAGGCCACATCCGTGTCCTTATGGTCCACAGCCTTCGAGTGCTCGCGAGTTCCAAGATCCATCTGTTCCACTTCCAGGCTACGGTGGTAATCTTTACGAGGATTACTACGCGAATGTCTGAGCTAGACCGTGGTTGTAGTAGTATTGTAGTAGTTGTATTTCCACAGTCCTGCGCGTCTTGTGGAATATGACTTAGTGTGTACTGAGTTCCGGAGGTGTAGTTAAATAATGTATAGGAGCTTGGAATGCCTCTGATGGGATGTATCGTCCTTCACTGCAGGTGTACTTTAGCCTTGGCTTGTACTACACTTTGTATGGTGTGTATGACCACTGGTGTATATATAGCAGTTCCTATATTACCATGTCGTACGGATGAACATCCTTGCATTCCATGTCATCCATTACATTCTGCACTTCTATGTCAAATTTTTGTCATCCTTGTCTAAACCGTCGTTTTATTTTCCTAGGATGGTCAACACTTGCAGCACTCCTGCTGCTCAGGAGTAGGGTGAGGCTAGTGGGGCTAGAGATGGGAATCTGCCCCAGCCACCCTCCTTGGCGGAAGTCATGCTTGAAGCAGAACGGAACAAGAGAGAGACCAACCGTCTGCTGGAACGCATAGAGCAGAACACTGGGTTCCGTCAGAGGAATGACGTGGTGTCAATCCACGATTTTATCAGGATGTGTCCACCGAAGTTCCATCACTCCACTGAACCTCTGGATGCTGATGACTGGCTACGTAGTATCACCCACAAGCTACACTCTGCCCGTGTGGCCGAAGATGACAAGGTTATCTACACCGCCTACCATCTTGAGGGCCCTGCCAGTCTTTGGTGGGAAAACTTTGAAGCTATGCGTCCTGCTGGCCAAGTCACTACCTGGGTTGAGTTCAGTGAGGCATTCCGTGAACATCACATTCCGGAAGGTCTCATGGATCGCAAGCGGGCGGAATTCTGCAATTTCACCCAGGGCCGGTTAACTGTGGATGGCTATAGCCGCGAGTTTGGTAACTTGGCACGCTGTGCACCTGAGGAAGTATCCACCGATGCCAAGAAGTAGGCGAGGTTCCGCAAGGGACTCAGCCCTGAACTCCGCCGAGATCTACGTCTGCACGAGTGCACTTCCTTCCAGAAGTTGGTAAACAAGGCTATCAGTGCTGAAACAGGCCAGACCGACTTCGAGGCCACCCGCAAGCATACTCGAGACTTTGGTTCCTCATCCGGCTCTGGCTCTCACAAGCGCCGTGTGTGGGTTCCTAACACTGCTCTGCCACCCAAGTATACACCGAGGCCATCCTATGAGGCGCCTCGTCCAACTCAACAGTTTGCACCTGCCAAGACCTATGGAGGACCACCTTCCAACTTTTCTCCACGCACTACCACTGTGACATGCTTTAAGTGTGGAGAACCGAGACACTACATGCGTGATTGTCCCCAGAACCAGCCAGGAAAAACCGTTGGACGTGGTAAGCCAACCGGCAAGGTGAATTATGTCAAGCCAATCCCCACTGCACGTGGTCATGTCAACTATATCTCTGCTGAGGAAGCTCATGAGGATCCTAACGTCGTCCTTGGTACGCTTCTCATCAACTGCCATCCGGCATCTGTTCTTTTCGATACTGGAGCATCCCATTCGCTCATATCTGAGAGCTATGCTCGATTGCACAACATGACTTTTTGTGACATGCCTACTTCCATGGTTATTCAAACTCCTGGTTCAAAGTGGCAAACCTCTAGGGTAAGCCATGGAAATGAAATCCTTGTCGATAGACTTGTTTTCCTAGCATCTTTAATTGCTCTCAAGTCCTCAGACATAAACATCATCTTGGGTATGGATTGGATGACAACTCATTACGCCAAGATTGATTGCTTTACTAGGACCGTTCAACTTACACATCCATCCCGCAAGATAGTCAATGTCTTGACTCGAATGGCTGAGCATCAGCTCTACTCTCTTAATGCCAGCCCTCTACCAGAACTCGAAGATATCCCGATAGTCCGTGACTTCCCGGATGTTTTTCCAGAAGAACTGCCAGGAATTCCACCTGACAGAGATGTCGAGTTCGTGATAGATCTTATCCCTGGAACTGTCCCAATCTCTAGGAGGCCTTATAAGATGGCACCACTAGAATTAGCTGAGCTAAAGAAACAACTCGATGAGTCCTTGCAAAAGGGTTTCATCCGTCCTAGTTCTTCCCCTTGGGCTTGCCCCGTCCTCTTCGTCAAGAAGAAGGATGGAACGGAGCGGATGGTTGTAGATTACCGACCTGTCAATCTGGTCACCATAAAAAATAAGTATCCGCTCCCCAAGATCAACGACCTGTATGATCAGCTCGCTGGATCCTCAGTCTTCTCTAAGATGGATTTGAGGTTGGGCTACCATCAAATCAAAATCAAGAACGGGGACATTCCTAAAACGGCTTTTGTTACTCGTTATGGCCAATATGAGTAAACCGTTATGACCTTTGGGTTAACCAATGCCCCAGCTACCTTTTCTCGGTTAATGAATTCTATATTCATGGAGTATTTGGATAAATTCGTCGTGGTATACCTCGATGATATACTCATCTATTCCAAGAACAAGGAAGATCATGCCGAGCATTTAAGGCTGGTATTGACGAAACTTCGAGAGCACCTCCTTTATGCCAAATTCTCTAAATGTGAATTTTGGTTGCCATAAGTAACCTATCTAAGTCATGTGATCTCTGGCAAGGGTATTGCTATCAATCCCGAGCGAGTTCAAGCCGTACTTGATTGGACTCCCCTTGAATCGGTCAAGCAAGTTAGGATTTTTCTTGGCTTAGCGAGCTATTGCCGACGTTTCGTCGAGAATTTCTCCAAGGTTGCTAAACCTCTAACCGAACTCCTCAAAAAGGATAAAAAGTTTGAGTGGACTCCACAGTGCGAGTCCAGTTTTCAGGAACTGAAAAGACGCCTGACATCTGCACCTGTACTGGTACCACCAGATTTTTCCAAGGATTTTATAATTTATTGCGACGCCTCGCGACAAGGACTAGGTTGCATTCTCATGCAAGATCGTCAAGTGATTGCATACGCATTCGGACAGTTGCGTCCACACGAGGATAACTATCCTACTCATGATCTAGAGCTTGCAGCTGTAGTCCATGCACTCAAAACATGGCGACATTACCTTCTTGGTAATCGCTGTGAAATCTTCACTAATCATCAAAGTTTGAAGTATATCTTCACCCAACCGGATTTGAATCTCAGGCAAAGACGTTGGGTTGAGTTGCTCACCGACTACGACTTAGGAATCACTTACACCCCTGGAAAGGCCAATGTCATGGCTGATGCACTAAGTCGTAAGTCATATTGTAACAACTTAATGTTACAACAAAGTCAACCACTTCTCCACGAGAAATTTCGTAAGCTTAACCTTCACATTGTTCCTCGAGGATTCCTTTCCACCTTGGTGGCGAAACCTACCCTTATGGATCAGGTCATCAAAGCACAGAAGGTTAATCCCGGAATTTCCCGTATTAAGAGGAACATCAAGAAAGGAGTTGCAGGATGTTTCTCAATTGATGATCAAGGAGTCGTATTCTTTAGCAACCGTTTAGTGGTTCCTAAAGTACGAAACCTAAGACGTTTGATCCTTAAGGAGGCTCATGAATCTCCTCTCACGATTCATCCCGGTAGTACTAAAATGTATCAGGATGTACGTCAGAGATTCTGGTGGACTAGGATGAAGAGAGAAATCGCTCAATTCATTGCTAACTGCGACGTTTGTCGTCGAGTCAAAGCAGAGCATCAACGGCCTGCTGGCACCCTTCAACCTTTAGCTATTCCTGAATGGAAATGGGACAAAGTCGGTATGGACTTCATTACCGGTTTTCCCAGGACCAGGAAAGGGAATAATGCTATATTCGTCGTTATCGACCGCCTCTCTAAAGTAGCTCATTTCCTGCCTGTTCGAGAGAGTATTACCGCTAGCCAGCTAGCAGATTTGTATGTCTCTCGGATAGTATCACTTCATGGTGTACCGTTGGAGATTAACTCGGACCGTGGAAGTCTTTTCACTTCACGATTTTGGGAAAGTTTCCAGATTGCTATGGGAACTCATCTCTCTTTCAGTACTGCCTTCCATCCGCAGTCAAGTGGTCAAGTGGAACGAGTCAATCAAATTCTGGAAGACATGCTTCGGGCCTCTGTCATTTCTTTCGGTATGGAATGGGAAAAATGTCTTCCATTTTCCGAATTCGCTTATAACAATAGTTATCAAGCCAGATTGGGCAAAGCTCCCTTCGAAGTTCTATATGGACGAAGGTGTCGAACACCTCTTAACTGGTCAGAGACCGGGGAAAGACAATTCTTTGGCCCGGATATGATCCAGGAAGCAGAGGAATAAGTTCGCATCGTTCGTGAGAGATTGAAAACAGCCCAGTCTCGCCAAAAGAGCCAATATGATAGTCATCATAAGGCTATGACTTTTGAAGTCGGCGATAAGGCTTACCTTCGGATTACTCCTCTTACGGGAACCCATCGCTTCGGTATCAAAGGCAAATTGGCCCCTTGTTTTATCGGTCCTTTTCGCATTCTTGCCAAACGAGGAGAACTTGCCTACCAATTGGAACTACCTCTGCACCTCTCCAGAGTTCACGATGTTTTCCACGTTTCTCAACTCAGGAGTTGCTTCTCGGATCCTATCCGCGGAGTGGACCACGAAACGCTTGATCTCCAGGACAATCTCACATATCGAGAATACCCCGTTCGTATTCTTGATCAAACCGAGCGCACCACTCGACGCCACAATATCAAATTTCTCAAGGTTGAATGGTCACATCATTCCGAGAGTGAAGCTACTTGGGAAAGGGAGGATCGTCTTCGACTTGAGTACCCCACCCTCTTTCCGGAGGAACCCGAATCTCGGGACGCGATTCTTTTAAGTGGGGGTGAGTTGTCACATCCCTAGTTAGCACTTGCATTAGGGTTAGTTGGTGTGTGCATCATGTTTACTTTTCAAAGAAATTTGAAATGGGAATGACAGAAACCCCAGCACCCCTCTTCTAACAACTAGGGTTTGATAAAATATTTTCCAATGTACCCAAAAGGCCCTTCAAAAATGTTCATCATTTCTGCCTTGGTCTCAAACCTTTGCTAAAAATGGTGTACAATTTTCTAGGACATCCAAGGTCACTGGATTAAATCATATGGTATTTGAATTTGGGCATTCAAATGCTATAAAATATTTTAAATGCTCAAATAATCATAAACTATAATGTTTCCTACTGTTCATATTATATACAGTGGGTATGACAAGTTTCATGAGTTATAAAAATGCTCTAGCATTTTTATTAATTGAACAAAGCTGCAAAAGAAATGAAACAGAAAAGAAATAGGAAAAAGAAAAAGGGAGAAAGCACTTACCTCGGGCCCAGCCCTGTAGCAGGCCGGCCCAGCCCACCAGCCCTCCCCTGTCGTCTTCCTCCTCGCGCCAGAAGGACGCGCGCGTGGCCGCCGCGCGCCCGGCCACCTCCTCCCTGCTAGCCTGCCTCCCCGATGGCCTGGATGATTCCATGAATCGACACGCAGCTCCCCCGGCCGGTCTCACTTCTCCCCCTTGTCTCTATCGCCCTCCCCCGGCTCTCTCCTCTTCCATCACTGAGCCGCCGTCGCCGCCATTCGCCGCAGCCGCACTTAGAGCCACCCCCTCGCCCCGTGAGTGTGTCCAGAAGATCCGCCGCGTCGCCCTCTTCCTCCTCGCTGAGCCACGAGCCGCCGGAAGCCCTGCAACGTCCACACGCCGCCGTCCCCTTCCTCGGATCGCCGGAGCACCTCGCCGCCGTTACGAAGCTACAGCGTGTCCCCGACCCCTCCGTCAAGCTCGTTAGCACCGCAGTGAGCTTCTACGTCGAACCCCTCCTTCCTCCGTCCTTTTTGCACCTTGTAGCCGTCGCACCGTTGATCACCGAAACGCACCGCCGCCGTGCTCGCCGCCGGTGATGCTCCGGTGACCATTTGGTCACTGGCACCTGTCCATCACACTCACCGCAGCGCGTAGATGCGATAGGTGCTACGCACGCATCGCCTAGGCCCCTGCAGCCGCGTCTCCACACACGCCCGACGCCGGTCGCCGCCGTCGAGCTTGTTGTCGTCGTCTCCGGCCACCCCAGGTCCGGCGACCACCACCATCCGACGCGCAAGGGCAAGAGCTTTCCAACGCACCTAGCCGCAGCTCGAGCCGTGCCCTGTAGACGATTTCCGAAGCACGCCGCCGTACTTGGCCTCCCCGGCGTCACGTCGCCGGCGGGTTTGACCTGTTTGACCAGGGGGTTGACCACCCCTGGGTCACTGACGTGTGGGCCACCTTTTGCTAATTAGTTAATTTAATTAAGTTTCTGTTAATTTAATTAGTTAATTAGTTTAGTCACTGACCCGTGGGCCCAGGCCCCACTGACAGCTAATTAGTTTTAGTTTAACTCTAATTAACTTAGTTAATTAGCTGTGACACTGACATGCAGGGCCCACATGTCATGTTTGACTGGACCAGCTCCTGTTGACTGACTGACGTCAGCATGATGTCATGCTGACGCAGTAAAGGTTTTTCTGGGATTTTTAGATTAAAAATAATTCAGGAAATTCCAGAAAATACCCAAAACTTCTAAAATCTTATAAAATCAACCATAGCTCAGATGGAAAAGATTTATATATGAAAAATGATCAGAAAAATTCAATCTTTCCAATGGCACTGGTTTAATGCATGTTTGAACAAGTTAAATTGTTGTACACATCAAAAACATGATAATGCACTTATCTAAATAATAGTTTGAACTCCAATTTGAATCTTTGATTCAAATAGGTCCAAACCCTTCTGGTTTTAGTTGCATTAGCCAACATAGATGCATCTTGCCATGTCATGAGCATGCATCATATTGTTGCATTTCTTTGTTAATGATTGTATCGCCGGTATTCTCTGTGTTAGGTCCTGCTCCCGAGGATACTGTTGCGTATCCAGTTGAAGAGCAGTACCCGACAACCACTTTGTCAGGCAAGCAATCATTGATCATTCCGATACAAACCCAATCTTCTCGCTCCTGCTCTCTTTTACTGCATTAAGGCGACAGCGTGTGAACTGCTACTTGCTGCGGTAGTTGAACCCTATCCCTTGCATGACCTGTCATTGCCACAGTAAATAGTTGAAACCCACTAGCATGTGTAGGAGTTGATTGAGCCATGTGATGTGTGATCCACCATGCTATTTGTTTATGTTGCCTGCTATGCCTAGAGTTGTGTCAGGTCTGGTTCATCTGGGTGATGGATCAGAGTGAAATGATCATACCGGTAAAGAGAAGGAAGCGTGGCATACCCTTGGTAAAGGTATCGATGAAAGGCCATGTAGGAGTACATGGTGGGTTGTTTCATTGAAATCGTCCATAGGACCTGAGATATGTATGTGTGGTTCAAGTTGCAGTTACTACCATGCATTGGGCCCGAAACCAATGGACCCTCTCGGCTTATTAATTACCCTCGATCTCTGTCCAGGAGTTGCAACTAGTTTCTGGTGTTTATAGCTTACTGGAGGTCGTGCACAACGCTGACCCTCGGGGTGGGTCGTGATGCGACAGGTACGTGGCACGGTGTACCGGTTGCCCGTTTGGTGACTCGGGAACCCTGTACACATCGTTTGGGGCCGTGAGCGACACCCCGGCCGGATCTCCCCACGGATGGAACCCAAATAGGCGATAAACCTGGACGAGAGACTTGAGTAGTTAGTCAGGTCGTGGCCGACACCCCCGCTGGGCTTCCGCTTGAAGGTTGCCGAGTACACGCCGAGTAAACGGCGATAAGTGGTGAAAGCGTGTGTGAAGAAGTACACCCCTGGAGGGTTATCAAACTATTCGAATAGCCGTTGTTCGCGGTACGAACTACTTGGTTACTCTTACAGTTCATAGACAAGTTGATGGATACTACTAAAAGCCTCAAGATAAGTGTGAGTGTCGTGGATGGCCCTTCCGTAGGATGACGGAAGAGGATCCTCGGTAGTGTATTGATGTGGTGAGTAGAGGACTCGTGTTCGTAATAACATCTTGCAATCTGTTGGGAGTTGTAGTATAGGTTAGCCAAGGTCATAGCTGGCATTCTGCTATGAACTCCACTACCCCCCTTTGATAATGTTGCATGTATGATAGGTTCTGTGGTAAGACTTGCTGAGTACCTTTGTACTCACGTTTGCTTAATAACTGTTGCAGAGGAGAACCCTGCCCCTGCTGATGGGTTCTACATAGACGTTGACGTCGACGAGTAGCTTGACACCCAGGCGGAGATCTGGAGCTTGTGAAGGGCCTTGTAGATAGTCAGGCTACACCAAGCCTGTTTTATTTTCTAAGTTGTCTGTACTCAGACATGTAGCTTCCGCTTGTGCTTGTATGACTGTATGACTTGAGTGTTGGGTCATGTGACCCCTACCTGTATGGATATGTTATGTATGGCTCTTGGAGCCTTTTAAATAAAGTACTTTGAGTCATAGAGTTATGTTGTGATGCAATGTTGTATTTGCACATATTGAGCATATTGCGTGTATGATTGAAATGCTTGGTATGTGTGGGATCCGACACCTAGTTGTTTTCCTTTGGTAGCTTACCTTACAGGGAAATGCCTCCTAGTGTTTCCAATGAGCCTTGGTAGCTTGCTACTGCTCGGAACACGTAGGCTGGCCGGCATGTGTCCTTCTTCGTTCCTGTGTCTGTCCCTTAGGGGAAATGTCACGCGTTGTTCCTTTAAGTCCATGTAGCTTGCTACGACTTGGGTTCATACGTTGATGACCGACACGTTCGTTGCTGGGTCATGGATGCATGTCTCTGTAATTTAGTGCCACTTTTGGTTTATAACTAGCCATGTCGGCCCGGGTTCTCTGTCATATGGATGCTAGCGACACTGTCATATACGTGTGCCAAAATGCGCAAACGGTCCCGGGCCAGGTAAGGTGGCACCCGTGGGGTTACCGTGCGTGAGGCCGCAAAGTGATATGACGTGTTACAGCTAGATCGGTGTGATTTAGGATCGGGGTCCTGACAGTGATCATGTCCTGGAGATTCTTTGTCTTCTTGCCCGCCCTCGCCGCGGTGGTTGTCTTGCTGCCCTTCCTCATTTCTTGCCCGGCCATGGACGACTTCATAGTCATCTTCATCACCTTGCCACCGATAGCCAACCATGAAACCACGCAAGAGCAGGTGGTCCCGCACCTGCCCGGAATCCGGGTCCACAATAAGGCTCTTCAGCTTGCATCTTCGACACAGACATCTTATCTCCGTCTCGTTCTTTTGAAGCATCTCGGCCTTCGCGGAGCTCAAAAACCTATTCACGATGCCTTTGGTCATCGTGCGGACCATGGTTGCCTGCGGGGTAGAGCAAAACGATATTTTAGAACCAAGAAAAATTTGGCATGACTTTCCCTAAAATAGGACCAAAAAGAATGCATAGTGCCAAAATTCTCGCCGAAACGGAAATGAATCAACATTTCGGCAAAATATTGGCAACTATCGCATTTCAAATACCGGTACCTACAAACACAAACATATATGCAACACCACAAACATACATAGATCTAGCTAGGCCATAAAAGTGCATGTGCACGGTTGTTGGAGCTCGAGGGAGAAAAATGTAGATCTACAACATAAAGATAGCTTTCCCCCCTTACTTACCTATCAAAAAAAAGGTAATTTAACCACTTAATTTTGATGAATCTATGGTGCAAATGAGGTGAGGAGGAGGAGGCAGCCGACACAAGCTTGGAGGAGGAGGTGGAGAGAATGAAGTGGGGAAAGTGAGTGTGTAGGTGTGGCTGTCCAAAATATCTAGCTGGTCCCAGGTTACTAATGGCACACCACTCACTAATGCGCCATTAGTAACCAGGGTTACTAATGGCGCACCAACTTGAGGTGCGCCATTAGTTGTTTTGCAAAAAAACTATATATATAGTAATGGCGCACTAAGTTGGAGGTGTGTCATTTCTAGTTAAACCAGTAATGGCGCACTGTGCCCCGGTGCGCCATTTGTATTTCTGGAAAAATAAAAAAACATTTGTTACTAATGGCGCACCGAGGGTCTGGTGCGCCATTAGTGTCTACCACTCTAATGGCGCACCAAAACATGGTGCGCCATTACTATATAGTAGTGGTGTACCATGTGTCTGGTGCGTCATTAGAGGCCATATCATCTATAGCCCTTTTCCTAGTAGTGTTTTGGACTATGCATGCACCGTAGCTAGTTCAAGAGCTCAAGAACACTCAAATACACACCAAATCAGGACTAGGGTATTACGCATCCTCGCGGCCCAAACCTGGGTAAACGATCCTTTTACTAACTCCTAGACCCGCTCTTTGCACAACCCCGCGCCCGTCAACCGTAGAAGGGATTCCAGTGATCCCATAGGTGTCGTTTCCCCGACAAGAGTACACTCTTTTTTTGCAACGAATACACAGTCAACTTTTTTAGGATGTACATACACTTATAAAATTCATGAACATCAGAAGTACATGAAGGTTTATTGTGAAAACATCTGAACTATTCATGTGATAGTCCTGAATGTTAATAGTGGAACCGATAAGTACAATCTTAATATGTGGTCCTTGAATTGACTTAATTTACAAATGTGGCGTCCTCGGTGTCAAACGTCACCACAAAGATGATGCGAGAGTGTGACTGTAGGTACACATCATCAGTATGACAACTCAGGATTAATTGGATCAAATGATATTGGCTCAGGTATAAAATGTTTACTATCTCGTTACAATGCACGGGCATGTTTGCTATTAGTATTCTAGACTACGGTGCCATGGATCTCCATCAATTTCTTGAAAGAGGAAATCAAACATTTCGGTATAGGCTAGTCTTTAATTAAAGTCGTGTTATCCATATTACCTTGCATGCTCCTTCTTTATTTAACTTTCAGGACAAAGCTATTATACACATTCGGAAGAGACTGAGGCACATAGGGCAGCTGAGGAGGCTGCCTGTCGGGGCGAGGCCTCTCATTAGGAGGTAGCCGTTGCGCTCTTGTGCTTGAGTATGATCCGAGCTACCGCTACGAGTTCTACCCCGGCCAACAGTGGTCGTTGACTAAGTTAGGCCAAAAGCTTAAGCTTGGGGAGTACATATTCTCATGGACATTACATTCATGTATCACATATTCATTCCACTTGTCGGTGTTCTTTGTTTCCTTTATTTATTCACATTTGGTTTCGTTCTTTTCTTTTGAGTGTTTAAATTTTTTGGAAAATCCATAAAAATTGTTTCTCACTTCTTTTTGGTTTTTCTTTCTAGTTTAGTTAGTTCGTAGTATTAAAAGAAGACAACAAAAAATTCTCGTTCTTCCCTTCGCTTGTTGAGAGTTCTTCGGTGTAAATATTTTTTTTTCTCATTTTCCGCTTTCCTTTCTTTCATTTGCTTCCTTCAGTAAACTAAAAACTTCAAAATATTTCAGTGTGTTTCTTTGATTTCTTTTCTTTTCCTAAGTAGTTGTAAGGAGAAGATCTCGTAAGAATTCTTGAGTGGCTCTTGTATGCACTATTATTAATCTAATGAAGGGTCATTATTTCCTTGTCTTCTTCTTCAAATAAAGTGTTTGCATATTTCAGCTTAGTCCATGACACTCTTGCACTATTATTATTATCACATCATTCGATCATGCAGTGAAAGGTAATAATGGCGATGATTTGGTGAAGTGACTGTGGCGAAGAAAAGCTGGTATGAACTCTTCTTGTTTTTGTTTTTGTAATTATATTTAACTCAGCAGTCTTGATTCAGCATATTACGAGTAACCATGTTTGTGATGACTATTAGAGATTATAGTTGCTCATATCATGCTTAAGTAGCTAGGAGTTGATAATGATTTATCTTGTGTGTCAACATGCATTAAAATGATTATGATGTAGTATGTTACGATGATATCCTCCTCTGAAGAATTCAAGTGCCTTGACTTGGCACATGTTCACCCATGCAGTTGATTCAAAACCAATGTAGCATTTATAATATTTATGTTCAAAGTGTTTATATCCTACTCATGCTCATGTTCAATATTAATTATTCGCAATGCATGATTATGACCGTTGTCACTCTCTAGTTGGCCGCTTCTCAATCTATTTGCTAGTCTTCGCTTGCACTAAGCGGTAATAGTGCTTGTGCATGCAAATTCATGAAACCCAAAGTTGTGTCAAAAGAGTCAACCATATGTACCCATATACGGTATTACCCTGCTGTTCCAAGTAAATTTTCATGTGTCATCTCTAATTATTCAAATAAACATTTGTTTTGTGTGCCCGTACCGCTCATGGAGTGAACGGGCAGTCAATATCTTCCATGCTAAGTCTGTTCAACTCGCGATGAGAGTTTATTCGCTCGTCGACCTTAAGGGAGGGTGGTAAAAGGACGCCCGGTCCCGCATAACTTGATAAAAATAAAAATAAAAATCCCTCTAAAAAGTTGATTGACTGGAGGGCACCCATGGATTCGGTTAGCCATGGCTTTTGTTTGTATGGCTGTGGGGGAGTAAAGCCAATTTTTCATTTGGGGAACCATCACTAACGTCTTTACAATGGACGATATTGAAATCGTTTCTCATGACATTGATAGGAAAAGCACACCACTCAAAATGTATTCATCTCTATTTTAGCTACGAGCTCTGGCACTGCCGTAAATCTTTGCTTCCCTCTGCGGATGTCCATTCTATTTACTTTCATGTTAATTACTTTTATTGTTGAGTCATCGGCATCTCATTCAAGCACCGACATAAAGAGTGATATTGTATTTCTAACTGTAACATGCATTGAGTCTAGTTAATGCTGGATGTGAGCATGACTGGGTCTCTTCTACCCTGACTTACAATGTTTAGTCGCTGCTTGAACTTTATAGGTGCTTTGCATTTATTTTTTGTGGTCCCGGGAAAGGCTAGCGAGATACCATTTTATCATATTACTAGATCATCAAAGGCGCGCGTTGCTGCGCACAATAATGTTAGTTATAGATGAGATTATATTAGATATATTTTACTCTAACAAAATTAGGATACATATTATGATATAACATGTAACTTAACAACATTTTTACAAACAGAAATTTTAGTGCTCTATTAGTACCTCGACGCTCGAGCACCTGTGTGTCACCATGCCCATCTATTTTCCGGTAGAATAGAACGATTTCTATAAATATATACAATGAAACATATATCAAATGTCTCGTGTAAGATAAATCACCAAAGCATGATCATATATCGGTGTGTTTTAATATGTTGTGAGTTTTAGCAAAAACACAGACACCTCTGAAGATGAGACATGATGAGCCCCGAACAAACTCTCTAAGCACTAAAACAATAAGCTTAGTGATCACCTTGCACATTCTTAGTTTCTCTTGCTAATTCTCCTTGGTTGTTTGACCTTTTGATTGTAAGGCGCACATTTTTCCTTATTTTTGACGTACTTTATCAATTGCAATTGGTGGTTGTGTACAATGATAAATTCATCATAATCTAGTAGTTTCAATTCTCCTACATCAGACAATTATACTGAGCAATAGAACAATACATATACCAATTTTAATTACACTATGATATGTGATTTGTGGAAATATACCTCAGTACAACTATGATAACCCACAAGTGTAGGGGATCGCAACAGTTTTTGAGGGTAAGTATTCAACCCAAACTTATTGACTCGACACAAGGGGAGCCAAAGAATACTCTTAAGTATTAGCAGCTGAGTTGTCAATTCAACCACACCTGGAAACTTAGTATCTGCAGCAAGGTAATTTTGTAGCAAGGTAATATGGAAATAGTAGTAACATTAATAAAAGTAACGGTAGTGTTTTCGTAGTTTTTGTAACAGTGGCAACGGAAAAGTAAATAATCAACAAGCAATATGTGAAAAGCTTGTAGGCATTGGATCGGTGATTGGGAATTATGTCGGATGCGATTCCTCATGTAAAATTTATAACCTAGGCTGACACAGAACTACCTCCAGTTCATCAATGTAATGTAGGCATGTATTCTGAATATAGTCATACGTGCTTATGGAAAAGAACTTGCATGACATCTTTTGTCCTACCCTCCCGTGGCAGCAGGGTCCTAGTGGAAACTAAGGGATATTAAGGCCTCCTTTTAAGAGAGTACCAAACCAAAGCATTAACACATAATGAATACATGAACTCCTCAAACTACGGTCATCACCGGGAGTGGTCCCGATTGTTGTCAGTTCGGGGTTGCCGGATCATAACACGTAGTAGGTGACTATTGACTTGCAAGATAGGATCAAGAACACACATATATTCACGAAAACATAATAGGTTCAGATGTGAAATCATGGCACTCGGGCCCTAGTGACAAGCATTAAGCATGGCAAAGTCATAGCAACATCAATCTTGGAACATAGTGGATACAAGGATCAAACCCTAACAAAACTAACTCGATTACATGGTAAATCTCATCCAACCCATCACCATCCAGCAAGCCTACGATGGGATTACTCACGCACGGTGGTGAGCATCATCGAATTGGTGATGGAGGAAGGTTGATGATGACGATGGCGATGATCTCCCCTCTCCGGAGCCCCGAACGGACTCCAGATCAGGCCTCCGGAGAGAGATTAGGGCTTGGCGGCGGCTCCGTATCGTAAAACATGATAATTCGTTCTCCTTGATTTTTTTTCTCCCCGAAAGTGAATATATGGAGTCTGGGGGTACGTCGGTGGAGCAACAGGGGGCCCACAAGGCAGGGGCGCGCTAGGGGGAGGGGGCGCGCCCCCACCCTCGTGGATAGGGTATGCCCCCCTAGCTTGGATATTTCCGCAGATATTTTTTATATATTCCAAAATAATTCTCCGTTGAATTTCAGGTCATTCTGAGGACTTTTATTTATGCACAAAAATAACACCATGGCAATTCTGCTGAAAACAGCGTTAGTCCGGGTTAGTTCCATTCAAATCATGCAAGTTAGAGTCCAAAACAAGGGCAAAAGTGTTTGGAAAAGTAGATACGTTGGAGACGTATCAACTCCCCCAAGCTTAAATCTTTGCTTGTCCTCAAGCAATTCAGGTGATAAACTGAAAGTGGTAAAGAAAAACTTTGACAAACTCGGTTTGCTCTTGTTGTTGTAAATATGTAAAGCCAGCATTCAAGTTTTCAGCAAAGATCATGAACTAACCACATTCACAATAATTTTCAGGTCTCAAGTCTACTCATATCAATGGCATAATCATCTAGTGAGCAATAATAATAAACCTCGGATGACAACACTTTCTTAAAACAATCATAGTATGATATAGCAAGATGGTATCTCGCGAGCCCTTTCGGAGACCGCAAAACATAAATGCAGAGCACCTATAAAGATCAAGGACTGACTAGACATTGTAGTTCATTGTAAAAGAGATCCAGTCATAATCATACTCAATGCAAATTAATAGTAATACATGCAAATGACAGAGGTGCTCTCCAACTGGTGCTCTTTAATAAGAGGATGATGACTCAACATAAAAGTAAATAGATAGGCCCTTCGCAAAGAGCATGGATTTCTAGAGGTGCCAAAGCTCGATTTTTTAAATAGAGATGAATAATATTTTGAGCGGTATACTCTCATTGTCAACATAACAACCAAGAATCTTGATATCTTCCATGCTACACACATTATAGGCGGTTCCCAAATAGAATGGTAAAGTTATACTCCCCCAACCACTAACAAGCACACTCCACGGCTAGCCCGAAACAACGGGTACCGTCCAAACCAGCAACAACCCTGGGGGAGTTTTGTTTAATTATTATGATTTGAGCATGGGACGGGGCATCCCGGTTACCAGCCATTTTCTCATGAATGATGAGCGGAGTCCACTCATCGTGAGAATAAACCACCTAGCATGGAAGATATAGCCAGCCCTAGTTGATACATGAGCTGTTCGAGCAAACAAAACAGAATTTCATTTGAAGGTTTAGAGTTTGGCACATACAAATTTACTTGGAACGGCGGGTAGATACCGCATATAGGAAGGTATGGTGGACTCATGTGGAATTACTTTGGGGTTTATTGAAGTGGATGCACAAGCAGTATTCCCGCTTAGTACAGGCGAAGGCTAGAAAGAGACTGGGAAGCGACCAGCTAGAGAGCGACAACAGTCATGAACATGCATTAAAATTAATCAAAAATGAATGCAAGCATGAGTAGGATATAAATCACCTTGAACATAAATATCGTGGAGGCTATGTTGATTTTGTTTCAACTACATGCGTGAACATGTGCCAAGTCAGACCACTTGAATCGTGTAAAGGAGGATACCACCCTATCATACCACATCACAACCATTTTAATATCATGTTGGCACGCAAGGTAGACCATTATATACTCCTAGCTAATTAAGCATGGCATGAGCAGCTATGATCTCTAATTGTCATTGCAAGCATGTTTCATTCATAATAGGCCGAATCAGGAATGATGAACTATCATATTTACAAAAACAAGAGAGGTTGAGTTCATACCAGTTTTTCTCATCTCAATTAGTTCATCATATATCATCATTATTGCCTTTCACTCGCACGACCGAACGGTGTGGATAATAATAATAGTGCACGTGCATTGGACTAAGCTGGAATCTGCGAGCATTTAATACAAGAGAGAACACAAAGTAATATGGCTCAAGGTTAAATCAACAATAAAGCATATGAGAGCCACTAAACATTTTCATCATGGTCTTCTACTCTTGACCCCTAAAGAAAGAAAAGAAACTATTTACATGGGAAATCTCCCAACAAGCAAAAGAAGAACGAGAAATCTTTTTGGGTTTTATTTTAATTACTACTACTACAAGCATGGAAAGTAAACTAGCTAAAAGCTACAACTAATTTTTTTGGTTTTTCTTAAGGTATTTCTAACACACAAGAAAAAGACTAAGAAAATAATTGAAACTAGCATGGATAGTACAATGAAAGAGTGGGAGCACCGATAACTAGAATAAGTGTGTGAACACGAATGTTATGTCGGTGAGAAAAACGTACTCCCCAAGCTTAGGCTTTTGGCCTAAGTTGGTCTATGGCCAGTACTGGCCTGACGGATATCCAAAGTCGTAGTTGGGGTTGTACTGAGATGCAGCATCTACTGCCTCCTGAGCTGCAGCTTGGAGACGGGCTGCTTTCATCGTCTCCTGATACTCATTTGCCTCCTCCCTGGTTATAGTATATCTCCCTTTTGCCTGAAAGTCAAACAAGGTAGGACCAGGGAGAGCAATATGGACAGCGTGACGCCTGTCAAAGATTAGTCGATACTGGAGGGATTATTCATCCCTCTCTATAAACCGATGGCTAACCATAGCATTATAATCTAAAAAAGCAGGCGCTAATAGTTCATCATTTTCATGTATAGGCACACCAAGACGATGGGCTATGCGAGTGTCATAAATGCCACCAAATAAATCTCCATCTAAACCATTATGATGTAGCCTACGCGCAACAGTGGCTCCCAAGTTATATTGTCTATCACCTAATACAGCACTCTTGAGAACACTAAGATCTGGGACACACATGTGGCAAGCCTCATCTTTACCGTTAATGCATCTACCAATAAAGAGAGCAAAATAATGTATAGCAGGAAAATGAATGCTTCCTATGGTAGCTTGTGTGACCTCTCTAGATTCCCCAACAGTGATACTAGCAAGGAAGTCTTTGTATTCAGATTTGCAAGGATCACTGATATTACCCCACTGCGGGAGCTTACAAGCATCATTAAAATCCTCTAGGTCCATGGTGTAAGATTTATCATAAAGATCAAACAGGACAGTGTGAGAATTACGTGAAGATGAAAATTTAAACCTTCTCCCAAAGGAATCAGTTAAGTAACGGTATTGATGGCACTTATCTTGCATGAAGCCCTCGAGGTCAGCATTATGCACATATGCGTCAAATTCCTCCTTAATGCTTGCCTGAACCATAAATTCCTCTAACGGCCATTCACAAGGCCGCACTTTAGCTTCCCTCGGTAATTCATCTTTCGGCTCACGCATCGCAAGCCTTGGTTCTTCCTTCCTTGAGGAACCACCATGGAAGATTTTCCTATGCATTTTTCTGAAATTTTCTGAAATTTTTAGTAACTCAAAATAAAAGTGAACCAAACTCAACAAGATTGATAGCAACAACTCCTACAAGTGTCTAGAGACTAAATAATGCATTAGAACTACTTGGGACCAAAGAAATTTGACATGCAAGCTCAAGAACAAGGTCACCACAGCAGCAAAAATTCGCAATAAATAAAGCACTAGAACAAAAACTAATTGGACCAATGGAGGAGTCACATACCAAGGAACAATCTCCCCAAACAGTTTTGTGAATGGAGCTTTGAGCAAGGATATCGAAAATGGCAGCAAGATGAGCTAGAACTCGTGCTTGAGCTGGATAGTGATTTTTTGGGAGGAAGAAGGAGTGTGTGGGTGCAAGAATATGTGGAGGGGGGCCACGTGGGGCCCACGAGGTAGGGGCGCGCCCTAGACCCTCGTGGCCAGGTGCTGGCTCCCCTCGTTGTGTTCTCTGTGCCAAATATTCTCAAATATTCTAGAAAAAAACATATTTCATTTTCAGGGCATTTGGAGAACTTTTATTTTCGGGGTATTTTTTTATTGCACGGATAAGTCTGGAAACAGACAGAAAAGATTATTTTTTCTTTATTTGATCTAATTAACAAAAACTAAAAGGAGGATATGAAAGTTGTGCTATCTAGATTCACCCATCTCATGCTCGTCAAAAGGAATCCAATAACAAGGTTGATCAAGTCTTGTTAATAAACTCTTTCTGAATAACATGAAACCGGAGAATTTTCGAATAACACTAGGTTACCTCATTGGGGATATGTATGTCCCCAACAATAAGAATATCATATGTCTTCTTGACAGTAGGAAGAGGAAATTCAAAACCTCCTATAGTGATAGTTGAAATTTTTCCAATAGAATTGATACTTTGGACCTGAGGTTGTTTCCTCGGAAAGTGTACCGTATGCTCATTACCATTGACATGAAAAGTGGCATTGCCTTTGTTTCAATCAATAACAGCCCCTGCAGTATTCAAAAAGGATCTACCAAGTATAATAGACATACTATCGTCCTCGGGAATATCAAGGATAACAAAGTCCATTAGAATAGTGACATTTGCAACCACAACAAGCACATCCTCACAAATACCGACAGGTATAGCAGTTGATTTATTGGCCATTTGCAAAGATATTTCAGTAGGTGTCAACTTACTCAAGTCAAGTATACGATATAAAGAGAGAGGCATAACACTAACACCAGCTCCAAGATCACATGAAACAGTTTTAACATAATTTCTCTTAATGGAGCAAGGTATAGTAGGTACTCCTGGATCTCCTAGTTTCTTAGGTATTCCACCCTTAAAAGTGTAATTGGCAAGCATGGTGGAAATTTCTACTTCGGGTATCTTTCTTTTATTGGTAATAATATCTTTCATAGACTTAGCATAAGGATTTGTTTTAAGCATATCTTTCTTTTATTGGTAATAATATCTTTCATAGACTTAGCATAAAGATAGGTCTAATCATTTCAGCGAAGAGGTCAAAATCCTCATCATCCTTTTTCTTGGATGGCTTAGGAGGAAAAGGCATGGGTTTCTGAACCCATGGTTTTCTTTCCTTACCGTGCTTCCAAGCAACAAAGTCTCTCTTATCATAACGTTGATTCTTTGATTGTGGGTTATCAAGATCAACAGCAGGTTCAATCTCTACATCATTATCGTTGCTAGGTTGAGCATCATCATAAACACCATCATTAACATTATCACTAGGTTCATGTTCATTACCAGATTGTGTCTCAGCATTAGAAACAGATATATCATTGGGATTATCAGGTGTGTCAGCTATAGGTTCACTAGAATCATGCAAATTCCTATCATTTTTCTTTTTCTTCTTCTTAGAAGAACTAGGTGCATCTAAATTAGCTCTCTGAGAATCTTGCTCGATTCTCTTAGGGTGGCCCTCAGGATACAAAGGTTCCTAAGTCACCTTACCACCTCTAGTTGCAACTCTAACAGCAAAGTCATTATTCTTACTATTTAATTCATTGAGCAAATCATTCTGAGCCTTAAGTACTTGTTCTACTTGAGTGGTAACCATAGAAGCATGTTTACTAATGAGTTTCAATTCACCTTTAACTCTAGACATATAATCACTCAAGCATTCAATCATATAAGCATTACATTGCAATTGTCTACCAACATAAGCATTGAAGTTCTCTTGCTTCACAATAAAATAATCAAACTCATCAAAGCATTCGCTAGCAGACTTACAATGAGGAATATCACATTCATCAAATCTGTAAAGATAATTTACCTTTACTATCTGTGTCAGGTTATCCAGACCATGTATTTCTTCATTAGGTGATAAATTCTTAACATCTTCAGCTTTAGTACCTTTTTCTTTCATAGATTTCTTTGCCTCTTGCATATCTTCGGGACTGAGAAATAGAACTCTCCTTTTCTTCGGAGTTGGCTTAGGGGCTGGTTCAGGAAGTGTCCAATTATTTTCATTGGCTAGCATATTATTCAATAGTAATTCAGCTTGATCAACTGTTCTTTCCCTGAAAACACAACCAGCACAACTATCTAGGTGGTCTCTGGAAGCATTGGTTAGTCCATTATAAAAGACATCAAGTATTTCATTCCTCTGAAGAGGATGATCAGGCAAAGCATTAAGTAATTGGACAAGCCTCTCCCAAGTTTGTGGGAGACTCTCTTCTTCAATTTGCACAAAATTATATATTTCCCGTAAGGCAGCTTATTTCTTATGAGCGGGAAAATATTTAGCAGAGAAGTAATAAATCATATCATGGGGACTACGCACACAACCAGGATCAAGAGAATTAAACGATGTCTTAGCATCACCCTTTAACGAGAACGGAAACAACTTAAGGATATAGTAATAACGATTTTTTTCATCGTTGGTAAACATGCTGGCTATATCATTCAACTTAGTAAGATGTGCTAGAACAGTTTCAGATTCATAGCCATGGAAAGGATCAGATTCAACCAAAGTAATTAATTTAGGATCAACAGAGAAATCATAATCCTTATCAGTAACAAAGATAGGTGAAGTAGCAAAAGCAGGGTCATATTTCATTCTAGCATTCAAAGACTTTTCTTTCAGCTGAGCTAATAATTTCTTAAGATCATATCTATCATTGCAAGCAAGAAAGTCTCTAGCAATTTCTTCATCCATAACATAACCCTCAGGAATAATAGGCAATTCATATCTAGGGGAAGAATCTTCATCATCACTTTCATATATATTATCAGTTTCAATACTTGCATTCTACCTAACCTTAGCAATTTGTTCATCTAAAAAATCACCTAGTGGTATAGTATTATCACGCATAGAAGTGTTTTCATCATACATAGCAGAAGTAGCATCATCAAGAACATGCGACATATCAGATTCAATAGCAGGAGTAGGTGTCGCAAATTTACTCATAACAGAGGGTGAATCGAGTGTAGAGCTAGAAGGCAGTTCCTTACCACCCCTCGTAGTTGAGGGAAAGATCTTGGTTTTTGAGTCCTTCAGATTCTTCATAGTGATCAACAGATATAAATCCCAAGTGACTTAAAGAATATAGCTATGCTCCCCGGCAACGGCGCCAGAAAATAGCCTTGATAACCCACAAGTGTAGGGGATCGCAACGGTTTTCGAGGGTAAAGTATTCAACCCAAACTTACTGATTCGATACAAGGGGAGCCAAAGAATACTCTTAAGTATTAGCAGTTGAGTTGTCAATTCAGCCACACCTGGAAACATAGTATCTACAGCAAGGTAATTTAGTAGCAAGGTAATATGGAAATAGTAGTAAGAGCAATAAAAGTAACGGTAGTGTTTTTGTAGTTTTTGTAACAGTGGCAACGGAAAAGTAAATAAGCAACAAGCAATATGTGAAAAGCTCATAGGAATTGGATCGGTGATGGGGAATTATGTCGGATGCGATTCCTCATGTAAAAGTTATAACCTAGGGTGACACAGAACTAGCTCCAGTTCATCAATGTAATATAGGCATGTATTCCGATTATAGTCATACGTGCTTATGGAAAAGAACTTGCATGACATCTTTTGTCCTACCCTCCCAACGCGGCGGGGTCCTAGTGAAAACTAAGGGATATTAAGGCCTCCTTTTAATAGAGTACTGGACCAAAGCATTAACACATAGTGAATATATGAACTCCTCAAACTACGGTCATCACGGGAGTGGTCCGGATTGTTGTCACTTCGGGGTTGCCGGATCATAACACGTAGTAGGTGACTATTAAATTGCAAGATAGGATCAAGAACACACACATATATTCATGAATATATAATAAGTTCAGATCTAAAATCATGGCACTCGGGCCCTAGTGACAAGCATTAAGCATGGCAAAGTCATAGCAACATCAATCTTAGAACATAGTGGATACTAGGGATCAAACCCTAAAAAACTAACTCGATTACATGGTAAATCTCATCCAACCCATCATCGTCCAGCAAGCCTACGATGGTATTACTCACGCACGACGGTGAGCATCATGGAATTGGTGATGGAGGAAGGTTGATGATGACGATGGCGACGATCTCCCCTCTCCGGAGCCCCGAACAGACTCTAGATCAGCCCTCCCGAGAGAGATTAGGGCTTGGCGGCGGCTCCGTATCGTAAAACCCGATAATTCTTTCTCCTTGATTGTTTCCTTCCCGAAAGTGAATATATGGAGTCCGAGGGTACGTCGGTGGAGCAACAGGGGGCCCATAAGGCAGGGGGACGTGCCCAGGGGGAGGGGGCGCGCCCCCCACCCTCGTGGACAGGGTGTGGGCCCCCTGGCTTCGATCTTTTCGCAGATATTTTTTATATATTCCAAAATAATTCTCCATTGAGTTTTAGGTCATTCCGAGGACTTATATTTCTGCACAAAAATAACACCATGGCAAGTCTGCTGAAAACAGCGTCAGTACGGGTTAGTTCCATTCAAATCATGCAAGTTAGAGTCCAAAACAAAGGCAAAAGTGTTTGGAAAAGTAGATACGTTGGAGACGTATCAAACTACGAACCGAGAGCAACCAGCGATTGCACTATCACGCCCAAGATGTGATTCTATCCCGATCACATGAGACACTCGTGATTGGGGCACAACTGCATTTCGGACATTTAGCAAGATGGATATAATTACATCGTACCATTACGTAAATACATGGGGATACAACAATTCAGACAAGTCACATGAATATAAAAACATCACTACAAGACATCCCACTATGGATGCAAACATGAAAAGCACAACGACATCCATCCTGCTATCCCAGGCCGCCGACCAGGAACCTAACCCAAGATCGACGAAGAAGAAGAAGAAGAAAGAACTCCGACACAAATAAGCATAGCTCTCACGTCAAGTCATCAGAAACCTGTACCTACAACTGTTGTTGTAGTAACTGTGAGCCACGAGGACTCAGCAATCCCATAACCATGGGTATGAAGACTAGCAAAGCTTAATTGGTATGCAGAGGTTAAGTGGTGAGGTTGCAGCAGTAGCTAAGCATATGTATGGTGGCTAACTTACGAGTACAAGAATAACATGAGCATCTACGCAATCGGTCGCAACTAGTAATGATCGCTAAGCGATCCTGGACTACCTACGAGTCAAACATAACCCCATCGTATTCTCTTCTCAAAATGAAAAGAGACGATCACGGTTACTCACACAGTTCGTGTATTTTATTTCAAATCCTCTGTCAAGTTTTCTACAACCGGACATTAACAAATTCCAATCTGCCACATAACCGCGGGCACGGTTTTCGAAAGATCATAACCCTGCAGGGCTGTCGCAACTTAGCCCATCACAAGCTCTCACGATCAGCAGAGGTAAAAAACCCATATCTTAGGGACAACCCGATCAGACTCGGAATCTCGGTGCACAAGACATTTCGACAATGGTAAAACAAGTCCAGCAAGACCTCCTGGCTTGCCGACACCCTGATAGTAGCTGCTCGTATCTCGTCTCAGGCCACATCCGGATAGGTCAGCTACAGGTATACCAGATACCTCGAGTTTCCCCGAGGCGGCCCCGCAGTCTGCCCGTTTGGAACCAACACCATCGGCACTGGCCCCCTGTATGTAGAAGAATCCTCGAGTAGCGCTAACTCCCTATGCAATTTAATTAATTAATTAAGTTTTTATAGTGTTGCAAATTAAAACCAAAGTTGGGCCTTGCTGGAGGAGTTTTATTCAAACCGAACTGTCAAGGGGTCCCCATATACCCAACCGCGTTAGGAACGCAAAATCAAGGAACATAACACCGGTTTATCGGTTCCTAAGGCGGCATGAGTGGAACAAAACACCGAGCAAAAGGCCAAGCCTTCCACCCATTTCCAAGTATATAGGTGCATTAATTTAATTAAGAGATATTGTGATATTCCAAATCCAAGGTCCGACATGGAGCAATCTTCATCTTCACCTTCAACTAACAACGCTATAAGAGGGGCTGAGGGAGCGGTAACATAACCAAACAATGGTTTGCTGGGATGGTGTCAAAGGATAGAGGTTTCATGGCAACAAGGAGAGGATGACAACTAATAGATAGGTAGCGCGACATATAGCGATAGCATCGAGACATCTAGCATAGTAATGATAGTAATGAGATCCAAGGTGACGGTCATCTTGCCTGAGATCCCGCAAGGAAGAAGAACGAGTCCATGAAGAAGACGAATAAGAAGCCACGAAGACGAACCAAGCGTAGTCGAACGAATCCTCACGATCGCAACGAAACAAGCACTAACGAGAAGAAGCAAGCAACGTGGTAAACACACAACACCTAACAAGACATGATGCACAACCAAGTATGATTCATGACAAGGCTACATGATGCAAATCATGGCAAGGGATGATGCATACAAGAACAACACAACCAAACAAGTTTAAATGAGGCCGGAAACAACATATAACAATTCCGGTAAGTCCTCATATGCAAATTTCGAAATTGGTCCAGATCTGAACAAACCTTAAGTTCAAGCTGTTAAACAGCAAGTTAACATGCACCATGATAATCTACTCAAAATTCTAGTCAAGTTACATACAAAGTTTATTTAATTCAGAGCTACGGCCTAGAAGATATGAGCAAAACAAGACAAGCATGGCAAAGATGCAAGATGCATTCAAACAATAAGCATACACACTCCAAACATGTATACAACATGATATTATGCATCCACATGCAAAAACACACAAGTTTCATATAGGACACGCTCAAAACGGAGCAACGGTTCATCACATACACAACGAAGCAAGTTTGAAACACAATCAGCCCAAAACAGCAAGTAGGCATATAGTTGACATCAAAACAACATGATACAATAACACTTCATGGCAACAAAGGGCATGGAAAGCATGTACATGCCAAGCACTACAAGCATGATCACTGAGCTACTACCAAACACCACTAGAACATGCTCAAAGCATCATGGCAATATTGCACAAGATAACAGATTCACAGACTTAGTGAAATAAACTAAACATGGCAGCAAAAACGACAAGTAGGCATGTTTGCAAGCTTGTGCAACTCATTTCAAAGCATATCATGGCATGTGAATATAACCAACAACAAGAGGACATGTTTATGAAGCTACTCATGGCAAGAACATGGTCATAGGATACATAGAACACTAGTTATTCACATGGCAAAACTGAACTTACTCATAACAGGCTGACAAAAACATTTTATGGCAACTTGAGAGAATGAAAACAACAAGCTACAACAGGCCATATTTGCAAACAAGGGTATGGATGGATAGAGCATAACATGGACTTCAATACATGATCATTGGACATTCCAAAACATTCATTGATGTGACTATAGCATCAAGCAAACATGGCATCAGGATATAACAATTTCAGACTTAGCAGTTTCCATCAAGTGTAAGGAATCGGCCAACAGCGAGAAGCTCAATTTGCAAGCTTGTTGCACTCAGCACAAGGCATAACATGAAAAACTAATTACACCACAGCAAAGATGACATGATTGTGCTTCTAAAACATATGGACATGTAGCTCAAACAAAAATCACACATAAAGATATGAAAAAGACAAATCAGCATATTATAACAGTTTTCAGCACTTAACAGCCACATACACTTTTGCAACAGAGATAAACATGGCAATATGGCACCTAACATGAATGCAAGTGCAACCAACATGTAGATCACTTCACAACGAACATTTTGACATATCATACATGCAAAACGGACACACATGCACAAAGTTACAATGACTCAAACATGCTCACATGAGATCAGTTTTTTAGGTACTTAGTAGTTTCAGGAAAAAAGCACAATAGGCGCATAATAACTATCTTGCGCGCTGGGCGGGGAATAAACGAAAGAGCTCACCTAGGGCCCATAGGAAGGGTTTGAGGGCGGTTCTGCGCGGTTTTGAGGGTCGGGGTGGACCGGGCGGTCCAGGGTGGTTCGGTGCGGCCGGCCCGGTTCGAGGCAGGTCGGGCGGTCCGCTGGGTCGAGGCGGTTCACACGGGTCGAAGGCGGAGCGGATCGGTCCGGGCGCGGATCCGGTCGGTGGCGATGACCCGGCGACGAGCTCGCCGAAGGAAGGCCGAGGACGGCGGGGGCCGGGCGTAGGGGGTCGGTGGAGCCGGAGGGGAGGCGGATCCGGCCGGTCCCGATCCGGCGAAGGCGGCGCCTAGTGAGGCCCTCCGACAAGATGGTGCGGCGGTCGGCGGGGCTAGAGCGGGCGGCGGCGAGCTTGAGCGTCGGTGCGGAGATGGCATATGGCGACGGCGGCGATGGTGCGGACTGCCGCGACGACCGATGAGCATGTTGAAGATGGGCGGGGCTCGGCGCGGGGCTCTGGGAAGCAGGCGAGGGAGACGGGCAGCGTGGGACGGTCGCCGGCGGCGAGTGCAGGGAGGCGGCGGGGTCGGGGAAGCACACGAGAGAGACGCTTGTGCGAGCGGCGGGTGGCGGCGGGCCGGCCCGGGCCCAGATCGGGGCTCGGGCGGGCCTCCCATGGGCTCTACGGGTCACGACGAGGTGGAAGCCAGGAGGGGTGCGTGGTAGCGTGGGATTCGGAGCCTGGCGGCGGCGCGGTGCGACAAGTGGTGGTGGTGGATCTGGCCGACGCGGAAAACGATGGGGAGGCGGCTGCAGGAGGTGGGAGGAGGCTAGAGGGTAGGTTTTAGGCCATTTTTGGATGAGGGGGGCTGCTTAAATAGGAAAAAAAAAGGTCTAGGGTAGAGGGTTTGGGGGTAATTTTGGACCCTTCGATGCCGATCGGATGGCTCCAGATGCGAGGAGGGGTAGGATGGGCCTAGGAGGTGTTGGTGGGTTGTGTGGAGAGGCCTTGGACTGAGAGGAGAGGGAAGAGAGTGGCCCAGCGGCAGTTTTCAGAGACCGAAAACGTCCGACGAATAAACCGGCGACGGTGCCGCTAAGTTTAACGGTTGGTCTCTCAAACGAGCTCCGAATGCGACGAAATTTGGCAGGCGGTCTGTCTGCACTATAATAAGACCGCACGCCAAGTTTCAACCCATTCCGAGAATGTTTTCCGGCCACTTATAAAATAAATATTTGAAGGTGCCGCGGGCGCGTGCGAGTGTGTCTGGGCTCAGAACGGACAACGGAGAGGATGGGAAGACTCAGACGGATGCAAGTTTGAAAACTATGCAGATGCAATGCACATGATGACATGGCAAAATGCAACACGCAAGTAGATGACATGGCAACGACAAGGAATAAGAGGATGACACATGGCGCATCGGACTCGGGGCATCACAACACTCCCCTACTAACAAGAGATCTCGTCCCGAGATCTTAGGAACAAGACGGAAGAGGAAAAGAAAGGAAGAAGGTGAAATCAAAGAACCTTGAGAGGTTGAACCACTTGAAAGAAAGGATGCAACGGAGATGAATGAAGTTGCAATGACTTCGTTAGACAAGAGGAACATGGAATCCAACGAGAATCAAGGAGGTTGAAAGGCATGAAACGAGAGCTTAACGAACCAAAAGAATTTGAAATTGCACCAACATAACAAGATGGCGAAAGAACAAGAATGAACAATGGAGCATGAACTTGAGAAGATGGATCGATACATGATGAGATGAACAAGACAATGCCTCCGGAAGAATTGAAAGAATGGAATGGAAAGAACGGAGAAGAAGGTGACAACTTATTTCACAAATGAATTTGGAAACGAATCTTCAAGAGAAAGGCTTGAACGGAGTTGTTGAGAAAATCAACAATCATAAGAATAAACTTGTTGTGGGCTTATGAAAACATCCCAAAACTTGAGGTGAGTTTATGCCAGAACCAAAAGATTGAATAGATGATATGAAGGGAATAAATACAAAACTCCACTTCAAAAGAATGTGGAGAATTAATTCGCACTCGAGACACAAAAGAATAATGCGTGAGCTGCTCCACAAGGAACTTGGAGAACACTTGAAGAATGAATTAAATCATGAAGAGCCACCATGGAAAAACTCTGGTAACCAAAGGATGATATGGTAGAATTGAATGATCAAAAGAATAAGATTAAAGCCTTGTGATGATTTAGACGGGGGTACCGACGAGATAGCCGAGAAAACATTGAACTCCGGGGAAGAAAATATTAAAGCACTTGGGAATAGAATTTATTTATCAAGAACAAACTCTGAAGGAAGGGATTAAACAACTTGATGATTAAGAATTATGTTATGCTTATCCTTCATAAATTAAATTGATGAGAAGCAATGGATTTGCATACTACTTATTCGCGCTAAAATTGATTAAAGAGGGATATATCGCGAACTCGAGAAAGTCTTCATGAACTACCGGTGGGATTGGAAAGAACGAATGAATTGATACGATGACAAAGGAGAATGGAATATTGAACGAACCACCATAAGGAATGTAAATTGAGTGAAGTGAATGAATTGCCGAGAAGAATAAAGCACTTGAGAAAATTTAGATACAAGAGAATGAAGTGATCGTGAACGGATTAAGAACACTTGAACGAAGCGCGGGAAGAATATGGAGACGAACAAAGAGGCATCAATGAAGAATAATTGGAGGACGAAGTGAAAACTGAGAATGAAGAAATCCTCTGTAATGATGGTCGTCGGAGGAACACAATGGAAATAATTCATGAAAAGCTCCGGATGGTAAGGAAAAAAATTTATGACGAAAGGAATAATTCGAGAGGATAACATGAAGCTAGAATCACGAAACTTCGAGAGGACGGACAAGATTTAAAAGAACTCTTCTTCGCAAATGTTGAGAATGACGATGAAAAATAGCACAAAAAATTTGTTGAGATACTACGGATGAATGAAAGAAGAAAAGTTGAACCAAAGATGAAAAGAATTGAAAGCAATCTTGGAGAAGGCACATGACTGATGGAACCCATACTCATGTCACAATTGAAAAGAATTTGAGAATAACACCAGAAATAACTACAAGAGTCAGGTAAGATCCTGGGAAAAGACATGTGGGTTATGAGCCCACCGAAGATAAAACACAGATAACCCACAAGTGTAGGGGATCGCAACAGTTTTCGAGGGTAAAGTATTTAACCCAAACTTATTGAGTCGACACAAGGGGAGCCCAAGAATACTCTTAAGTATTAGCAGCTAAGTTGTCAATTCAACCACACCTGGAAACTTAGTATCTGTAGCAAGGTAATATGGAAATAGTAGTAACAACAATAAAAGTAACGGTATTGTTCTTGTAGTTTTTGTAACAGTGGCAACGGAAAAGTAAATAAGCAACAAGCAATATGTGAAAAGCTCGTAGGCATTGGATCGGTGATGGGGAATTATGTCGGATGCGATTCTTCATGTAAAAGTTATAACCTAGGGTGACACAGAACTAGCTCCAGTTCATCAATGTAATGTAGGCATGTATTCCGAATATAGTCATACGTGCTTATGGAAAAGAACTTGCATGACATCTTTTGTCCTACCATCCCGTGGCAACGGGGTCCTAGTGGAAACTAAGGGATATTAAGGCCTCTTTGTAATAGAGTACCGGACCAAAGCATTAACACATAGTGAATACATGAACTCCTCAAACTATGGTCATCACCGGGAGTGGTCCCGATTGTTGTCACTTCGGTGTTGCCGGATCATAACACGTAGTAGATGACTATTGACTTGCAAGATAGGATCAAGAACACACATATATTCATCAAAACATAATAGGTTCAGATCTGAAATCATGGCACTCAGGCCCTAGTGACAAGCATTGAGCGTAGCAAAGTCGTAGCAACATCAATCTTAGAACATAGTGGATACTAGGGATCAAACCCTAACAAAACTAACTCGGTTACATGGTAAATCTCATCCAACCCATCACCGTCCAGCAAGCCTACAATGGGATTACTCACGCACGGCGGTGATCATCATGGAATTGGTGATGGAGAAGGTTTATGATGGCGATGGCGACGATCTCCCCTCTCCAAAGCCTCGAACGGACTCCAGATCAGCCCTCCCAAGAGAGATTAGGGCTTGGTGGCGGCTCCGTATCGTAAAACATGATAATTCTTTCTCTTTGTTTTTTTCTCCCAGAAAGTGAATATATGGAGTCCGGGGGTACGTCGGTGGAGCAACAGGGGGCCCACGAGGCAGGGGGCGCGTCCAGGGGGAGGGGGCGCGCCCTCCACCCTCCTGGAGAAGGTGTGGGCCCCCTGGCTTGGATCTTTCCACAGATATTTTTTATATATTCTAAAATAATTCTCCGTTGAATTTCAGGTCATTCCGAGGACTTTTATTTCTGCACAAAAATAACACCATGGCAATTGTGCTGAAAACAGCGTCAGTCCGGGTTAGTTCTATTCAAATCATGCAAGTTAGAGTCCAAAACAAGGGAAAAAGTGTTTGGAAAAGTAGATACGTTGGAGACGTATCAACTCCCCCAAGCTTAAACCTTTGCTTGTCCTCAAGCAATTCAGTTTTCAGCAAACTCTGTTTCCTCTTGTTGTTGTAAATATGTAAAGCCAACATTCAAATTTTCAGCAAAGATCATGAACTAACCACATTCACAATAATTTTCAGGTCTCAGGTCTACTCATATCAATGGCATAATCAACTAGTGAGCAATAATAATATACCTCGGATGACAACACTTTCTCAAAACAATCATAATATGATATATGGTATCTCGCTAGCCCTTTCTAAGATCGCAAAACATAAATGCAGAGCACCTTTAGAGATCAAGGACTGACTAGACATTGTAATTCATGGTAAAAGAGATCTAATTATAATCATACTCAATGCAAATTAATAGTAATACATGCAAATGAGAGAGGTGCTCTCCAACTGGTGCTCTGTAATAAGAGGATGATGACTCAGCATAAAAGTAAATAGATAGGCCCTTCGCAGAGGGAAGCAGGGATTTGTAAAAGTGCCAGAGCTCGATTTTTAAATAGAGATGGATAATATTTTGAGCGGTATACTCTCATTGTCAACATAACAAACAAGAATCTCGATATCTTCCATGCTACACACATTATAGGCGGTTCCCAAACAGAATGGTAAAGTTTATACTGCCCCAACCACCAACAAGCACACTCCACGGCTAGCCCAAAACAACGGGTACCGTCCAAACCAGTAACAGCCCTGGGGGAGTTTTGTTTAATTATCATGATTTGAGCATGGGACTGGGCATCCCGGTTACCAGCCATTTTCTCATGAATGATGAGCGGAGTCCACTCATCGTGAGAATAACTCACCTAGCTTGGAAGATATAGACAACCCTAGTTGATACATGAGTTGTTCGAGCATACAAAAAAGAATTTTATTTGAAGGTTTAGAGTTTGGCACATACAAATTTACTTGGAACGGTAGGTAGATACCGCATATAGGAAGGTATGGTGGATTCGTATGGAATAACTTTGGGGTTTATGGAAGTGGATGCACAAGCAGTATTCCTGCTTAGTACAGGTGAAGGCTAGAAAGAGACTGGGAAGCGACCAGCTAGAGAGCGACAATAGTCATGAACATGCATTAAAATTAATCAACAATGAATGCAAGCATGAGTAGGATATAAATCAAAATGAACATAAATATCGTGGAGGCTATGTTGATTTTGTTTCAACTACATGCGTGAACATGTGCCAAGTCAGACCACTTGAATCGTTCAAAGGAGGATACCACCCTATCATACCACATCACAACCATTTTGATATCATGTTACCACGCAAGATAGACCATTATAAACTCCTAGCTAATTAAGCATGGCATGAGCAGCTATGATCTCTAATTGCCATTGCAAGCATGTTTCATTCATAATAGGCTGAATTAGGAATGATGAACTATCATATTTACAAAAACAAGAGAGGTCGAGTTCATAGCAGCTTTTCTCATCTCAATTAGTTCATCATATATCATCATTATTGCCTTTCACTTGCACAACCAAATGGTGTGGATAATAATAATAGTGCACGTGCATTGGACTAAGCTGGAATATGCGAGCATTTAATACAAGAGAGAAGACAAAGTAATATGGCTCAAGGTTAAATCAACAATAAATCATATGAGAGCCACTAAACATTTTCATCATGGTCTTCTACTCTTGACCCCCAAAGAAAGAAAATAAACTATTTACACGGGAAAGTTCCCAACAAGCAAAAGAAGATCGAGAAATCTTTTTGGGTTTTCTTTTAGTCACTACTGCTACAAGCATGGAAAGTAAACTAGCTAAAAGCTACAGCTATTATTTTTTTGTTTTTCTTAAGGTTTTTCTAACACACAAGAAAAAGACTAAGAAAATAATTGAAACTAGCATGGATAGTACAATGAAAGAGTGCGAGCACCGACAACTAGAATAAGTGTGTGAAGATGAATGTAATGTCGGAGAGAAACACGAACTCCCCCAAGCTTAGGCTTTTTGCCTAAGTTGGTCTATGGCCACTACTGGCCTGACGGATATCCAAAGTCGTAGTTGGGGTTGTACTTAGATGCAGCAACTACTGCCTACTGAGTTGCAGCTTGGAGACGGGCTGCTTTCATTGTCTCCTGATACTCATTTGCCTCCTCCCTGGTTATAGTATATCTCCCATTTGCCTGAAAGTCAAACAAGGTAGGAGCAGGGAGAGCAATATGGACAGCATGACGCCTGTCAAAGATTAGTTGATACTGCAGGGATTGTTCATCCCTCTCTATAAACCGATGGCTGGCCATAGCATTATAATCTAAATAAGCAGGCGGTAATAGTTCATCATTTTCATGTATAGGCACACCAAGACAACGTGTTATGCGAGTGTCATAAATCCTAGCAAATAAATCTCCATCTAAACCATTATGATGTAGCCTACATGCAACAATGGCTCCCAAGTTATATTGTTTATCACCTAATATAGCACTCTTGAGAACACTAAGATCTGGGACACACATGTGGCAAGCCTCATCTTTGTCGTTAATGCATCTACCAATAAAGAGAGCAAAATAATGTATAGTAGGAAAATGAATGCTTCCTATGGTAGCTTGTGTGATCTCTCTAGTTTCCCCCACAGTGATACTAGCAAGAAAGTCATTATATTCAGATTTTCTAGGATCACTAATATTACCCCACTGCAGGAGCTTACAAGCACCATTAAAATCCTCTAGGTCCATGGTGTAAGATTTATCATAAAGATCAAATAGGACAGTGTGAGAATTACGTGAAGATGAAAATTTAAACCTTCTCACAAAGGAATCTGTTAAGTAGCGGTATTGATGGCACTTATCTTGCATGAAACCCTCGAGGTCAGCATTACGCACATATGTGTCAAATTCCTCCTTAATGCCTACACGAACAATAAATTCCTCTGACGGCCATTCACAAGGCTGCACTCCAGCTTCCCTCGGTAATTCATCGTCCGGCTCACGCATCGCGAGCCTTGGTTCTTTCTTCCTTGAGGAACCACCTTGGAAGATTTTTCCTATGCATTTTTTTAAAATTTTCTGAAATTTTTAGTAACTCAAAGTAAAAGTGAACCAAACTCAACAAGATTGATAGCAACAACTCCTACAAGTGTCTAGAGACTAAGTCATGCATTAGAACTACTTGGGACCAAAGAAATTTGACATGCAAGCTCAAGAACAAGGTCACCACAGCAGCAAAAATTTGCAATAAATAAAGCGCTAGAACAAAAACTAATTGGACCAATGGAGGAGTCACGTACCAAGGAACAATCTCCCCAAATAGTTTTGTGAATGGAGCTTTGAGCAAGGAGATCGAAAATGGCAGCAAGATGAGCTAGAACTTATGCTTCAGCAGGATAGTGATTTTTTGGGAGGAAGAATGAGTGTGTGGGTGCAGGGATAAGTGGAGGGGGCACGTGGGGCCCACGAGGCAGGGGGTGCGCCCTGGACCCTCATGGCCAGGTGCTGGCTCCCCTCGCTGTGTTCTTTGTGCCAAATATTTTCCAATATTCTAGAAAAAATCATTTTCATTTCAGGGCATTTTGGAGAACTTTTATTTTCGGGGTACTTTTTTATTGCACGGATAAGTCTGGAAACAGACAGAAAATACTATTTTTGCTTTATTTAATCTAATTAACAGAAAGTAAAAGGAGGATACAAAAAATTTTGCTATCTAGATTCACCCATCTCATGCTCGTCAAAAGGAATCAATTAACAAGGTTGATCAAGTCTTGTTAATAAACTGTTCTGAATAACATAAAACCGGATAATTTTCGAATAACAGTAGGTTACCTCAATGGGGATATGTATGTCCCCAACAATAAGAATATCATATGTGTTCTTGACAGTAGGAAGAGGAAATTCAAAACCTCCTATAGTGATAGTTGAAATATTTCCAATAGAATTGATACTTTGGACCTGAGGTTGTTTCCTCGGAAAGTGTATCGTATGCTCATTACCATTGACATGAAAAGTGGCATTGCCTTTGTTTCAATCAATAACAGCCCCTGCAGTATTCAAAAAGGATCTACCAAGTATAATAGACATACTATCGTCCTCGGGAATATCAAGGATAACAAAGTCCGTTAGAATAGTGACATTTGCAACCACAACAGGCACATCCTCACAAATACCGACAGGTATAGCAGTTGATTTATCGGCCATTTGCAAAGATATTTCAGTAGGTGTCAACTTACTCAAGTCAAGTCTACGATATAAAGAGAGAGGCATAACACTAACACCGGCTCCAAGATCACATAAAGCACTTTTAACATAATTTCTCTTAATGGAGCAAGGTATAGTAGGTACTCCTGGATCTCCTAGTTTCTTAGGTATTCCACCCTTCAAAGTGTAATTGGAAAGCATGGTGGAAATTTCTACTTTAGGTATCTTTCTTTTATTGGTAATAATATCTTTCATATACTTAGCATAAGGATTTGTTTTAACCATACCAGTCAAACGCATACGCAAAAAGATAGGTCTAATCATTTCAGCAAAGCGCTCAAAATCCTCATCATCTTTTTTCTTGGATGGCTTAGGAGGAAAAGGCATGGGTTTATAAACCCATGGTTCTCTTTCCTTACCGTGCTTCCTAGCAACAAAATCTCTCTTATCATAACGTTGATTCTTTGATAGTGGGTTATCAAGATCAACAGCAGGTTCAATCTCTACATCATTATCGCTGCTAGGTTGAGCATCATCATGAACACCATCATTAACATTATCACTGGGTTCATGTTCATTACCAGATTGTGTCTCAGCATCAGAAACAGATATATCATTGGGATTCTCAGGTGTGTCAGCTACAGGTTCACTAGAATCATGCAAATTCCTATCATTTTTCTTTTTCTTCTTCCTAGAAGAACTAGGTGCATCTAAATTATCTCTCTGAGAATCTTGCTATATTCTCTTAGGGTGGCCCTCAGGATACAAAGGTTCCTGAGTCACCTTACCACCTCTAGTTGCAACTCTAACAGCAAAGTCATTATTCTTACTATTTAATTCACTGAGAAAATCATTATGAGCCTTAAGTACTTGTTCTACTTGAGTGGTAACCATAGAAGCATGTTTACTAATGAATTTCAATTCACCTTTAACTCTAGACATATAATCACTCAAGGGTTCAATCATATAAGTATTACGTTGCAATTGTCTACCAACATAAGCATTCAAGTTTTCTTGCTTCACAATAAAATTGTCAAACTCATCAAAGCATTGGCTAGCAGACTTATAACGAGGAATATCACCTTCATCAAATCTATAAAGAGAATTTACCTTTACTACCTGTCACGGGTTATCAAGACCATGTATTTCTTAATTAGGTGGTAAATTCTTAACATCTTCAGCTTTAGTACCCTTTTTCTTTCATAGATTTTTTTGCCTCTTGCATATCTTCAGGACTGAGAAATAGAACTCCCTTTCTTCGGAGTTGGCTTAGGGGCTGGTTCAGGAAGTGTCTAATTATTTTCATTGGCTAGCATATTATTCAATAGTAATTCAGCTTGATCAACTGTTCTTTCCCTGAAAACACAACCAGCACAACTATCCAGGTGGTCTCTGGAAGCATCGGTTAGTCCATTATTAAAGACATCAAGTATTTCATTCCTCTAAAGAGGATGATCAGGCAAAGCATTAAGTAATTGGAGAAGCCTCCCCCAAGCTTGTGGGAGACTCTCTTCTTCAATTTGCTCAAAATTATATATTTCCCGTAAGGCAGCTTGTTTCTTATGAGCGGGAAAATATTTAGCAAAGAAGTAATAAATCATATCCTGGGGACTACGCACACAACCAGGATCAAGAGAATTAAACCATGTCTTAGCATCACCCCTTAATGAGAACGGAAATAACCTAAGGATATAGTAATAACGAATCTTTTCATCGTTGGTAAACAGGGTGGCTATATCATTCAACTTAGTAAGATGTGCCGCAACAGTTTCAGATTCATAGCCATGGAAAGGATCAGATTCAACCAAAGTAATTAACTCGGGATCAACAGAGAAATCATAATCCTTATCAGTAACAAAGATAGGTCAAGTAGCAAAAGCAGGGTCTATTTCATTCTAGCATTCAAAGACTTCTCTTTCAGCTTAGCTAATAATTTCTTAAGATCATATCTATCGTTGCAAGCAAGAAAGTCTCTAGCAGTTTCTTCATCCATAACATAACCCTCAGGAATAATAGGCAATTCATATCTAGGGGGAGAATCTTCATCATCACTTTCATAAATATTATCAGTTTCAATATTTGCATTCTCCCTAACCTTAGCAATTTGTTCATCTAGAATTCACCTAGTGGCATAGTATTATGAAGCATAGAAGTAGTTTCATCATACATAGCAGAAGTAGCATCATCAAGAACATGCGACATATCAGATTCAATAGCAGGAGTAGGTGTCACAAATTTACTCATAACAGAGGGTGAATCAAGTGCAGAGATAGATGGCAGTTCCTTACCTCCCCTCGTAGTTGAGGGAAATATCTTGGTTTTTGAGTCCTTCAAATTCTTCATAGTGATCGATAGATATAAATTGCAAGTGGCTTAAAGAATATTGCTATTCTCTCCGGCAACGGCGCCAGAAAATAGTCTTGATAACCCACAAGTGTAGGGGATCGCAACAGCTTTGGAGGGTAAAGTATTCAACCCAAACTTATTGATTCGACACAAGGGGAGCCAAAGAATACTCTTAAGTATTAGCAGCTGAGTTGTCAATTGAACCACACCTGGAAACTTAGTATCTGCAGCAAGGTAATTTAGTAGCAAGGTAATATGGAAATAGTAGTAACAGCAATAAAAGTAATGGTAGTGTTTTGTAGTTTTTGTAAAAGTGGCAACGGAAAAGTAAATAAGGAACAAGCAATATGTGAAAATCTTGTAGGCATTGGATCGGTGATGGGGAATTATGTCGGATGCGATTCCTCATGTAAAAGTTATAACCTAGGGTGACACAGAACTAGCTCTAGTTCATCAATGTAATGTACGCATGTATTCCGAATATAGTCATACGTGCTTATGGAAAAGAACTTGCATGACATCTTTTTTCCTACCCTCTCGTGGCAGCGGGGTCCTAGTGGAAATTAAGGGATATTAAGGCCTCCTTTTAATAGAGTACCGGACCAAAGCATTAACATATAGTGAATACATGAACTCCTCGAACTACGGTCATCACCGAGAGTGGTCCCGATTGTTGTCACTTCGGAGTTGCCGAATCATAACACGTAGTAGGTGACTATTGACTTGCAAGATAGGATCAAGAACACACATATATTCATGAAAACATAATAGGTTCAGATCTGAAATCATGGCACTCGGGCCCTAGTGACAAGCATTGAGCATAGCAAAGTCATAGCAACATCAATCTTAGAACATAGTGGATACTAGGGATCAAACCCTAACAAAACTAACTCGATTACATGGTAAATCTCATCCAACCCATCACCGTCCAGCAAGCCTACGATGGGATTACTCACGCACGACGGTGAGCATCATGGAATTGGTGATGGAGGAAGGTTGATGATGATGATGGCGACGATCTCCCCTCTCCTGAGCCCCGAACGAACTCCAGATCAGCCCTCCCGAGAGAGATTAGGGCTTGGCGGTGGCTCCATATCGTAAAACGCGATAATTCTTTCTCTCTGATTGTTTTCTCCCCGAAAGTGAATATATGGAGTCCGGGGGTACGTCGATCGAGCAACAGGGGCCCCACAAGGCAGGGGGCGCGCCCAGGGGGAGGGGGCGGCGCCCCCCACCCTCGTGGACAGGGTGTGGGCCCCTGGCTTGGATCTTTCCGCAGATATTTTTTGTATATTCCAAAATAATTCTCCGTTGAATTTCAAGTCATTTCGAGGACTTTTATTTCTACACAAAAATAACACCATGGCAATTTTGCTGAAAACAGCGTCAGTCCGGGTTAGTTCCATTCAAATCATGCAAGTTAGAGTGCAAAACAAGGGCAAAAGTGTTTGGAAAAGTAGATACGTTGGAGACGTATCAAACACCGTTGGAAAGGATTATTTGAATGTGAAATGATGCACCGGAACGATTGAAAGACTCGAATGAGGTGACAACCTCGAATTAATTGGAACACAGACGAATCTCCCGAGATGTTTTCGAAACTCCGGAATAATTAAATGGCGAGAAGCGAACAAGCAAGGGGAAAGAATATGAAGAACACGGAAAACTTGAATTGAATTGGGGCCACCGGAAAAGAAAAAGAGATAAAGAATGATGAAATAGACGAGAAATCACCGGTTGAAAATAACTGAGGAAAGAAAGCAAAGGATTCGAACGAGTAGGATGGATACTCGATTACGGACTCCGACTCCGAGAATAAAAAGGGTGGGCAGGTGGGAAAAGAAAAGACCACATCGGACAGGGAAAACAACACCGGCCGGAAAGAACTGGGGATTGATCTGGCAAAAGGCAAAGAGGATCGAATCAACTGGACGAGAAATGCACCAGATGAAAAGAGCTGACATTACAACGAATGAAAACTAATTGCGTGATCCTAAAAAAATTGAAGGGGGAGAGGAGTAATTCAATACACCTACGTCAAGATTCCTCACCAGAGCGATGAAGGGACTGAGGAGTAAAAAGAATTCCTACTCTCCGATATAACTAGACTCCAAAATCAGTTTTCTTCTAGACTCGACAACGGCCAAGCTACGATCAATCAAGGGGGCTCCTATGGTCGGTCGAGGCCCTCATACCAAATTGTCACGCCCAAGATGCGATTCTATCCTGATCATGTGATACACTCGTGATTGGGGCAAAACCGCATTTCGGGCGCTTAGCAAGATGGATATCATTACATCGTACCATTACATAAATACATGGGGATACAACAATTCATACAAGTCACGTGAATACAACAACATGAATACAAGACATCCGACTATGGATGCAAACATGAAAAGCACAACGACATCCATCCTGCTATCCCAGGCTGCGACCAGGAACCTAACCCAAGATCGACGAAGAAGAAGAAGAAGAAAGAGCTCCAACACAAATAAGCATCGCTCTCACGTCAAGTCATCGGAAACCTATACCTGCAATTGTTGTTGTAGTAACTGTGAGCCATGAGGACTCAGCAATTCCATAACCATGGGTATCAAGACTAGCAAAGCTTAATGGGTATGGAGAGGTTAAGTGGTTAGGTTGCAACAGCGGCTAAGCATGTGTATGGTGGCTAACTTACAAGTACAAGAATAAGATGAGCATCTACGCAATCGGTTGCAACTAGTAATGATCGCTAAGCGATCCTGAACTACCTACGAGTCAAACATAACCCCGTCGTGTTCTCTTCTCAAAATGGAAAGAGACGGCCACGGTTACTCACACAGTTCGTGTATTTTATTTCGGATCCTCTGTCAAGTTTTCTAGAACTGGACATTAACAAATTCCAATCTGCCACATAACCGCGGGCACGACTTTCGAAAGATGATAACCCTGCAGGGGTGTCCCAACTTAGCCCATCACAAGCTCTCACGATCAGCAGAGGTAAGAACCCCATATCTTAGAGACAACCCGATAGAATCGGAATCCCGATGCACAAGACATTTCGACAATGGTAAAACAAGTCCAGCAAGACCTCTCGGCGTGCCGACACCCTGATAGTAGCCGCGCGTATCTCGTCTCAGGCCACGTCCGGATAGGTCAGCCTACAGGTATACCAGATACCTCGAGTTTCCCCGAGGCGGCCCCGTAGTCTGCCCGTTTGGGACCAACACCATGTATGTAGAAGAATCCTCGGGTAGCGCTAACTCCCTATGCAATTTAATTAATTAATTAAGTTTTTATTATGTTGCAAATTAAAACCAAAGATGGGCCTTGCTGGAGGAGTTTTATTCAAAGTGAACTATCAAGGGGTCCCCATATACCTAACCGCGTTAGGAACACAAAATCAAGGAACATAACACCGGTTTATCGGTTCCTAAGGCGGCATGAGTGGAACAAAACACCGGGCAAAAGGCCAAGCCTTCCACCCATTGCCAAGTATATAGGTGCATTAATTTAATTAAGAGATATTGTGATATTCCAAATCCAAGATCCGACATGGAGCAATCTTCATCTTCACCTGCAACTAACAACGCTACAAGAGGGGCTGAGCGAGCGGTAACATAGCCAAACAACGGTTTGTTGGGATGGTGTCAAAGGTTAGAGGTTTCATGGCAACAAGGAGAGGCTGACAACAAATAGATAGGTAGCGCGACATATAGCGATAGCATCGAGACATCTAGCATAGCAATGATTGTAATGAGATCCAAGTTGACGGTCATCTTGCCTGCGATCCCGCAAGGAAGAAGAACGAGTCCATGAAGAAGACGAAGAAGAAGCCACGGAGATGAACCAAGCGTAGTCGAACGAATCCTCACGATCGCAACGAAACAAGCACTAACGAGAAGAAGCAAGCAACACGGTAAACACACAACACATAACAAGACATGGTGCACAACCAAGTATGATGCATGACAAGGCTACATAATGCAAATCATGGCAAGGGATGATGCATACAAGAACAACACAACCAAACAAGTTTAAATGTTGCCGGAAACAACATATAACAATTCTGGTAAGTCCTCATATGCAAATTTCAAAATTGGTCCAGATCCGAACAAACCTTAAGTTCAAGTTGTTAAATAGCAAGTTAACATGCAACATGATGATCTACTCGAAATTCTAGTCAAGTTACATACAAAGTTTATTTAATTCGGAACTATGGCCTAGAATATATGAGCAAAACAAGACAAGCATGGCAAAGATGCAAGATGCATTCAAACAATAAGCAAACACACTCCAATCATGTATACAAGATGATATTATGCATCCACATGCAAAAACACACAAGTTTCATATAGGACACGCTCAAAACTGAGCAACGGTTCATCACATACACACGAAGCAAGTTTGAAATACAATCAGCCCAAAACAGCAAGTAGGCATATAATTGACATCAAAACAAGATGATACAATTACACTTCATGGCAACAAAGGGCGTGGCAAGCATGTACATGTCAAGCACTACAAGCATGATCACTGAGCTACTACCAAACACCACTAGAACATGCTTAAAGCATCATGGCAAGATTGCAAAAGATAACAGATTCATAGACTTAGTGAAATAAAATAAACATGGCAGCAACAGCTTTCAGCACTTAACAGCCACATACACTTTTGAAACAGAGATAAACATGCCAATATGGCACCTAACATGAATACAAGTGCAACCAACATGTAGAGCACTTCACAGCGAACATTTTGACATATCATACATGCAAAACGGACACACATGCACAAAGTTACGATGACTCAAACATGCTCACATGAGATGGGTTTTTTAGGTACTTAGTAGTTTCAGGAAAAAAACAGAACAGTCTCATAATAACTATCTTGCGCGCTTGGTGGGGAATAGACGGAAGAGCTCACCTAGGGCCCATGGGCCGGGTTCGAGGGCGGTTCTGCACGGTTTTGAGGCTCGGGGTGGACCCGGCGGTCCAGGGCGGTTCGGTGCGGCCGGCCCAGTTCGAGGCAGACCGGGCGGTCCGCTGGGTCGGGGCGGTTCACATGGGTCGGAGGCGGAGCGGATCGGGTCCGGGCATGGATCCGGTCGGTGGCGATGACCCGGCGGCGAGCTCACCGGAGGAAGGCTGAGGACGGCGGGGGCCGGGCGCACGGGGTCGGGGGATCCGGAGGGGAGGCAGATCCGGTCGGTCCCAATTCGGCGACGGTGGCGCCCAGCGAGGCCCTCCGACGAGATGGCACGGCGGCCGACGGGGCTAGCGCGGGCGGCGGCGAGCTTGAGCGTGGGTGCGGAGATGGCACATGGCGGCGGCGGCCAACGAGCATGTGGAAGACGGACGGGGCTCGGCGCGGGGCTCTAGGAACCAGGCGAGGGAGACGGGCGGCGCGGGACGGTAGCCGACGGTGAGTGCAGAGAGGCGGCGGGGTTGAGGAAGCAGGCAAGGGAGACGCTCGTGCGAGCGACGGGTGGCGGCGGGCCGGCTCGGGCCCAGATCGGGGCCCGAGCGGGCCTCCCATGGGCTCTGCAGGTCACGACAAGGTGGAAGCCCAGAGGGGGTGCGTGGCAGCGTGGAATTCGGCGCCTGGCGGCGATGCAGTGATGTGGCAGCGGCGCGGTGCGACAAGTGGCGGCGGTGGATCTGGCCGGCGCGGAAAACGATGGGGAGCGGCTGCAGGAGGTGGGAGGAGGTTAGAGGGTAGGTTTTAGGCCATTTTTGGACGAGGGGAGCTTCTTAAATAGGAAAAAGGTCTAGGCTTGAGGGTTTGGGGGTAATTTTGGACCGTTTGATGCCGATCGGATGGCTCTGGACGCGAGGAGGGGTAGGATGGGCCTAGGAGGTGTTGGTGGACTGTGTGGAGAGGCCTTGGACTAAGAGGAGAAGGAAGAGAGTGGCCCAGCGGCAGTTTTCAGAGACCGAAAACGTCCGACGAATAAATCAGCGACTGTGCCGCTAAGTTTAACGATTGGGCTATCAAACAAGCTGTGAATGCGACGAAATTAGGCAGGCGGTCTGTCTACACTATAATAAGACCGCCCGCCAAGTTTCAACCCATTCCGAGAACGTTTTCCGGCCACTTATAAAATATATATTCGGAGGTGTCGTGGGCGCGTGCGAGTGTCTCTGGGCTCAGAACGGGCAACGGAGAGGACGGGAACTCAGACGGATGCAATTTCGAAAACTATGCGGATGCAATGCACATGATGACATGGGAAAATGCAACACGCAAGCAGATGACATGGCAACGAAAACGAATAAGAGGATGACACCTAGCGCATCGGACTCGGGGCGTCGCATGCACCTCCTCAACAAACATCCTGATCTCAAGCGCCATCGTATGCATAGTCTGCACTGCTCAAGACCTAGAACTCCTGCAGGAATCACTACAACAAAAACGACATCAAATCCTCAAATGATCAAACTAATATATTTAAATCATTCCTAAAGAGTGTATAGAGCAAGACAATACACACCTTGCAGTCTTGGCGAAGTAGAATCAGCAGATCGGCATTGGATTCGCCACCAGCCTCAGTGCTCTCTCCTCAAACCAGCAGATCGTGATTGGATTCACCACCGCCGCTGTTGTGCCCACTTGCGGATGACTCCGAGAGGACCACGCTGCTCGCTGCGGCTTCACACGAAGACAGTTGCGCCCAGTGGCTTCCCCACGCCGGAAGGGCCTCTTTATCAGAGGGGGGTCCGCCATCGACGGCGTCTCCGTTACCCATTAGGTTGCGAGTGCAGTACAACACCTTCGCACCTTCCCTATAAATCGGTTCCCATCTCGCTCAAGGTGGCAGCGCACCAAGGATTCACCCTCGGTCTCAAGAGGAGAGGAACCGGGAGGGATGGGGTGTGGGGATCGATGGAGTTGGTCGTGGCGGTGGCATGTCCTGTCTGGTAGTTGGTCTCCCGAGCGGAGTGCTCATATCGATTCAGTTTTTTTAGCAATGATGGTATCGATTCAGTGTACTATCTTTTTACCTAATGGGCTTTATTCGGCTCGCAGACCCAATTAACCAGAGTACTCTAAATCTGCCACCGGAGTAGCTGCCTTATAGGACAGAATCTAACGGTCAGAAACAACCTGAGCTCGAAATTGGACGGCCAAAATAGCTAAGTCCTTGAGATGGCTCGCTTTAGGTGCGGTTATATTGTCCTAAACTTCACGATTGTTTTGACAAAATGTTACTATTACTCACTGGTTGATTATGCCATTGACATGCGTAACTATGAGTTCTAAGTGTTATCAATTATATGGTTAGTTCATATATTTGATGAAATTGGGTTGCTAGTTAAGCTTACATACGACAAAAGAAACAAAAGAGTTTGTAAAAGTCTTTCTTTGTCACTTTTAGTTTATCAACTGAACTGCTTGAGGACAAGCAACGATTTAAGCTTGGGGGAGTTGATACGTCTGCAATGTATCTACATTTTCGAACACTTTTGCTCTTGTTTTGGACACTAATTTACATGATTTGAATGAAACTAACCCGGACTGATTTTGTTTTCAAGAGAACTACATTCGTGTTGTTTTTGTATAGAAATAAAAAGTTCTCAGAACTGGACAAAATTTTAAGAGGAATTATTTTGGAATGAATAAAAAATACTGGCGAAAGGATCTACTGGAGGGGGCCACGACAGAGCCACAAGGGCGCGCCACGTGACCTTGTGGGCTCCTCAAGCCTCCATTCGCCCTACCTCCAAGTCCATAAGTACAGTATTCCGAAGAAAAAAAATTGAGAGAAAGTTTCATCGTGTTTTACGATATGGTGCATCCACCACCTCATTTTTTTCATCGGGAGAGCTGATCTGGAGTCCGTTCGAGGCTCCGGAGAGGGGGATCTGCCGCCATAGTCATCAACAACCCTTCTCCATCAACAATTCCATGATGTTCACCACCGGGAGTGAGTGATTTTTTCGTAGGCTTGCTGGATGCTGATGGAGATGGATGATTCGCCATGTAATCGAGTTAATTCGTTAGGGCTTGATCCTTAATATCCACTATGTTCTGAGATTGATGTTGTTATGACTCGGCTATGCTTAATGCTTGTCACTAGGGCCCAAGTGCCATGATTTCAGATATGAACATATTATGTTTTCATGAATATAGGTGGGTTTTAGGTCTTATCTTGCAAGTTGTACGCACCTATTGCGTGTAACGATCCATAGACCCCAAGGTGACAATAATCGGGATTCACTCTGGTGACGATCGTAATATGTGGAGTTCATGTGTTAACTAAGTGTTAATGCTTTGTTCCGGTTCTGTTTTAAAGGGAGGCCTTAATTATTCTTATATTTCCATTAGGACCCTACTGCCACGGGAGGGTAGGACAAAAGATGCCATGCATGCAAGTTCTTATTATAAGCACGTATGACTATATACGAAATACATGTCTATATTTAATTGATGAATTGGAGGTATTGTGTATCGCTCTAGGTTGTGACTGTTATATGATGAATGTCAACCATACAAATGTCCATTGTTGATCCAATGCCTATGCTTTGTTGATATTTTCTTTGCTAAGTTACTATCGTTGCTACTGATGTTTCAATTGCCACAAAATTGTTACCGCTACTATCAAACTATCATACTATTGTGCTACTAAACATTTTACTGCAGAGAAAATACTTTCTAGGTGTGGTTGAATTGACAACTCAACTTCTAAGGCTTATAAATATTCTTTGGCTCCCCTTGTGCCGAATCAATAAATTTGGGTGAAACAATATCCTCATAGACTGTTGCAATCCCCTGTACTTGTGGGTCATCATTGGTGCATGGTGTGGGTTGAGAATGTGGTTTGTCCATGACCAGATCATGCCGACGCCGCATGCTGATGTCACTGTATGGTTCGGAAGGTGACGCCCTATCCGATTTTTGCGGTGGTGTGGAGACATTGTTTAGAAGTCGGGTTGACAAGCTTGGACATTGGGGTCATGGCAGACTAACCCGCGGGGCTATGACTCGGATGTTGATTGGCATCCATGGCCAAGTGGGTTATGTGGCAGGTTACGAGTGTCGGCGGCGAGTATGGTACGGTGGCCTCGGAGATGGTTATCTATGCTTGATTATGAAAATGGAGAGCTATTGCTGGGGTGGAAGTCTGTCCTAGTTGTGTTCAGCCGAGTGTGGTGACGCTCTTGGGCGTCATTCCCTTACCAAAGGCATCGATGCTCTCAGTGAAATACCTTGATCCATTATGAATCGGAAACTGAGGTGCTTTGGTGCAATGCCTTTCTTGAAGGCACTACCTTGGAGCCCTCACCCATTATGCTCTCCTGGTAGTTGCACATTGGTTGCGGTGATGATGTTTTGCGAAGGTTGATCCGTCGTCGAGCGGTGTCCTTTTCGTCTAGGTGGAGTGTTGTCATTGCAACGACTTGAGATCTAGGGTGAGCTCCAACCTGTCGAGAGTTGCATTTCTCGCAAAGAGGGCAGGTCGTTCTCCTTATTGTCTGAAATTGGTAGTGGGGGTGGTGACGTGGGGTGTTCTGATTTGTAGTTGGTTCAACATTGTGTACCTTTGGAGGCGTCATTAATTGGGTGTCGGGTAGCCCTCCATTTTTGTAGACCACTATCAAAAATAAAAATTGTATCTGTACAAGGCCACTGTCTTTTTTTCTCGAATATGCACGAGTGTGCATATCATATATTAAAGAAGGAAAGGCATAGAAAGCCTCCACCAGTCATTTACAAAGGTGTGATTCCTTACACCCGTATGTACAACTCCACCCCACACACGCTAACTAGGCTACTCCTCCCCACTCATCCACCTAGCTAAGCCTGCGAACACAGGCTCTACATTGCCTTTGAAGAGTCCTGACATCGACCAGCTCCTACCTTCTGACTCAATCCTCTTTATAAGTTGACCAGTTGATGGCGAAGCACCGTCGAACACAACTGCGTTTCTATGCTTCCACAACTCTTTGCCACATACCCATGGCCTGAGAGCATCCTGCGTAGATGGCGCCCACTCTGGCTTTCCAAGTGCCGTACAAACCACCATCCAAATTGCTCTAGCGAAGACGCATGTTAGCAACACATGGTCAATTGTTTCCTCCTCTTGATCACAAACAGGGCATTTGTCCTGATGTGGCAGCCCCCTCCTAGCAAGTCGGTCCGACGTCCAACATCTGTTTCGTAGTGCCAGCCACGTGAAGAATTTGCATTGTGACGGAGTGTAATGCCCAGTATGAGATTATACCTCCTACGTGTCGAGGCACGACTTAAAGGTATAAGCTCATACTAGAATGATCTCAAGTATGGTATCTTTGCACGACTCATGTAAAAGAGGGATGAAATTGCAAAAGAGTAGTTGGCTTACACTCGCCACGTCACACAATACATTACATAAGCAATCATCATCCAAATAACATCACAGTCCGACTACAGACGAATATCCAAATGAAAGATACCATAAATAAAGCCACAAGGTCTGAATCGCCCCTAATAGAAGCCACTACTGATCCTCTGGGTAAGACACGTAGTATCGCCCACGTTCTTCGTCGAACTCCCAGTACAGCTCTGTCCCATCTCCTGTGTAGTTCACCATAGTACCTGCATCTTGTGTTGTGTAGAATCTGTGAGCCACGGAGGACTCAGCAATCCCGTTCCCGGGTAGCAAAACTATCTAAACCTTGGGTGTGGAACAAGGCTGAAGAACAAAGGTTGCGCTGCACTAGCACTAGCTTACGTGTTTAGAGCGAGAAGAGAAGTGCCACGAGCGTCAAAGTGATCATGGAGTGATCCTATCTAAGCACGTCAATCATAACCCCACCGTGTTCACTTCCCGAACCCCTTTCCGAAAATGACCATCACGGTTACTCACGCTGGTAGTGTATTCTGAACATGGTGTCAAGTTTTCTACAACCGGATATTAACAAATTCCCATCTGCCACATAACCGCAGGCACGGCTTTCGAAAGTTCAAAACCTTGCAGGGGTCTCCCAACTTAGCCCATCACAAGCTCACGATCTGCGGAGTCGCAACTCCAAAGTGGGAAGACCCGAGTATCCTCGGAATCCCGTGCTCAAGATATTTCGACAAAGGTAAAACTAATCCAGCAAGACCTCCCGGCCTGCCGACACCCTGATAGTAGCCGCGTGTATCTCGTCTCAGGCCACGACCGGATAGGTCAGCCTACAGGTATATACCAATCCTCGAGTTTCCTCGTGGTGGCCCCGCAGTCTGCCCAGTTTGGACCAACACTCATGAGGAGCACTGGCCCAGTTTGTAAAATTAAGTCCTCGGGGTCCGGAAAGTCCCTATGCAAGTTATTTAGTTATGGCAAATGGTAAAACCAAAGTTGGGCCTTGCTGGAAAAGCTTTAGCGCCAAACGGGTTATCGAGGGGGGCCCATAAACCCCAACCGTGTTAGGGACGCATAATCAAGGAACATAACACCGGTTTATACAGTTCCTAGGGTGGCATGAGTGGAACAAAACACCAAGCAAGAGGCTTAGCCTTCCACCCATTGCCAATATATAGATGATTTAGTTTAATAGTTTATATAGTGTGATATCCCAACAATAACTTCATCATGAAGCAAGAATCTTTAATCTTCACCTGCAACTATCAATGCTATAAGAGGGGCTGAGCGAAGCTTACGTAGCCAAACAAAGGTTTGCTAGGTTGGGTGGTTAAAGAGATTCATGGCTATAATAGGAGGCTGACAAACAAACATGGGCATCGCGGCAATAAGCTAAAGAGTGAGACATCTAGCAATAGGCAAAGATAGTAATGATATCTGGGTCAGGTCATCTTGCCTGGGATTCCGCAAAGAAGAAGAACGAGTCCAAGAAGTAGTCGAACAAATCCTCACAACTCCGGAACGAACCCGAAGCTAACGAGAGAAGCAAACCGAAAAGAAGCAAACAACATGGTAAAGACACATATCATAGCCATGGCATGATGCACAAACAAGTATGATGCATGTCCGATTTAAATATGCATGGCATGGCAGGGTGCGAAAACAATACTACAATTTAAGTGGAGCTCAATATGCAATGAGTTGCATATTGACAAAACACCACGTTAGATTATTTAGTTGACTCTCGTTTATTTACAAGACAAGATTAAGTGTTTATTAACATGGCAAGAGGTGAAGCATGAGCAAACTACACTATCTAGGCATTTTAAATGAGGCCGGAAATAACAACAACAAATCCCGGAAACTCCCCATGTGCAAGTTTAGCAATTTAAGCAAACAACAATTTAAACATTTTAATGTTGTTATCATGATGCGGATGGCATTTTCAAGTTTTATGCAATTTTTGTTTAAAAGTTGACATGAAGATGACATGGAGTATTTGGTCGCCACGACGGAAGGAAAGGGGGTCATGGCGGCGAGAATGGAAACGGTGCCACGGCAACGTTCCGATGATCCGACAACTCGTCAAGATGCCAGTGCAAAAGAAAGGTGGCGTGAGCGTGTCAAGCAAGATGGTGGGGTGATCCCGTTACCGGGTTCCCACGGGACAACGGTAAGGCATACGAGGAGGAACATGCAACGACAAGTCGGTCACGGCGCAACACACGGTTCAACTCAACATCGCAAGCATTCATCCGTTCACGGGCGTCGTCTCGGTGGTATACCTTTGAAGCGTGCGTTTTGAAGCGGTTCTAGTTCGAAGTGGAAGTAGTGGTACACGGGTCGTAGAGGAAGTAGTTGTTCACGGGGTCGTCATCGAAGTAGTCGTTCGCATTTCGTTTCGGAGAGGTAAGTAGGCATTCACGTGACGGTAGTGGAAGTAGTTGTATTCTCGATCATGGCGACGGAAGTTGAACTAGGCGAGTGATGGTCGGTGTCTCGTGTAGTCGTTCTCGGCATCCTTGGGGCAACGTTTGTAGTCGTACACGTTCAGCTGGAGAACTTGGCGAAAACACGACACGGACTTAGCGAACTTGAAACTTGGCTCGGTGGAGGTCCGGCCAAACATGGATGACAGCGCGCGGGCCTGAACCAGCCCGAGGCTAGGGATGACGAGCTGCACGGTAGCTCGAAGCAGAATAGCGGCGCACAAGTGCTCTTCGGCGAGGGTAGCCAGGACGACGGCGGCGGCAGAGGCACAGCGCTGGTCGATGACAGGGCGGAGAGGTGACGCTTGGCGATGCTACGGCCAGAGCGGACAGCGAGGGCCACGGGACAGAGGAGGATGAATAGGTGGCGCGGTGATGACCTGAAGCTGGGTCGAGGACGTGGCGACGGCGCTATCGCGGTGGCCGACGGAGGCGTGTCCAGCTTGATGGCGGTGGGGGTCGGCGGAGCTCCAATGGAGCTCCGACCTGCTGATGGTCGAGGCCGAACGGAGGAAGGGGAGGCTCGGGGTGGCCCTGGATGAGGCGAGGCCGATGAGCCAGGCGCTCGGCGCGACGGCGGTGCGCGGAGACGAGGCAAGGAGGAGGGAAGGGAAGGGGAATCGGCAGGTGGCGGCGCGGCTTGAGGGGTGAGGTGTAATGCCCCGGATGTAATACTTTCCCTTTTGGGTATATATATATCTCCGGCTTCATCTATTTCCATTCCGGGTTCTTTGTCTTTCGGGCTTTCGTCGTTTTGTTGTGTGAGTGTGTGGCATTCATTCATATCATGTAGACATGTGCATTGCATTGCATTTGTGTTGTGGGTTGCATCCGGTTTCGTGTGTTTCTTCCCGGTGTCCGTTTCGCGTTCCGGAGCTCCCTCACGTGTCCGTGACGTCCCGTAGGCCTACTTTGTTGTTCGGGCGTTTTACGTTACCGGTGTGCCGCGAGATTGTTTTGTGTGTTGTTGTTTGTTGTGTGCAACCCGCCTCTCAAATCTCGTCTCGTTTGGGCTCCGTTGACTTTTCCATCCGTTGTCCGTGTGGGTCCGATGTGCCTTCACTTCGTGTCCCGGAAACACCCCTACTGCATTCTTTTATCTCCGTCTAGGCCTTTTAAATCAACCCCCGCGATCGGATCCGTCGGATCGCGATCGGAGGGCTCCTAGCGCCCCTAAACTCCCTCCTAACCCTAAAAACTGCTATTTAGACCCCCCCCCTAGGTCTATTTTGGCTTCCCCTTCTTCTTCCTCCTCTCTCCCCTCTTTTTTTCCCTTTCTTCCTCAGATCCAAAAGTTCTTCCCGGATCCCGAGGGGATCCACCGAAGGTTCCAGCCGCAGCAGCAGCTCGGGGCAGCCACGATCCAGATCCGGATCGGCGCCCCGGAGTCAACGCGCGGTCGACCGCAGCCGGCGACCTCATCGCTCGGCTGGGCCTCTCGCCGAAACGGACTCCCAGGCCGCGTCGCGCCGCGTCCCCGCCGCTCCGTCACACGGGCCGGTCCAGGGGACCACATCGCCGGCCCGTACCAGATCCGCGCCACCGCCTCCGAGTCGCCGGGCCAGGCCCGCTCGTCCGCCGCTCAGATCGCTGCACCGGGCCGCCGTCGCCTCCTTCGCGCGCCAGCGCGCGCGGGCCGCCTCCCTTCCTCGCCGTCGGGCCGGCCCACCGCCCCATCGCCAGCCTCCAGCCGGACTGGGCCGTGCCTCCCGCGAGCCTCGCCAGCGCGCCGCGTCCCGGCCGCCTCGCCTCAGTGGGCCGCGCCCCGTCCACCGCGCGGATCCGCCGCGCCGGCCCGTCACTCCGTTTTTTTCCTGATCCAGTCAGATCTGCTAAGGTTGACCTTTTTTCCCACTAAGTCCCAGATCTGTCAATCTGAAATGCTATCTTTGACCTGATGTAACTTTTACTGTGGTGCTCCGTTTTGCGCGTGTGATATGTCCAGACGTTCGTGGAGATGTGCTCTACGTTTTACCTGTTGTTGTCATGCATGTTAGATGTCATCTAGACACTTGTTTTTCTGTTGCAAGAGTGCATCATGTTATAAACTGCTGCTATGTGTTATTTTCATGCCACCTTTGCCATGTGTTAACTTTTAGCTCGTTTGTCCAAACGATGCAAATGACATGTCCACGTGTTCGTCTTGCCACGAACTACGTGTTGCTTGTGATAGGTTGCATGGTAGATTTATTGTTGCCTTGTTATCATCGTTGCAAAGTGCCATGTTCACATGAGGTGTTTTCACTTGTTATGAAATGCCATCTTGTTGAGCTCGTTGCAATCGTTGTGTTCACCTCTATGATGCATGCTTGTGTGTTTCGGGATCACCTTCATATGCACTTTGATGAGGTGCTTACCCTTTGCCATGTTTAGTTTCGAGGTGACTTAAACATGCTCTTTTGTGTGCTATGATGATATTGCTGTTTTAGGACTTAGTGATTTTTCACTAAGTCTGAAATCTGTAACGTTCCGATGCCATGTTCGTGTGATGTTCTAGGACAAAGCATGTTAGTTTTGGGGTGGATTTTGATTGTTCCTTGTAGTATATATTGTTGTCTTTCCTTTTATGTCCTCACATGTCCATTTAAGTGGCTGTAGCATGTTTATCTTTTGCTCTAAAGTTTCAATAAAATTATGCTGCCAGAATTTTATTGCAAAGTTCAATATGTCCAAGATCATTGCTATTGATCCGTGACTCCGTTGGGGGTGCACTTTGGACCTAGTTGCTGTACTATATGTCTAGTTTGTGTTCATGTCCTTTGCCATGCTTTTTGGGTGCTGTAGCTTAATTATTTTGAGCTCCGAAGTTGCTATGTTGCTGTAATTTTCAGCTTTCGCTCAAATCTTGTTTCGGGCATAACTTTTAGCCCGTAACTCCGATTTCAGCGATTCTTATATCAAACTTGGTTGATTTTCTGTGTAGATTAATAATATCAGATTGTTATCTTGTTTTGAGGTGTTTTGCTTGAGTGATGTTTTACGTGCTCCGTGTGCATCCTTAGTGCATCCATCATGCATTCATGTTTTTCGAGTGCGCATTGCATCTTGTTGATTGGTGCTTGGTGTGATTGTTTTGTTTAGAGCCGGAAGCTGAGACCGGGTACGAAGTTGAGCACGAGGTTTCCAACGAGGTTGAGCACGAGGACCCTTCTTACGATCCGAATGACTTCTCTTCAGGCAAGATGACCGAACCCCGATAACATTACTATCTTTGCCTATTGCTAGTAGTCTCGATCTATAGTTTTGCCTCGATGCCCATGTTCTTCTTGTCAGCCTCCTACTTGTAACCAATTGCCATGTTTAACCAACCTACCTATGCAAACCGTTGCTTGGCTAAGTACGCTTCGCTCAGCCCTTCTTATAGCGTTGCTAGTTGCAGGTGAAGTGAAGATGCTTGCTCCATGTTGAAGTTTGGTTGGGTTATATCACACTATATAAATGCTTTAAATGAAATCATCTATATATTGGCAAGGGTGGAAGGCTAAGCCTTTTGCTTGGTGATTTGTTCCACTCATGCCGTTAGGATCCGTATAAGCCGGTATTATGTTCCTTGATTATGCGTTCCTAACACGGTTGGGGTGTATGGGACCCCCTCGATAAACCGCTAAGTGCTAAGTCTTTTCCAGCAAGTCCCAACATTGGTACTATTTGCCTAATAACAAACTAAACTTGCATAGGGAGTAATTAACCCTCTTTCCTAATCAACAACCCCGGGCCAGTGCTCCACATGAGTGTTGGTCCGAAACGAGCAGACTGCGGGGCCGCCTCGGGGCAACCTGAGGTATCTAGCATACACCTGTAGGATGACTCATCCGGTCGTGTCCTGAGACTTAGATACGCGCGGCTACTATCAGGGTGTCGACACGCCGGGAGGATTTGCTGGATTAGCCTTACCTTAGCTTGGTATATCTTGAGCACGGGATTCCGAGGATACTCGGGTCTTCCCACTCTGGAGTTGCGACTCCGCGGATCGTGGGCTTGTAATGGGTCAAGTTGGAACACCCCTGCAGGGTTTTGAACTTTCGAAAGCCGTGCCCGCGGTTATGTGGCAGATGGGAGCTTGTTAATTCCGGTTGTAGATAACTTGACACAATGTTACTAATACACTACCAGCGTGTGTTCCGTGACTGTCAATTTCCGAATCGGGATTCGGGAGTTGAACACGGAGGGGTTATGATTGTGGAGCTTGTAGCTAGGATCACTTCGTGATCACTTCTCGCCGATGCCTTCTCTTCTCGCTCTCACTTGCGTAAGCTAGATGCTAGTGCTGCTGCAGACTTATTCCTTTCTTCAGCCTTTCCCTCACCTAAAGGCTTAAATAGTTCTGTTACCCGGGAACGGGATTGCTGAGTCCTCTGTGGCTCACAGTTACTTCACACACCAGATGCAGGTCCAGCTGTGAGCTATCCAGGTGATGACACCGAGCTGGATTGGGAGTACGACGAGGAGCGTAGTCGGTACTACGTGCGCTACCCGGACGATCAGTAGTGGAGTCTCTTACTAGGATTCGATCCGCCTGTGGTTTATTTATCTGAGTTTGGTACTTTGACTTTTGGCTTTTGCCCTTAGAGGGTTGTAGTGCTCTTAATGTATGATGTTTGAGACTTGTACTGTAATTCTGTGACGTGACGAGTGTAAGCCAACTATTTTCAGTTTACTATCCCTCTTTTACATGAGTTGTGCAAAGATTACCAAACTTGAGATCATTCTAGGATGGACTTATGCCTTTAAGTCGTGCCTCGACACGTAGGAGGTATAACTCCATCCTGGGCATTACAAGTTGGTATCAGAGCCTTCTCCGACCTAGGAGCCCCCACTGTTTGATCGAACCGTTGACGGTTGAGTCTAGGCACACACTGAAAACTTTTTGAGTCCTATATTATATCGGAGAGTAGGATTTCTTTGCTTCTCATCCCCTTTCTCTCTGGTGAGGACTCCTGACGTCTACTCTTGTCTCTCCTATCTTCAAAATTTGCACAAAATTTTTTTTTTAGGAATCCCGCGAGTTTTCAGGGATTGTTTCGATGTTCTTGTGACAAGGATATTGTTCCCGATGCCTCCTGTTACCGAGGAGTTGAGCTTCGGGGTATCATTGTAACAAGCATATCGCGGCAGTACTAAATACTTAAGACGGCCGACATCGAAAATCTCCCCTATACGGCCAGTGGCAAGATAACCCCGACATCACCCAGTACTGGGGAGGTAGTTCGGGAGTATTGCCATAGCTTGTTATAGTGGATGCTTTTCGAATGTCCGAGGTACACAGTTTCCGAGAAAGACTGGTTATGTGTTGAAGGATGGATACACCTGGATGTAGGTTAGAGTTGATTGCGCGGTGCTTCCCGTGTATCCCCAACACCTGATTGCATAACTGGAATCTTTCGGAAAACTATAGGTGGGTTTTATCCAGTAGATCGTAGGCATTCTTCCAACGAATGCAGGTTAGTGAGTTCGGGGTTCGACATTGAGTGAAGGGGTTATATGACCGATGTTACTATCAGGAATTGCATCTTAAAGGGTCCTTGGCTATGCTGATTCGGGGATTGCAAAACCTTTTCGTAACGCGTTCATATGCTTTCAGCACAAAGATGTTAGAACGAAACTCCTCTCTTGTGTTTGTTCCCGTCTGTACCTTGTTGTTTTTCTTATTTTATCCTTTTGATCCCTATGTGGCTTCTCGTGAAGACTGATGTTATCATTTAACTGAGAATATCATTCGTTCCTCTTGTTCGGATGATTTCATTCGTTCTTATTGTTCGAATGATTATTGTGAAGACTTGTTGCAATTCATTCCATTGATTTAGCTTATTCCTTTTGTCAATCAATTGCTGATTCGTGGTCATCTCTTACGGGATGGCTCCGAAAAGGGTTCCGAATGCCAACCCAGAGGGTGAAGAGGTTCCAGAACGTCCTCCTTCTCCTCCTCCTCCGCCTGAGGCTTGGAGAGCAATTATGCAGACTACTGCTCAGAACACTCAGTTGATGATGCAGATGATGCAGCTGATGCAAGCTAATCAAGCTAATCAGGGTGTTCCAGTGAACCAAGGCAACTTCTTCCAGCAGCACCATGCTACTCTCAACCAGTTCCTGGCTAACAATCCTAAATCTTTCAGTTACTGTGTCGACCCTCTTGATGCTGAAGATTGGCTAACCGATATCAAGAAGCATTTTGAGTGCAGTAACGTGAAAGACGATGACTATGTGAAGTTTGCAGCCTTCCAACTGAAAGATCAAGCAGCTGACTGGTGGCAGCAGTACAAAGACTCCAGGCCGGGTCAAGTGATCTCTTGGGAGAATTTCTGCAAGGATTTCCGCTCGCATCACATTCCTACAAGTGTCATCGAGGGTATGCGTGAGCAATTCCGCAACCTCAAGCAGGGCTCCATGACAGTCTATCAGTATAATGTCAAGTTCCAAAATCTCGCTCGCTATGCAAAGCAAGACATTCCTGATGCAAAGAGTAAAATCTATCAGTTCCGTGGAGGTCTCAAAGATGAACTTCAGCTTGCTCTCACTTTGTTCGAGCCAGACGAATTCGATAAGTTCTATAACATGGCTTTGAAACAAGAAGCAGCTCAGCTTAAGATGGAGGCTTCTAAGAAGAGAATTCGAGATGCTGTTCACTCTTCCTCATCGTCTCAGTTGGCTGCGAAACAACAGAAATTCTGGCTTCCTCCTCCTCCAGTGATTCGAGCTCCATACAACAACTTCAACAACTCCAACAACAAGAACTCTAGTGGTCGTGGTTTCTCCCACCCACCCAACCCAAGCAACCAGTCGAAGAAGCAGTTTCAGTCTCAAGGCTCCAAGTCTAGTGGCTCTCATTTCCGTCCACTCTCTGAAGTGGTGTGCAACAAGTGTGGCCAGAAGGGTCATTATGCCAACAGATGTCCGAATCCGAAGCGTCTTCCTCCTCCTCCACCTGTGAGTTCAGCCATTGTCAGGCATGATCCAAAGGCTGCAAGGGTCAATCTGATGAATGCAGCACAAGCAGAGGCTTCTTCTGATGTCATTTTGGGTAACCTTCCAGTGAACTCTATCCCAGCTAAAGTGTTATTTGATTCGGGTGCTTCTTGCTCTTTTATGTCATATCCATTTGCATCCAAGTATAATGTTCACTCTGAAGCCTTGCCAAGACCTTTGAGTGTCATATCACCTGGCAAGAGATTGAGTTCTAGTATGGTGGCTCCGAATGTTTCTATTCGCATGGGTGATTATCGATTTTTGGCTTCTCCGGTGATTCTCGGCAATTCTGACATCGACCTCATCCTTGGAATGAATTGGCTTTCTCAGCACGATGCTCACATTGATTGTGCACAGAAGGAAGTCAAGATGACTCATTCTGATGAAGATGTGATTATCTTTGCCTCCAGGGATAATACTATTCGGCTTTTCTCTCTCAATGATAAGGACGAAATTAATGCCATAGAGCAAATTTCAGTGGTGAACGAATATCAAGACGTCTTTCCAGAAGATCTTCCAGGCATGCCTCCACACCGTCAGGTGGAGTTTGTCATTGAACTCGAGCCGGGCACTGAACCTGCTTGCCGGCGTCCATACAATCTCTCTCCGGAGGAATTGAAGGAATTGAAGAAGCAGCTTGATAAGCAGGAGAGTATGGGTCTCATCAGACCGAGTACATCTCCGTGGGGCTGTGGTGTCTTATTTGTCAAGAAGAAAGATGGCACGGAGCGTCTCTGTGTTGACTACCGGCCATTGAACAAGAAGACGATTAAGAACAAGTATCCGCTCCCCAACATCAACGAACTCTTTGAGCAGCTCAAAGGAGCTAAAGTGTTCTCTAAGCTTGACCTCCGAATGGGCTACCATCAAATTCGCATTCGCGAGGAAGACATTCCCAAGACGGCTTTCAGAACGAGCTACGGTTCATACGAGTATACCATCATGTCCTTCGGTCTCGCCAATGCTCCTCCTACCTTTTCAAGGATGATGCATTACATCTTCAACCCCTATACTGGCGAGTTCGTGCTAGTGTATCTGGATGATATTCTGGTGTTTTCCAAAAATGAAGAAGATCACGAAAAGCACTTGCGTCTGGTTCTTGATCGACTCCGAGAGCATAAATTCTATGCCAAGTTCTCAAAGTGCGAGTTTTGGCTCGATAAGGTTTTGTACCTGGGCCACATCATCTCAGCTGACGGTATTGCGGTTAATCCCGAGAAAGTTGAAGCAATTGTCAACTGGGAAGCTCCTCAGAACGTCAAGCAGCTCCGCAGTTTTCTGGGTCTTGCCAGCTATTGCAGAAGGTTTGTTGAAAACTTCTCCAAGATTGCCAAGCCTCTTTCCAACCTGCTTCAGAAGAATGTCAAATACTTTTGGTCTCCAGAATGTGAAGTCGCATTCAAAACCCTCAAAGAGAAGCTTGTCTCTGCTCCAGTTCTGACTCCTCCGGATGAAACCAAGCCCTATGAAGTATTCTGTGATGCTTCTCTTCAAGGTCTTGGTGGTGTGCTTATGCAAGATAAGAGAATTGTGGCATACACTTCTCGTAAGCTAAAGCCAGCTGAGAAGAACTATCCCACACATGATCTCGAGCTAGCAGCTGTGGTACATGCTCTGATTACGTGGAGACATCTGTTGTTGGGCAGAAAGGTCGACATCTTCACTGATCACAAGAGCTTGAAGTACATCTTCACACAGCCGCATCTGAACCTCCGCCAGACTCGTTGGGTCGAGATGATCCAAGAGTACAACCCCAGCATCGAATACACTCCAGGCAAGGCGAATGTGATTGCAGATGCTTTGAGCAGAAAGGCATATTGCAACAGCCTTCTTATCAAGCCGTACCAGCCTGAGCTTTGTGAAGCATTCAGGAAGCTCAACCTCCAAGTTGTTCCGCAGGGTTTTCTTGCAAATCTCCAAATTGCTCCTACCTTGGAAGATCAAGTCCGTGAGGCCCAGCTCAGTGATACCATGGTGAAGAAAGTGAAACATGGGATTGCAAAGGGCACTCCAAAATATAAGTGCTTCCGTGTTGATGAGAGAGATACCTTGTTCTTCGAGGACAGACTCGTTGTTCCCAAAGGTGATCTCAGGAAGCTCATAATGGAAGAAGCTCATGATTCTCTCCTTTCCATTCATCCTGGCAGTTCCAAGATGTACCAAGACCTCAAGCAGTCTTACTGGTGGACACGCATGAAAAGGGAGATTGCCCAATTCGTGAATGAATGT
>LR738710.1:536676619-536719953 GCA_902687465.1 Secale cereale | reverse complement strand
CAGCCGGTCTTCTCCAACCTCTTCCTATTCCTGAGTGGAAGTTCGACCACATTGAAATGGACTTCGTCACTGGCTTTCCTAAATCCAAGCGAGGCAATGATGCTATCTTTGTGGTGATTGACAAGCTTACCAAAGTTGCTCACTTTCTTCCAGTCAAAGAATCAATCAATGCAGCTCAACTTGCAGAGCTGTACACTTCCAGAATTGTGTCCCTACATGGCATTCCTCAAGTGATATCCTCAGACCGTGGCAGCTTGTTCACATCAAGGTTCTGGGACTCCTTTCAGTCCGCCATGGGCACGAAGATCAGGTTCAGCACTGCCTTTCATCCTCAGACTAGTGGTCAAGTCGAGCGTGTGAATCAAATTCTAGAAGACATGCTCAGGGCCTGTGTCATCTCCTTCGGCATGAAATGGGAAGACTGCCTTCCATTTGCCGAGTTCTCTTACAACAACAGCTTTCAAGCAAGTGCAGGCAAAGCACCATTTGAAATTCTCTATGGCAGAAAGTGTCGTACCCCTCTCAACTGGTCTGAAACAGGCGAACGCCAACTTCTTGGCAATGACTTGATCTCAGAAGCCGAAGAAATGTGCAAAGTCATACGTGAGAATCTCAAGGCCGCTCAGTCGCGTCAGAAGAGCTACTATGACGGAAAGCATCGTGATTTGGCTTTCGACATCGGTGATCATGTCTATCTCCGAGTTTCTCCGATGAAAGGAACCCAAAGATTCGGTATCAAAGGAAAACTTGCTCCTAGATACGTCGGGCCTTTCAAGATTCTTGGCAAAAGAGGCGATCTAGCCTATCAGCTCGAGCTCCCTCAAAACTTTGCAAATGTTCATGATGTCTTCCATGTGTCTCAGCTTCGCAAATGCTTCAAGGCACCTGAGCGCATGATTCCGTTTGAGGAGATTGATCTCCAACAAGACCTTTCCTACCGAGAGCATCCAGTTGCAATTCTCGAAGAAACCGAACGCAAGACTCGTAACAAGTCCATCAAGTTTCTGAAAGTCAAGTGGTCACATCACACCGACAGAGAGGCTACCTGGGAACGAGAAGATCATCTTCGTTTCGAGTACCCTTCCTTTTTCCAGTCCTAGATCTCGGGACGAGATCTTTTTGTAGTAGAGGAGAGTTTGTAATGCCCCGGATGTAATACTTTCCCTTTTGGGTATATATATATCTCCGGCTTCATCTATTTCCATTCCGGTTTCTTTGTCTTTCGGGCTTTCGTCGTTTTGTTGTGTGAGTGTGTGGCATTCATTCATATCATGTAGACATGTGCATTGCATTGCATTTGTGTTGTGGGTTGCATCCGGTTTCGTGTGTTTCTTCCCGTTGTCCGTTTCGCGTTCCGGAGCTCCCTCACGTGTCCGTGACGTCCCGTAGGCCTACTTTGTTGTTCGGGCGTTTTACGTTACCGGTGTGCCGCGAGGTTGTTTTGTGTGTTGTTGTTTTGTTGTGTGTAACCCGCCTCTCAAATCTCGTCACGTTTGGGCTCCGTTGACTTTTCCATCCGTTGTCCGTGTGGGTCCGATGTGCCTTCACTTCGTGTCCCGGAAACACCCCTACTGCATTCTTTTATCTCCGTCTAGGCCTTTTAAATCAACCCCCGCGATCGGATCCGTCGGATCGCGATCGGAGGGCTCCTAGCGCCCCTAAACTCCCTCCTAACCCTAAAAACTGCTATTTAGACCCCCCCCCCTAGGTCTATTTTGGCTTCCCCTTCTTCTTCCTCCTCTCTCCCCTCTTTTTTTTCCCTTTCTTCCTCAGATCCAAAAGTTATTCCCGGATCCCGAGGGGATCCACCGAAGGTTCCAGCCGCAGCAGCAGCTCGGGGCCGCCACGATCCAGATCCGGATCGGCGCCCCGGAGTCAACGCGCGGTCGACCGCAGCCGGCGACCTCATCGCTCGGCTGGGCCTCTCGCCGAAACGGCCTCCCAGGCCGCGTCGCGCCGCGTCCCCGCCGCTCCGTCACACGGGCTGGTCCAGGGGACCACATCGCCGGCCCGTACCAGATCCGCGCCACCACCTCCGAGTCGCCGGGCCAGGCCCGCTCGTCCGCCGCTCAGATCGCTGCACCGGGCCGCCGTCGCCTCCTTCGCGCACCAGCGCACGCGGGCCGCCTCCCTTCCTCGCCGTCGGGCCGGCCCACCGCCCCATCGCCAGCCTCCAGCCGGACTGGGCCGCGCCTCCCGCGGGCCTCGCCAGCGCGCCGCGTCCAGGCCGCCTCGCCTCAGTGGTCCGCGCCCCGTCCACCGCGCGGATCCGCCGCGCCGGCCCGTCACTCCGTTTTTTTTCCTGATCCAGTCAGATCTGCTAAGGTTGACCTTTTTTCCCACTAAGTCTCAGATCTGTCAATCTGAAATGCTATCTTTGACCTGCTGTAACTTTTACTATGGTGCTCCGTTTTGCGCGTGTGATATGTCCAGACGTTCGTGGAGATGTGCTCTATGTTTTACCTGTTGTTGTCATGCATGTTAGATGTCATCTAGACACTTGTTTTTCTGTTGCAAGAGTGCATCATGTTATAAACTGCTGCTATGTGTTATTTTCATGCCACCTTTGCCATGTGTTAACTTTTAGCTCGTTTGTCCAAACGATGCAAATGACATGTCCACGTGTTCGTCTTGCCACGAACTACGTGTTGCTTGTGACAGGTTGCATGGTAGATTTATTGCTGCCTTGTTATCATCGTTGCAAAGTGCCATGTTCACATGAGGTGTTTTCAATTGTTATGAAATGCCATCTTGTTGAGCTCGTTGCAATCGTTGTGTTCACCTCTATGATGCATGCTTGTGTGTTTCGGGATCACCTTCATATGCACTTTGATGAGGTGCTTACCCTTTGCCATGTTTAGTTTCGAGGTGACTTAAACATGCTCTTTTATGTGCTATGATGATATTGCTGTTTTAGGACTTAGTGATTTTTCACAAAGTCTGAAATCTGTAACGTTCCGATGCCATGTTCGTGTGATGTTCTAGGACAAAGCATGTTAGTTTTGGGGTGGATTTTGATTGTTCCTTGTAGTATATATTGTTGTCTTTCCTTTTATGTCCTCACATGTCCATTTAAGTGGCTGTAGCATGTTTATCTTTTGCTCTAAAGTTTCAATAAAATTCTGCTGCCAGAATTTTATTGCAAAGTTCAATATGTCCAAGATCATTGCTATTGATCCGTGACTCCGTTGGGGGTGCACTTTGGACCTAGTTGCTGTACTATATGTCTAGTTTGTGTTCATGTCCTTTGCCATGCTTTTTGGGTGCTGTAGCTTAATTATTTTGAGCTCCGAAGTTGCTATGTTGCTGTAATTTTCAGCTTTCGCTCAAATCTTGTTTCGGGCATAACTTTTAGCCCGTAACTCCGATTTCAGCGATGCTTATATCAAACTTGGTTGATTTTCTGTGTAGATTAATAATATCAGATTGTTATCTTGTTTTGAGGTGTTTTGCTTGAGTGATGTTTTACGTGCTCCGTGTGCATCCTTAGTGCATCCATCATGCATTCATGTTTTTCGAGTGCGCATTGCATCTTGTTGATTGGTGCTTGGTGTGATTGTTTTGTTTAGAGCCGGAAGCTGAGACCGGGTACGAAGTTGAGCACGAGGTTTCCAACGAGGTTGAGCACGAGGACCCTTCTTACGATCTGAACGACTTCTCTTCAGGCAAGATGACCGAACCCCGATAACATTACTATCTTTGCCTATTGCTAGTAGTCTCGATCTATAGTTTTGCCTCGATGCCCATGTTCTTCTTGTCAGCCTCCTACTTGTAACCAATTGCCATGTTTAACCAACCTACCTATGCAAACCGTTGCTTGGCTAAGTACGCTTCGCTCAGCCCTTCTTATAGCGTTGCTAGTTGCAGGTGAAGTGAAGATGCTTGCTCCATGTTGAAGTTTGGTTGGGTTATATCACACTATATAAATGCTTTAAATGAAATCATCTATATATTGGCAAGGGTGGAAGGCTAAGCCTTTTGCTTGGTGATTTGTTCCACTCATGCCGTTAGGATCCGTATAAGCCGGTATTATGTTCCTTGATTATGCGTTCCTAACACGGTTGGGGTGTATGGGACCCCCTCGATAAACCGCTAAGTGCTAAGTCTTTTCCAGCAAGTCCCAACATTGGTACTATTTGCCTAATAACAAACTAAACTTGCATAGGGAGTAATTAACCCTCTTTCTTAATCAACAACCCCGGGCCAGTGCTCCACATGAGTGTTGGTCCGAAACGAGCAGACTGCGGGGCCGCCTCGGGGCAACCTGAGGTATCTGGCATACACCTGTAGGATGACTCATCCGGTCGTGTCCTGAGACTTAGATACGCGCGGCTACTATCAGGGTGTCGACACGCCGGGAGGATTTGCTGGATTAGCCTTACCTTAGCTTGGTATATCTTGAGCACGGGATTCCGAGGATACTCGGGTCTTCCCACTCTAGAGTTGCGACTCCGCGGATCGTGGGCTTGTAATGGGTCAAGTTGGAACACCCCTGCAGGGTTTTGAACTTTCGAAAGCCGTGCCCGCGGTTATGTGGCAGATGGGAGCTTGTTAATTCCGGTTGTAGATAACTTGACACAATGTTACTAATACACTACCAGCGTGTGTTCCGTGACTGTCAATTTCCGAATCGTGATTCGGGAGTTGAACACGGAGGGGTTATGATTGTGGAGCTTGTAGCTAGGATCACTTCGTGATCACTTCTCGCCGATGCCTTCTCTTCTCGCTCTCACTTGCGTAAGCTAGATGCTAGTGCTGCTGCAGACTTATTCCTTTCTTCAGCCTTTCCCTCACCTAAAGGCTTAAATAGTTCTGTTACCCGGGAACGGGATTGCTGAGTCCTCTGTGGCTCACAGTTACTTCACACACCAGATGCAGGTCCAGCTGTGAGCTATCCAGGTGATGGCACCGAGCTGGATTGGGAGTACGACGAGGAGCGTAGTCGGTACTACGTGCGCTACCCGGACGATCAGTAGTGGAGTCTCTTACTAGGATTCGATCCGCCTGTGGTTTATTTATCTGAGTTTGGTACTTTGACTTTTGGCTTTTGCCCTTAGAGGGTTGTAGTGCTCTTAATGTATGATGTTTGAGACTTGTACTGTAATTCTGTGACGTGACGAGTGTAAGCCAACTATTTTCAGTTTACTATCCCTCTTTTACATGAGTTGTGCAAAGATTACCAAACTTGAGATCATTCTAGGATGGACTTATGCCTTTAAGTCGTGCCTCGACACGTAGGAGGTATAACTCCATCCTGGGCATTACATGAGGCGATGGCGCGATGCGGTCGGGCGGCGCGCACAGGAAGGGAGAGGGAGTGAGGTGCGGGAGAGATGGGGGTCGGGTGCGGGGTGACGGCGCTAAGAGGAACGAGGGAGAAGGAGAGGATCGAGCGAGTGGCTCGCTGGTGGCTAGGGTTAGGAGGGGCCAGATGGGCCGGCCTGAGAAGAGGGTTGCGGCTGGACTCTCTTGCCCCTCTCTCTCTCTGAAATAAAAACAAAACAAAGAACTAAAGAGAGAGGAAAAGAAAAGGGCACCTAGGGAAAGAATTTACACATGAGGGTAATTTTCTCGGGCTCATAAAAATGAGCGTAATCCAAGAAAAATAGAAGTGGCATGATTGAAAGATATAATTCAAACATATCTGAATTTAATTCAAATGGGTTTGAAGTAAGACTTGATTTTCGAAGTGTCCAAAAATGTTCGAATTTTTGGAGGAGCCTCGATAAAACGGTTAAAAATTATAGACAAGGTTACAGAGTCAAAATTGAAGTAGAAAAAGAATATGAGGAATATTTGCAAGTGTTTTTCGATGATTCCAAGGCAATGGAATATTTTGTTATAGCTCCTTAGTACTATTAGGAGACTTTGTATAGGTTAAAAAGAGAAATCACCATGTGAATATCCCTTGATTTAAATGGATCGAAGATCCATACGATTTATTTAGTTGAGATGCAAAAGATTAATGACATGATGGCATGATGACATGATGCAATGCAAAAAAATAGAGCAACCACAAATGAAACACACGGAGAAACCCGAAACATAAGGAAGTCTTCTGAAGCGTCGGTCTCGGGACGTCACACGGAGCTCGTGATTTCCAAGTTAACTCCGCGGAGGGAATGACCTCCCTTGCCCAGAACTTCGCTGCGTACTTAGATCTCACAGTGAACTGTCCCTGTCCAACGGGGAGAGTACTTCGTGAATGGATTATGTGGACAATGTGGAAGAAGATGAGCAGCAGTGGATACTGCATCTACTACTTAAAAATGATGATATGCTGCGGCGGTCATGCACTTGCAAATACCTTTTGTTCCATGCCGTATACTTCCTGAGCCAGCAGCCGCCATGGTAGGTATGGCTTAAGCACGGTCTGAAGTTGCACAGACCTTGAACAATAGTTTAAGAAGGAAGAAATGTCAAACTAGATACTGATTATTTTGAAAGAAGCTAGGCACCTAGTACTACTATTGTATGGCTATCTCTCGCAGCTGTGCCTTCACAACCAACCATTAAATTTTGGAGCACGACAGTATGTGATAGTATTATATTTCAGATTGTACGTCACACCCATCACAGCAAGCAAATAAATGCACATGAGACACAGCGATGTGGTTACATATCCTTTTCTCAATTCTACAAGCCACACACATAAAATCAGGGCAATTCTGTATAAAATGGGCGTACCATAATGGCTTCAGGCTCAATCAGATCTCTGTTAAATATATAACATGTCTTCTGTAAAAAAAATGCAGACGCGCATCAAATTTGATGTACAACCTCAACAAATTACAGCTACTAATTTGACCTACACTTATAGAAACAAAAAAGAAAAAATCGGAGGCCCTAAGCCTCTCTCCACCTTGTGTCCTCCCGCCACCGCGGCATGATGTGGTCAGCGTGGCGGCGGATCTAGTAGTGCATCCGGCTGCGCCGAGCGAGGGCAGGTTGCAGCTCGCGAGGGCACCATCTTCACCGGCGTCCACGGTGCATCATGCTGGATGCCTAACGGAGGATATGGAGCGAGTCGAGAGGACGATGAAGGAGGTGATCGTTTTCCGAGGTACTTTGGATCCGACGTCCGGTGACAAGCGCGTTAGTCACCGGATTCAGGCTCAGCCGGACGCGGACGACCTGCAGATGGGGCGTGCCAGACGGGCAGCTATGTTCCGCGATATCGAAGTATGTCGGTTAATACGAGTTGTTCCATTCTTCATTTTCATAAGCAAGATATTATAGATAATGCAAGCAGGTGCTTCACTGGGGTCTAATGGGAAAGAGATCACAAAATCCGCTAATGATTTGTTGAATTCGGAAGCCGAGAGGGCTTTAGAGTTCATCCAAAATATGGCGGCGGTCAAACCGATGGGTGATGCTGAGATTAGGAGCTTAGGTATTAATGCACTTGCGAGCTTTTGCACTGATCTCGAGCCTGATTCGGGACGAGATAACGAGATAAATGAGCGGGGCCATGAGGGTTATTTGGACCCTCAGCCGTCGTTCAGTGCTTCACAAAGTGTTGCAGGCGAGTCGGATGCGCATGAGGTTCAGGTTAAACCAAAACGTTCTTGGAAGAGGAAGGTGTACCCTGCATCGGCCGTGCGTAAAAGCGCGAGAGTTAAATTTACAAAAAAAATCATGATGATAAATGAAAGGAATTTTTCACAATAGTGGAGGTCTCGGTGACTTTGCTAAAAGAAGGTTTCTTGCGGAAGCGTCACTTGAATATAAACTTGACTTTGTTGCTTTATTGGAAACCGAGAGGGACAACTTTACCTCTCAATTTCTCAGCACCTTGTTAGGCGGTGATGATTTTGATTGGCATTGTTTATCTCCGCGAGGTAGATCTGGAGGGATCTTACTTGAGGTTAACTGTGCGAGCTTAGACGTCTTGAACGTGGTTCAAGGAGAGTTCACCGTTAAAATTTGAGTTCGATCTAAACTTGATGGGTTTCAATGGGCTTTAGTTGCAATGTAAGGAGCTTCACAACCAGAACTTAAACCTGATTTTCTTGCGGATCTAGTTAGGGTGTGCGAGGACAAGAGGCTACCAATCCTGGTGGGAGGGGCTTTTAATATATTCAGGAGAAGGGGAGAGAAGAATAATGACAACTTCGACGGAAGTTGGTCATTTATGTTTAATGCAATTATTGAGAGTCTTAGTGTGACGCCCCAAGACCGACGCTTCAGAAGACTTCCAGCTATTCCGGGTTTCGCCGTGTGTTTTATTTTATTTGTGCTTGCATCATATCATCATGCCATCATGTCATTAATATTTTCTTCTCAACTAAATAAATTGTGTGGATTTCGATCCATTTAAATCGAGGGAATTCACTGGTGACTTCTCTTTATAACATATCCTCCGGATAGTAGGGAGCTATTATAAAATATTCCATTGCTTTGGAATCACCAAAACGCACTTACAATTTAAGTTCCATGCATTTTTTCTATCTCAATTCCTTGCCTCGAACTTTGCCATCAATTCTTTCATTTTTCCGAGCTCCACCTTAATCCTCCACATTTTGGGCACTCCTAAAGTCTAGACTCCATTCAAACTCCTTTGATGCAAGTTAATTAATTTTAGTTTTAACTTTCCCTATTTTGTTGGAACCACTTTTGTTGAGTTGGTAATATTCCATAAAGCCTTACAAAAATGTTCCATCATTTTATTCTTGTTCATGGCCTTTTTTCTTAATTATTTTGAACTCTCTCTACTTTCTTTCTGCTAAAAGAAAAAATAAGGTAGAGAGAGAGAGATAGGCCAGCTGGGCTGGCCTCCCAGCAACCAGCCGCAGCTGGCCCAGGCCTCCGCGGCCTCCCTAGGCCCATCAAATCCGCGGCCCACCTAGCCACTTCCTAAACCAACCCTAGCCCCGAGGCTCCGACCCTCTGTCCCTCGCTCGTCCCCCAGCGCAGCCACCTCTCGATCCTCTCTCCCATCTCCCTCTCGACCCCTTCGTCCTCCTCCCGCATTAAAATGGAGCCGCGCCCGCGCCTCCCGATCTAGCACCTCCTTCTGCGTCGCCACCTCCCATCAACCTCCCCCACGAGCTTGCCTACCCGCATGGCCATGGCCGCCCCGCCGGACCTCCCGCAGAACCAGGCCACCGCCTCGCCACCGCCGGCGACGACCGCCGCCCGCGCCCCAGCTTCGTCTCGCCAGCTCCTTCACCAGGGCAGGAGCCCCTCGACCCGTCCCCTTCGGCCCCGATGTCACATCCCTAGTCAGTGCTTCCATTATGACTAGCTAGAGTATGCATCATGTTTACTTTCCACAGAAACTTGAAATGGGAATGACAGAAACCCCAGCACCCCTCTTCTAACAACTAGGATTTAATAAAAACTTTTCTAATGTACCCAAAATGCCCTTCAAAAATGTTCATCATCTTTGCCTTGGTCTTAAACCTTTGCCAAAATTGGTGCACAATTTTCTAGGACATCCAAAGGTCTCTGGATTAATTCATATTGTAATTGTATTTGGGCATTTAAATGTCATAAAATATTTTATGTGCCCAAATAATCATAAACTAAAATGTTCCATGTTGTTCATATTATATACAGTGGGCATGACTTGTTTTATGATTTATAAAAATGTTCTAGCATTTTTATTAATTCAACAAAGTTGCAAAAGAAACAAAACAGAAAGAAAATACAAAAATAGAGAGATAGGGGGGCAGCCCACTCACCTGGGCCACCTACCTGGCTTGGCCCAGCGCGGCCCAGCCCGCTGGCGCCCGCCAGTCGTCCCCATCCTCTCGCCAGGAGGACGGGGCGCATGGTCGCGGCGTGCACACACGCGTCCGGCCACTTCCTACCTGGCTGCCTGCGTCCCCCGATGCCCCGACGCTCCTATGCATCGCCACGCAGCCCCTGGCCCCTCTCTCACTCTCCCCCGTGTCCTTCCCCTCCTCTATCCCCCTCCGCCCAGCTCCACCGAGCGGGCTCGTCGCTTCCGTTCGCTGCCATCGCGCCCTAAGCCACCACCTCGCCTCCCCGACGCACCCATCGACTTCGCCGCGTCGCCCTGAAGCTCCCCACCAACACCTCGCCGACGTCTTCAACCTTCGGCATCGGAGATCGCCGCCGCCCGTACGTCGCCGTCCGGCCTTCCCCAAGCCCGCGTCGACGTCCTCTGCGACCGCTATGAGCTCACACGTCGAACCCCCCTCTTCTCGAGCTCGATTATGACTTGTAGCAGCCGTCCCGCAAGCACCCGAGCTCACCGCCGGCATCCTCGTCGCCGCCGTCGTTCTAGTGGGCCTTAGACACGCCCGAGCACTTCATCGTGCTCCTGACCTCACCAGGATGCCGTTGAGCCCTTCCCCTTGCTCGCCCGTGCCCCGCAATGCCTAACCCGATGATGCCTGAGCTCCGGCCGCCGCCACGAGCTCTGCTCCGGCGAGCTCTGGCCACCCTAGCTCCAGCCACCACCACCATTAGATGCGCATGAGCTCTAGCTCGCCGTAGGACCAAACCCCGTTGCAAACCACAGCCTGTATCGTCGTTCCGAGCAACTCCGGCGAGTCACCGCCGTGCGATATGGTCGCCGCCGGCCAAACTCCGGCGGTCTGACGTGGCCTATTAGTTAGGGACTAATGACATTTAGTTTAACCACCATAGCCACTGATAGTGGGCCCCACCGCATGGTCAAACCCAGTCAACTCCAATTTTGACCGGGATTAGCCCCTGTGACACAGACATGCGGGACCCACAGTCAGGTTTGACCTAGACCAGGTCTGTTGACCTGCTGACGTCAGCATGATGTCATGCTGACGCAGTAAATAATTTTCTGGGATTATTTGATTTAAAACAATTCAGGAAATTCCAGAAAATGCTTTAAACTTCAAAAAAATCATATAAATTCAACAGTAGCTCAGATGGAAATGATTTATATATGAAAATTGATCAAAAAAATCATGTATTTCCAATGGCACTGGTTTCATGCATGTTTGAGCAAGTTAACCTTGTTGTTCACTTGAAAACATGATAATGCACTTTAATAAATAATAGTTTGGGTTTAAATTTGAATCTTTGATTCAAATGGGCTCAAACCCTTCTGTTTATAGATGCATTAGCCCAAAACACATGCATCTTGCCATATCATGAGCATGTATAATATTGTTGCATTTGTTTGCTTATTAATTGTATTGTCGGTGTTCTCCATGGTAGGTCCTGCTCCCGAGGATACTTCTGTGTATCCAGCTGAAGAGCAGTACCCGACAACCACTCTGTCAGGCAAGCAACCCATTGATCATTCCGATACAAACCCATCTTCTCGCTCCTGCTCTCTTTTACTGCATTAAGGCAACAGCGTGTGAACTGCTACTTGCTGCGGTAGTTGAACCCTATTCCCTTGCATGACCTGTCATTGCCACAGTAAATAGTTGAAACCCACTAGCATGTGTAGGAGTTGATTGAGCCATGTGATGTGTGATCCACCATGCTATTTTTTTATGTTGCCTGTTATGCTTAGAGTTGTGTCAGGTCTGGTTCATCTGGGTGATGGATCAGAGTGAAATGATCCTACTCGGTAAAGAGAGGGAAGTGTGGAACATGTTTGGTAATGGTATCGATGAAAGGCCATGTAGGAGTATGTGGTGGGTTGTTTCATTGGAACCGTCCATAGGACCCGAGATCTGTATGTGTGATTCAAGTTATAGCTACTACCACGCATTGGGCTCCGGGCGCTCCAAGCCCTCTCGACTTATTAACTGCCCTTGTCCTCTGTCCAGGAGTTGCAATTAGTTTCTGGTGTTTGTAGTCTACTGGTGGTCGTGCACAGCGCTGACCCTCGGGGTGGGCTGTGATTCGACAGGTACGTGGCACGGTGTACCGGTCGCCCGTTTGGTGACTCGGGAACCCTGTACACATCGTTTGGGGCCGTGAGCGACACCCCGGCCGGATCTCCCCACGGATGGAACCAAAATAGGCGATAAACCTGGACGAGAGACTTGTGTAGTTAGTCAGGTCATGGCCGACACCCTCGCTGGGCTTCCGCTTGAAGGTTGCCGAGTACATGTCGAGTAAACGGCGATAAGTGGTGGAAGCGTGTGTGAAGAAGTACACCCCTGCAGGGTTACCAATCTATGCGAATAGCCGTTGTTCGCGGTACGGACTACTTGGTTGCTCTTATACAGTTCATAGACAAGTTGATGGATACTACTAAAAGCCTCAAGACAAGTGTGAGTGTCGTGGATGGCCCTTCCATAGGATGACGGAAGAGGATCCACGGTGGTGTATTGTTGTGGTGAGTAGAGGACTCGTGTACGTAGTCTTATCTTGCAATCTGCTGAGAGTCGTAGTATAGGTTAGCCAACAGTCAAAGCTGGCTTGCTGCTATGAACTCCACTACCCTTGTTGATAATGATGCATGTATGATTGGTTCTGTTGTAAGACTTGTTGAGTACCTTTGTACTCATGTTTGCTTAATAACTGTTGCAGAGGAGAACCCTGCCCCTTATGATGGGTTTTACATAGACGTTGACGTCGACGACTAGCTTGCTACCCAGACGGAGATCCTGAGCTTGTGAAGGGCCTTGTAGATAGTCAGGCTACACCAAGCCTGTTTTATTTCCAAGTTGTCTGTACTCAGACATGTTAGCTTCCGCTTGTGCTTGTATGATTGTATGACTTGAGTGTTGGGTCATGTGACCCCTACCTGTATGGATATGTTATGTATGGCTCTTCGGAGCCTCTTAAGTAAAGTACTTTGAGTCATAGAGTTCTGTTGTGATGCAATGTTGTATTTGCACATATTGAGCATATTGTGTGTATGATTGAAATGCTTGGTATGTGTGGGATCCGACACCTAGTTGTTTTCCTTTGGTAGCCTATCTTAAAGGGAAATGCCTCCTAGTGCTTCCACTGAGCCTTGGTAGCTTGCTACTGCTCGGATCACGTAGGCTGGCCGGCATGTGTCCTTCTTTGTTCCTGTGTCTGTCCCTTAGGGGAAATGTCACGCGTTGTTCCTTTAAGTCCATGTAGCTTGCTACAACTTGGGTTCATACGTTGATGACCGACACATTCGTTGTTGGGTCATGGATGCTTGTCTCTGTAATTTAGTGCCACTTTTGGTTTATAACTAGCCATGTCAGCCCAGGTTCTCTGTCATATGGATGCTAGCGACACTATCATATATGTGTGCCAAAATGCGCAAACGGTCCCGGTCCAGGTAAGGTGGCACCCGTGGGGATACCGTGCGTGAGGCCGCAAAGTGATATGACGTGTTACAAGCTAGATCGGTGTGACTTAGGATCGGGGTCCTGACAGCGTTGGCATCAGAGCCGGACTGCCTGTAGGTTTCTCAAGCCAAACTGGTCGATGTTGAGTCTAGAAAATTCTTAGTTATATGTAGGGGAATTGATTGTGGAAGGGAACGTAAGGCTCTTTTACTTCTTTACCTTATGCCCTTCTGATCTGAGTCAGCCTATTCTTTCTACGGGGGTTTAGGACTAGGCCTCTCATCTTTACTATTTTCACGTGTTACTAATCCGTAGACTCTTAGGATTGTTGGTTCTAAGCCTCAGTTCAGTTTCTACCCTTCTAGTATAATGATTAGTTGGACCCGGAACCTTGATATGATATTGTTGAGTGGCTATGCTATCATTTGTATGATGTCTCAAAATCTTTTTTGAGCATTTACAGTTGTTATGCTGCCCGATTTCTTCCAGAAATTCTAATGCCTTTGCATTAATTCGTGTTTCAGATGTCTGGTCGAACACCTCACCAGGTGGTCCGTTTGACACGGTGCATTAATGTGCCAGGTCACACGACCATGCTAGTCTGTGTGTTGACTGAGACTGGCTACCGTTGGTATCCTGAGTACACTGTGGAGGAACAGTATCGGGATTTCAACTAGAGTCAGTACCGTCCGGATATACCCTTCATATCCCGGAGCTAACGACCCCATCCATTGGTCTTATGGACTCGGGGTTACCATCGAGATGGCAGTGCAGGATTCCGCTTACTCGATGATGACCATCATCCGCGCTAGGCATGCCCTGCTGCTGAACACTGAGTTCTGTAACATGCCAGCCTCACTTCCTGGAGAGGAAGGCTACTACACTGGTCTGTATACTGATGCCGCTCATGAGGAGCCCCTGCTTCAGACTACTACTCAGATGCTGGAGGATAGGGATCGTGAGGTCCGTGCCCTCCGGATGGAGCTATATAACACTCGAGCCGCCCACTGGACTACTTTGACACGGCTTGCACCTGTTGTGCACGCCGGATATCTGGATATGCGGGATTTGTACCCCGTGCGGACTCGTCTGCCTGATCGTATGGATTGGCGTGACGTTGGGGGTATTACACCTCCATGTGGACGTCGGTTACCACCAGCATCGGGACCGAGACCGCATCCATGTCCCTACGATCCATAGCCTACGAGTGCTCGAGAGTTTCAAGATCCACCGGTTCCACTTCCAGGCTACGGTGGTAATCTTTACGAAGATTACTACGGGAGTGTCTGAGTTAGACCGTGGCAGTAGTAGTATCGTAGTAGTTGTATTTCCACCGTCCTGTGCGTCTTGTGGAATATGACTTAGTTTGTACTGAATTCCGGAGGTGTAGTTAAATAATGTATAGGAGCTTGGAATGCCTCTGATGAGATGTATCGTCTTTCACCGCAGTTGTACTTTAGCCTTGGCTTGTACTAAACTATGTATGGTGTGTATGACCACTGGTGTATATATGGAAGTTCCTATATTACCATGTCGTACGGATGAACATCTCTGCATTCCGTGTCATCCATTACATTCTGCACTCCTTTGTCAAGTTTTGCCATCCTTGTCTAAACCGTTGTTTTGTTTTCCTAGGATGGTCAACACTCGCAGCACTCCTGCTGCTCAAGAGCAGGGTGAGGCTAGTGGGGCTAGAGATGTGAATCTGCCCCAGCCACCCTCCTTGGCTGAAGTTATGCTCGAGGCGGAACGGAACAAGAGAGAGACCAACCGTCTGCTGGAACGCATAGAGCCGAACACTGGGTTCCGTCACAGGAATGACATGGTGTCAATCAATGACTTTATCAAGATGCGCCCACCGAAGTTCCATCATTCCGCTGAACCTTTGGATGCGGATGACTGGCTTCGCAGTATCACCCACAAGCTACACTCTGCCCGTGTGGCCGAAGCTGACAAGGTTATCTACGCCGCCTACCATCTTGAGGGCCCTGCCAGTCTTTGGTGGGAAAACTTTGAGGCTATGCGTCCCGCTGGCCAAATCACCACTTGGGCTGAGTTCAGTGAGGCATTCCGTGAACATCACATTTCGGAAGGTCTCATGGATCGCAAGCGGGAGGAATACTGCAATTTCACCCAGGGCCGGTTAACCGTGGATGGTTATAGTCGCGAGTTTGGCAACTTGGCACGCTATGCACCTGAGGAAGTGTCCACCGACGCCAAGAAGCAGGCGAGGTACCGCAAGGGACTCAGCCCTGAACTTCGCCGAGATCTACGTCTGCACAAGTGCACCTCCTTCCAGAAGTTGGTGAACAAAGCTATCAATGCTGAGACAGGCCAGACTGACTTCGAAGCCACACGCAAGCATCCTCATGACTTTGGTTCCTCATCCGGCTCTGGCTCTCACAAGCGCCGTGTGTGGGTTCCTAACACTGCTCTGCCACCCAAGTACACTCCGAGGCCATCCTATGAGGCGCCTCGCCCAACTCAACAGTATGCACCTGCCAAGACTTATGGAGGACCACCTACCAACTTTGCTCCACGCACTGGCACTGTGACATGCTTCAAGTGTGGAGAACCAGGGCACTACATGCGTGAGTGTCCTCAGAACTAGCCAGGAAAGTCCGTTGGCCGTGGTAAGCCAACAGGCAAGGTGAACTATGTCAAGCCAATCCCCACTGCACGAGGTCATGTCAACTATGTCTCTGCTGAGGAAGCTTATGAGGATCCTAACTTCGTCCTTGGTACGCTTCTCGTTAACTGCCATCCGGCATCTGTTCTTTTCGATACTGGAGCATCTCATTCGTTCATATCTGAGAGCTATGCTCGAATGCACAACATGACTTTTTGTGACATGCCCTCTTCCATGGTTATTCAAACTCCTGGCTCAAAGTGGCAAACCTCTGGGGTAAGCCATGGAAATGAAATTCTTGTCGATAGACTTGTTTTCCTTGCATCACTAATCGCTCTCAAGTCCTCGGACATAAACATCATCTTGGGTATGGACTGGATGACAGCTCATTACGCCAAGATTGATTGCTACACTAGGACCGTTCAACTTACACACCCATCCGGCAAGACACTCAATGTTTTGACCCGAATGGCTGAGCGTCAGCTCTACTCTCTTAATGCCAGCCCTCTACCAGAACTCGAAGATATCCCGGTAGTCCGTGACTTTCCGGATGTCTTTCCAGAAGAACTGCCAGGTGTTCTACCTGACAGAGATGTCGAGTTCGTGATAGATCTTATTCCAGGAACTGTCCCAATCTCTAGGAGACCCAATAAGATGGCACCCCTTGAATTAGCTGAGCTTAAGAAACAACTCGATGAGTCCTTGAAAAAGGGTTTCATCCATCCTAGTTCCTCCCCTTGGGCTTGTCCTGTCCTCTTCGTCAAGAAGAAGGATGGAACGGAATGGATGGTTGTAGATTATCGACCTGTCAACCTGGTCACCTTAAAGAACAAGTATCCGCTCCCCAGGATCAACGACCTGTATGATCAGCTCGCTGGATCCTCAGTCTTTTCCAAAATGGATTTGAGGTTGGGTTACCATCAAATCAAAACCAAGAACGGGAACATTCCCAAGACGGCTTTTGTTACTCGTTATGGCCAATATGAGTACACCGTCATGTCCTTCGGATTAACCAATGCTCCAGCCACTTTCTCCCGGCTAATGAATTCTATATTCATGGAGTACTTGGATAAATTCGCCGTGGTATACCTCGATGATATACTCATTTACTTCAAGAACAAGGAAGATCATGCCGAGCATCTAAGGCTGGTATTGACGAAACTTCGAGAGCATCGCCTTTATGCCAAATTCTCCAAGTGTGAATTCTGGTTGCCAAATTTGACCTATCTAGGCCATGTAATTTCTCGTAAGGGTATTGCCGTCAATCCCGAGCGAGTTCAAGCCATCCTTGATTGGACTCCCCCTGAATCGGTCAAGCAAGTTAGGAGTTTCCTTGGCTTAGCGAGCTATTGCCGACGCTTCATCGAGAATTTCTCCAAGGTTGCTAAACCTCTAACTGAACTCCTCAAGAAAGATAAAAATTTTGAGTGGACCCCACAGTGTGAGTCCAGCTTTCAGGAACTGAAAAGACGCCTGACATCAGCACCCGTACTGGTACCACCAGACTTTTCCAAGGACTTTATTATCTACTACGACGCCTCGCGACAAGGACTAGGTTGCATACTCATTTAATATCGTCAAGTGATCGCATACGCATCTCGACAATTGCGTCCACATGAGGATAACTATCCTACACATGATCTAGAGCTTGCAGCTGTAGTCCACGCACTCAAAACATGGCGATATTACCTTCTTGGTAATCGCTGTGAAATCTTCACCGATCACCAAAGTCTGAAATACATCTTCACCCAACCGGATTTGAATCTCTGGCAAAGACGTTGGGTTGAGTTGCTCAGAGATTACAACTTAGGAATCACTTACACCCCTAGGAAGGCCAATGTCATGGCTGACGCACTAAGTCGTAAGTCTTATTGTAACAACCTGATGTTACAACAAGGGCAACCACCTCTCCACGAGGAATTTCGTAAGCTTAACCTTCACATTGTTCCTCGAGGATTCCTTTCCACCTTGGTGGCTAAACCTACCCTTACGGATCAAATCATAGCTGCCCAGAAGCAAGATACAGGGATTTCCCGAATTAAGAGAAACATTCACAAAGGAGTTGCAGGTTGTTTCTCCATTAATAACAGAGGTGTTGTTTTCTTCGAGAACCGTTTAGTGGTTCCCAAGAACCAACATCTACGGCAGTTGATCCTTAAGGAGGCTCATTAATCTCCTCTCACGATTCATCCCAGTAGTACCAAAATGTATCAGGACCTACGTCAGAGGTTCTGGTGGACTAGGATGAAAAGAGAAATAGCTCAGTTCATTGCTAATTGCGATGTTTGTCATCGAGTTAAAGCAGAGCATCAACGGCCTGCTGGCACCCTCCAACCTTTAGCTATTCCTGAATGGAAATGGGACAAGATCGGTATGGATTTCATTACCGGGTTGGCCAACCAGGAAAGGGAATAATGCTATCTTCGTCGTTATTGACCGCCTCTCCAAAGTAGCCCATTTCCTACCTGTTCGAGAGAGTATAACCGCTAGCCAGCTAGCAGACTTGTATATCTCTCGGATAGTATCACTTCATGGTGTGCCATTGGAGATTAACTCAGACCGTGGAAGTCTTTTCACTTCACGATTTTGGGAAAGTTTCCAGAATGCTATGGGGACTCATCTTTCTTTTAGCACCGCTTTTCATCCTCAGTCAAGTGGTCAAAACGAACGAGTCAATCAAATTCTGGAAGATATGCTTCGAGCCTCTGTCATCTCTTTTGGTATGGATTGGGAGAAGTGTCTTCCATTCGCCGAATTCGCTTATAACAACAGTTATCAAGCCAGCTTGGGCAAGGCTCCCTTCGAAGTTCTATATGGACGAAAGTGTCGAACGCCTCTTAACTGGTCAGAAACCGGGGAAAGACAATTCTTTGGTCCGGATATGATCCAGGAAGCAGAAGAACAAGTTCGCATCGTTCATGAGAAATTGAAAACAGCCCAATCTCGCCAGAAGAGCCAATATGATAGCCATCATAAGGATGTGACTTTTGAAGTCGGCGATAAGGCTTACCTTTGGGTTACTCCTCTTAAGGGAACCCATCGTTTCGGTTTCAAAGGCAAATTGGCTCTTCGTTACATCGGTCCTTTTCGCATTCTTGCCAAACGAGGAGAAGTTGCCTACCAATTGGAACTACCTCCGCACCTTTCCAGAGTTCATGATGTCTTCCACGTTTCTCAACTCAGGCGTTGCTTCTCGGATCCTATCCGCGGAGTGGACCACGAAACGCTTGATCTCCAGGAAAATCTCACATATCGAGAATACCCCGTTCGTATTCTTGATCAAACCGAGTGTACCACTCGACGTCATAATATCAAGTTTCTCAAGGTTCAATGGTCACATCATTCCGAGAGTGAAGCCACTTGGGAAAGGGAGGATCGTCTTCGACTTGAGTACCCCACCCTTTTTCTGGAGGAACCCAAATCTCGAGACGAGATTCTTTTGAGTGGGGGTGAGTTGTCACATCCCTAGTCAGTGCTTGCATTAGGACTAGCTAGAGTGTGCATCATGTTTACTTTCCACAGAAACTTAAAATGGGAATGACAGAAACCCCAGCACCCCTCTTCTAACAACTAGGGTTTAATAAAAACTTTTCCAACGTACCCAAAATGCCCTTCAAAAATGTTCATCATCTTTGCCTTGGTCTTAAACCTCTGCCAAAAATGGTGCACAATTTTCTAGGACATCCAAAGGTCTCTGGATTAATTCATATTGTAATTGCATTTGGGCATTTAAATGCTATAAAATATTTTATGTGCCCAAATAATCATAAACTAAAATGTTCCAAGATGTTCATATTATATACAGTGGGCATGACTAGTTTTATGATTTATAAAAATGTTCTAGCATTTTTATTAATTCAACAAAGTTGCAAAAGAAACAAAAAAGAAAGAAAATAAAAAAAGAGAGACAGGGGGGCAGCCCACTCACCTGGGCCACCTACCTGGCTTGGCCCAGCACGGCCCAGCCTGCTGGCGCCCGCCAGTCGTCCCCTCCTCTCGCCAGGAGGATGGGGCGCGTGGCCGCGGTGTGCACGCACGCGTCCGGCCACCTCTTGCCTGGCTGCCTTCGTCCCCCGACACCTCGACGCTCCTATGCATCGCCACGCAGCCCCTGGCCCCTCTCCCACTCTCCCCCGTGTCCTCCCCCTCCTCTATCCCCCTCCACCGAGCTCCACCGAGCGGGCTCGTCGCCACCGTTCGCTGCCACCGCGCCCTAAGCCACCACCTCGCCTCCCCGACGCACCCATCGGCTTCGCCGCGTCGCCCTGAAGCTCCCCACCAACGCACACGACGCTGGAAGCCCCATAGCGCCGTCCTCGTCGTCGTCTTCAACGTTCGGCACCGGAGATCACCGCCGCCCGTACGTCACCGTCCATCCTTCCCCAAGCCCGCGTCGACGCCCTCTGCGACCGCTGTGAGCTCACACGTCGAACCCCCCTCTTCTCAAGCTCGATTATGACTTGTAGCCGCCGTCCCGCAAGCACCCGAGCTCACCGCCGGCGTCCTCGTCACCGCCGTCGTTATAGTGGGCCTTAGACACGCCAGAGCACTTCATCGTGCTCCTGACCTCACCAGGATGCCGTTGAGCCCTTCCCCTTGCTCGCCCGTGCCCCGCAATGCCTAACCCGATGATGCCCGAGCTCCGGCCGCCGCCACGATCTCTGCTCCAGCGAGCTCCGGCAACCCTAGCTCCAGCCACCACCACCATTAGATGCGCATGAGCTCTAGCTCGCCATAGGACCAAACCCCGTTGCAAACCGCAACCTGTTGCGCTGTTCCGAGCAACTCCGGCGAGTCACCGCCGTGCGATTTGGTCGCCGCCGGCCAAACTCCGGCGGGCTGACGTGGCCTATTAGTTAGGGACTAATGACATTTAGTTTAACCACCACAGCCACTGATAGTGGGCCCCACCGCATGGTCAAACTCAGTCAACTCCAATTTTGACCGGGATTAGCCCCTATGACACTGACATGCGGGACCCACCAGTCAGGTTTGACCTGGACCAGGTCTGTTGACCTGCTAACGTCAGTATGATGTCATGCTGATGCAGTAAATGATTTTGTAGGATTATTTGATTTAAAACAATTCAAGAAATTCCAGAAAATGCTTTGAACTTCAAAAAATCATATAAATTCAACAGTAGCTCAGATGGAAAAGATTTATATATGAAAATTGATCAGAAAAATCTAATATTTCCAATGGCACTGGTTTCATGCATGTTTGAGCAAGTTAACATTGATGTTCACTTTAAAACATGATAATGCACTTTAATAAATAATAGTTTCGGTTTAAATTTGAATCTTTGATTCAAATGGGCTCAAACCCTTCTGTTTATAGATGCATTAGCCCAAAACACATGCATCTTGCCATATCATGAGCATGCATCATATTGTTGCATTTGTTTGCTTATTAATTGTATTGCCGGTGTTCTCCCTGGTAGGTCCTGCTCCCGAGGATACTTCTGCGTATCCAGCTAAAGAGCAGTACCCGACAACCACTCTGTCAGGCAAGCAACCCATTGATCATTCCGATACAAACCCATCTTCTTGCTCCTACTCTCTTTTACTACATTAAGGCAACAGCGTGTGAACTGCTACTTGTTGCGGTAACCCTATTCCCTTGCATGACCTGGCATTGCCACAGTAAATAGTTGAAACCCACTAGCATGTGTAGGAGTTGATTGAGCCATGTGATGTGTGATCCACCATGCTATTTGTTTATGTTGCCTGCTATGCTTAGAGTTGTGTCAGGTCTGGTTCATCTGGGTGATGGATCAGAGTGAAATGATCCTACTCGGTAAAGAGAGGGAATTGTGGAACATGTTTGGTAAAGGTATCGATGAAAGGCCATGTAGGAGTACGTGGTGGGTTGTTTCATTGGAACCGTCCATAGAACTCGAGATATGTATGTGTGATTCAAGTTACAGCTACTACCACGCATTGGGCTCCGGGCGCTCCAAGCCCTCTCGACTTATTAACTGCCCTTGTCCTTTGTCCAGGAGTTGCAATTAGTTCCTGGTGTTTGTAGTCTACCGGTGGTCGTGCACAGCGCTGACCCTTGAGGTGGGCTGTGATGCAACGGGTACGTGGCATGGTGTACCAGTCGCCCGTTTGGTGACTCGGGAACCCTGTACACATCGTTTGGGGCCGTGAGCGACACCCCGGCCGGATTTCCCCACGGATGGAACCCAAATAGGCGATAAACCTGGACGAGAGACTTGTGTAGTTAGTCTGGTCGTGGCCGACACCCTCGCTGGGCTTCCGCTTGATGGTTGCCGAGTACATGTCGAGTAAACGGCAATAAGTGGTGGAAGTTTGTGTGAAGAAGTACACCCCTGCAGGGTTACCAATCTATTCGAATAGCTGTTGTTCGCGGTACGGACTACTTGGTTGCTCTTATACAGTTCATAGACAAGTTGATGGATACTACTAAAAGCCACAAGACAAGTGTGAGTGCCATGGATGGCCCTTCCGTAGGATGACGGAAGAGGATCCACGGTGGTGTATTGTTGTGGTGAGTACAGGACTCGTGTACGTAGTCTTATCTTGCAATTTGCTGAGAGTCGTAGTATAGGTTAGCCAAGAGTCAAAGCTGGCTTGCTGCTATGAACTCCACTACCCTTGTTGATAATGATGCATGTATGATAGGTTCTGTTGTAAGACTTGCTGAGTACCTTTGTACTCATGTTTGCTTAATAACTGTTGCAGAGGAGAACCCTGCCCCTTCTGATTGGTTTTACATAGACGTTGACGTCGACGAGTAGCTTGCTACCCAGACGGAGATCCTGAGCTTGTGAAGGGCCTTGTAGATAGTCAGGCTACACCAAGCCTATTTTATTTCCAAGTTGTCTGTACTCAGACATGTTAGCTTCCGCTTGTGCTTGTATGATTGTATGACTTGAGTGTTGGGTCATGTGACCCCTACCTGTACGGATATGTTATGTATGGCTCTTCGGAGCCTCTTAAATAAAGTACTTTGAGTCATAGAGTTCTGTTGTGATGCAATGTTGTATTTGCACATATTGAGCATATTGTGTGTATGATTGAAATGCTTGGTATGTGTGGGATCCGACACGTAGTTTTTTCCTTTGGTAGCCTATCTTACAGGGAAATGCCTCCTAGTTCTTCCACTGAGCCATGGTAGCTTGCTACTGCTCGAAACACGTAGGCTGGCCGGCATGTGTCCTTCTTCGTTCCTGTGTCTGTCCCTTAGGGGAAATATCACGCGTTGTTCCTTCAAGTCCATGTAGCTTGCTACGACTTGGGTTCATACGTTGATGACCGACACGTTCGTTGCTGGGTCATGGATGCCTGTCTCTGCAATTTAGTGCCACTTTTGGTTTATAACTAGCCATGTCGGCCTGGGTTCTTTGTCATATGGATGCTAGCGACACTGTCATATACGTGTGCCAAAATGCGCAAACGGTCCCGGGCCAGGTAAGGTGGCACCCGTGGGGATACCGTGCGTGAGACGCAAAGTGATATGACGTGTTACAAGCTAGATCAGTGTGACTTAGGATCGGGGTCCTGACACCCGACTCCGGCGAGCGCCGCCCCGTCGACTTTCCTCCATGCCGGCGACCTTCTTTGCCGCCCCGCCTCCCTGCTTCCTCCGGCCTACGCGCGCCTAGCTAAGCCGTCGCCTCGCCATGGAGCCGCACGTGGCCTCCGCGGCGGGAATCGGAGCTGCTCCGCCCGCCGACCTCCTCACGCACCAACGGGGCACCGCTTCGGCTCTGGCCCCTCTGCTCCGCCAGTGCTCCAGCATTGTCACTGGCCACCCGAAGCTCCAACTCTGACGGCCCCTTGTCTCGCCTCCCCCAGCATGATCTTCATCCACCTAGGACGCCAAGGGCCTCTGTTGGCCCCGATGACCTCGGGATCCTGTGCACGTCCGGTGTCGTTGCTCGCCGCGAGCCCAAGACAGCCTTCAATCTGAGCATCCCCACGACCAACACTTGTTTTTGCCTTTTGTCGTAGACAAGACCCTCGAATCAAGGACGCCAAGACCCTTCCGTGGATGTGTCAAGTACCTCCACCCGTGACCCGAACGTCTATGACCGTGTACAACTACCGTCGTCAAGACCGGATCGACAAGTACCACAACATTGAATGCATGACTACCGTCGACCCTCAAGACCACAAGTACTCCTTCGGATACGCCAAGGTCAACTATGCCCGACGATGCGACAAGTACCACGACGACCGTTACGCCGAGTACCACTACTTCCACGACGAGATGAGTACGACTACCGCCGCCACATGAACGACTACTTTCCTCGATGACCCGTGAACAACTACACCACTACTTCGCTCGACGACTCGAACCGCTTCGAAAGCACACACTCCGAAGGTATACAGCCGAGATGACGCGCGTGAACGGATGAATGCTTGCGATGTATGAGTTGTTCACTTGTTGCACGGTGTCCGAGTTGTCCGTGCACATTCCTATTTGTTGCCATGTCGCCGACCCGTGGGAACCCGGTATCCGGGAGCACCCCACCTATCTCTTTGCTTGACATGATTGCATCACTTTCTTTTGCACCTGTCTATTGACGAGCTACCGGAACCGATATGAGTCGTGGCGTCATTTTCGGTTATCGCTGCCGTGGCACCCTTTCTTTCCACCACGGTGACAAATACTTCATATCTCTTATGTCAACTTTTAACAAAAATTGCATAAAACTTGAAATGTCATCCGCATCATGATAACAACATTGAAATGTTCAAATTGTTGTTTGCTTTAAAATTACTAAATGACATGTGGGGATTTTCCGGAATTGTTGTTGTTATTTCCGGCCTCATTTAAAATGACTAGATAGTGTAGTTTTGCTCATGCTTCACCTCTTGCCATGTTTAATAAAAAGATTTAAACTTGTTGGGTTCATAATGAGGTCAAATTAAGTAATTGGACGTGGTGTTTTGTCAATATGCAACTCGTTGCATATTGAGCTCCACTTAATTGTAGTGTTGTTTGTGCACTTTGCCATGCAATGCATAATTAAACCGGGCATCCATCATACTTGGTTGTGCATCATAAGCCATGGTTATGATATGTGTGTTTACCATGTTGTTTGCTTCTTTCCGGGTTGCTTCTCTCATTAGCTTCGGTTTCATTTCGGAGTTGTGAGGATTTGTTCGACTACTTCATGGACTCATTCTTCTCCCTTGCGGAATCCCAGGCAAGATGACCGTTCCCGATATCACCTCTATCTTTGCCTATGCTAGTTGTCTCGCCCTTTAGCTATGCCTCGATGCCTATTCCTGTTTTGTCAGCCTCCTATTGTTGCCATGAAACACTCTAACCGCCTTCCTAGCAAACCGTTGATTGGCTAAGTACGCTTTTGCTCGGCCCCTCTTATAGCATTCTTAGTTGCAGGTGAAGTTTGAAGGTTGCTCCACGTTCGGACTTATTTATTGAGATAACACAATATATCTCTTAAGAAATTAATGCATATATATATTGGAAATGGGTGGAAGGCTTGGCCTTCTGCTTGGTGTTTTGTTCCACTCATGCCACCTTAGGACCCAGTGTTATGTTCCTTGATTTTGCGTTCCTAACATGGTTGGGGTTTATGGGCCCCCCTTGATAATTCGCACTGCTTAAAGCTTTTCCAGCAAGACCCAACTTTGGTTCTACATTTTCCTAACAACTAAAACTTGCCAAGGGAGTAATTAACCCGAGGATTTATTAATCAACCCCCCGGGCCAGTGCTCGTCTTGAGTGTTGGTCCAAACTGGGCAACCTGCGGGGACACCTGGAGGCAACTCAAGGTTTGTCTCCCGTAGCTTGTCCCATTCGGTTGTGGTCCGAGACGAGATACGTGTGGCTACTATCAGGGTGTCGGCACGCCAGGAGGTCTTGCTGGATTAGTTTTACCTTTGTCGAAATATCTTGAGCACGGGATTCCGAGAATACTCGAGTCTTCCCAACATGGAGTTGCGACTCCGCAGATCGTGAGCTTGTGATGGGCTAAGTGGGGACACCCCTGCAGGGTTTTGAACTTTCGAAATCCGTGCTCGCGGTTATGTGGCAGATGGGAATTTGTTAATATCCGGTTGTAGATAACTTGACACTATATCCTTAAGAATACACTACCTGTGTGAGTAACCGTGATGGTCTCTTTCTGGAGGGCTTCGGGAAGTGAACATGGTGGGGTTATGCATGAACGTGAGTACCTAGGATCACTTATTGATCATCTTTGGCAACCATTGGCACTTTTCTCATCTCGCTCTAAATTCGTAAGCGAGTTGCTTAGTGCTTGCTGTAGCCACTTTATTACCTTTCCACACCTAAAGGCTTTGTTAGTTTTGATACCCGGGAATGGGATTGCTGAGTCCTTGTGACTCATAGATTACAACACACACCAGATGCAGGTACAACAGAGTACGACGCAGGAGATGGACAAGAACTTCAGTGGGAGTTCGATGAAGAATGTGGCCGTGTGTATGTGGCGTATCCCGACGATCAGTAGTGGTTCCTACTAGGGGCGATCAGGGCTTGTGTTATGGTATCTTTCTCGTTTGGTTTTCGTCCGTAGCTGGACCCTGTGTTATTTGGATGATTGTATGTTATTGTATTCATTGCGTGACGTGGCGAGTGTAAGCCAGCTCTCTTCTACAATTTCATCCCTGAACTTTTACATGAGATGTGCAAAGATACCATACTTGAGATCATTCCAGAATGCGCTTATGTCTCTAAGTCGTGCCTCGACACGTAGGAGACATAGTCGCATCCTGGGCATTACAAGTTGGTATTCAGAGCCTTCTCCGACCTAGGAGCCCCCTGATTGATCGAACCGCTGACGGTTGAGTCTAGGCACACACACACAAAATGTTTTGAGATATATATATATATATATATATATATATATATATATATATATATATATATATATATATCGAAGAGTAGGATTTCTTTTTACTCCTCATCCCCTTCGTCGCTCTGGTGAGGACTCCTGACGTTGTTTTATCTTCACTATTCTCAAAATTTCACCAATTTTTTAGGATCACGCGGGTATTGTTTGGATTGTTTCAATATCTTTGTGACGAGAACATTGTACTCAATGCCTCCTGTCATTCAGGGGTTGTGGCAGTGTCTCGGGGAGTTGAGCTCCGAGGTGTTGTCGTCACAAATGTATCGTTGCGGTTCTAGAATACCAGAGGTGGCCGACATCAAAAACTCTTCTATGCGGTTAGTGGTGAGATAACCCCGACGTCACCCAGTACTGGCGGGATAGTTCGGGAGTATTGCCACAGCTAGTATAGCGGATGCGTTTCGAAGGTCCGAGGTAAACAGCTTCCGAAGATGATTGGTTATGTGTTGACGGATGGATACAGCTGGATGTAGGTTTAGAGTTGAGTGCGCGGTGCTTCCCCTGTATCCCCAACACCAGATTGCATAACCGGAAAGCTTCGGGAATTAATAGGTGGGATTCAAGTAGCTCTTAGGTAATCTTCCAACGGATGCATGGTATGAGGTTTGGGGTTCAACTTCTAGTGAAGAGGTTTCATGGGCGTTGTTCCAATTGGGAGTTGCATCTTCAAGGATCCTTGGCTATGCTAATCCGGGGATTGCAAGACCCTTTGTAACACGTGCCATGGGGCATTCAGCACGAACATGTGGGCCGAAATCTCTATTATGTATTTGTTTCATCTGTTACGTTGTTGTTTTATTCTGTCATTTTGTTCTCCAAGTGGCTTCTCAACAAGTTGATGTACCATTAAGCTTATGGAATTCATTCGTTCAATTCTCTGTTCGAATGATATTGTGAAGATTATGTTGCAACATATCAATCCTTTGTTTTGTTTTGAGTTCTGGTATCCGAGTTGCTTCGATGTCAAATGTTGATTCCATACTTTTCCTAATCGGTGTTCTCATATTTCTATGAGACTACTAGTCCTTCTTGATCATCGAGATTGTTATGTTAAATTCTTTTCAACCGGCGTGCTTCTCTTCAAGTTAACCTAATTCTTTCAATATGTGCAAGACCAATTCTTGGTTTTCTCAACGGTGCATGTTTCATTCATCCCAAGTTGTCTTTGTTTTCCCCACCCTCCCACCCTTTTTCTTTATGGAGCCAGAGTCCTTAATAAAGTGTCTTTATATTCTTGTGATGCCTCTTCATCAATCTTCTTTAATGTTTTCATCCGGTGATTTCTCGTGAAGATGCTTAGATTCAAGTTTATCATTCTCCGTTCTCGTTCCTTCTCCGGTGGACTAAACCCAAGTTTCAGTGATGATCATATCCTTCCTTTTGTTTCACATGTTGTCCCATGTTGAACATTCTTATCCGAAGTCTCTATTGTTTATTCAACTCTCTCTAATTATTCTCCGGAGTGTTCAAGATATCTCGAAAGATTTTTGTTTCCATTCTTAATCAGTTAAATCTATTTTGAGGTTGTTATCTCATTAAAGCCATTTAATTCAACTGGTGCAATATCTCTCTAAAATCGTTCAACGGTGTTTCTTTTGAGTGGGCCCTAACCCACAGGTCTTTTTCCCCAGGATCTTACCTGACTCTTCTAATTTCTTTTCTGGAGTTATTCTAAAATTCTTTTAAAAATGTGACGTAAGTATGTATTCCATTCGTCATATGGCTTCTCCCAGATCACTTTCAAATTATTTTCTTGCTTGGTTAAACCTTCCATCTTTTTATTCTTCCGGAGTATCTCAAAATTCTTCATGGTATTTCTTGTCGTTCTTCTCAACATTTGAAGACCGAAGAAGAGTTTCTCCTAAATCTTGGCCCGTCCTCTTGAAGATTCATGGTTCTAGCTTCATGCCATCCTCATTATTATTCCGATTGTGAGGAATTCTTTTTATACCGATCCGAAGCATGTCATGAATTATTTCCATTGTGATCCTCCGAAGGCCATCATTTCAGAAGATTTCTTCGTTCTCAGTTTGCAACTTCGTCCTCCAACTATTCTTAATTGATGCCTCTTCGTTCGTCTCCATATTCTTACGGTGGTTCATTCAAGATTACTCTTCCATTGTTATCGTATCAATTCTTTTGTTCTTTTCATAATCCTACCGGTGGTTCATTGAAGATTTATCCAAGATTGTGCTAGATCTCTCTTTAATTCTTTGCAACAAGAATAAGTAGTATGCCAAATCCATTGATTGTCATCAATTTAAATTGGTGAAGGATAAGCATGACATAATTCTTATTCTTATTTCTTCAAGGTGATTTAATTCCTTTGTCTAAAGTTCGTTCATGATATCAAATTATTGGTTGTTCATTTTTCTTTCCAGAGTTCCAAACTCTCTCAATTATCTTGTCACGAAGCTCCATCTCAATCATCGCAGGCCTTGAATCTTATTATTTTCATCTTTCACTTCTCATCCTTTTATTACCGGAGTTCTTCATGGTCGTTCACCATGATTTAATTCATTCTTCAAGTGTGCATCAATATTTTTTGTTGTTGGAGCTCAAGTATTCCTCATCTTGCATTTTGAAGTGTAATTCCTTCTACCTTATCTTATGAGATGGTGTTATGCCATTCTTGACAATTTCCTTTCGTGTTTCATGATTCACAAGTTATCAAGAATGAAATATTTAAACCCATCATCCTTATTTCTCAGGAGATCCTTTCAACCTCCCATTTTGTTTGTTGGAGTTATCTTGGGTTGTATCTCACCTAAAAGCTTTCCCTAAAGATTGTTGCTATTTATGATGCTTATAAATGACCCAGTTTCTTCATTTATCCTCCTCCAGAAATAAGTTCTCATCTCTTCGTTGATCTCAATCCAATCAATTGTTTTCCATTAGTGGCTGGTTGTCACCTCATAACTTTGAGATGTTTTCCATAAGGCCACAACAAGCTTATTCTTTTATTGTTGATTATTTTTCAACAACTCCGTTCAACCCTTCTTCGTAAGGAGGACTTTCTAATTCATTTGTGGGAGAAGTTGTCATTTTTCTTCCCCGTTCATTTCTTTCATTGATTTATATGCTATTATTTCATTCCGGGGGCATTGTGATGTTGCTCTCTCCAAACCATCATCTCGTCTTATCAAGATCATGTTCTTTCCTTTTCTTATCCATTTAACTGGAGTGTTGTATTCTCCGTTCAAGTTCTCTCATCCTATCAAGATTTTCCTCTCTTTTCAACCGGAGTGCTGTATGGAATCCTTCTTACCCCTTGTGCCATTCTTTCAATAGTTTCGAAGGCAGTGTGTTGTTGATTTCATCAAGTATCTTCCCAACTTGGCAAGTTCATGTTAATTCCTTCCATTTTCAGTCGGAATGTTGTACAAACTCTTTCGTTCTTATTCCTTCTCTAGCTTTATTCAACCGGAGTGGGTTAAATTCTTCCATGGTCCGTGAGCTCGTGTTTCATGCCTTTCAACCTACAAGGTTCTCGTAATGTTCCTTGTTCCTCTTTTCTAATGGAGTGTTTTCATCTTCGTTCATCTCCGTTGTATTCTTCTTTCAATTTGTTCAACCACTCAAGTTTGTGGTTTCACTCATTTGTCAAAGAAGCAACTTTGTTTTACCTCTTCCTTTTCTTCTTCTATCCGATGCCTTCTCCAGGATCTCGGGTCGAGATCCTCTGTTAGTGTGGGAGAGTTGTGACGCCCCAAGACCGACGCTCCAGAAGACTTCCACCTATTCCGGGTTTCGCCGTGAGTTTTATTTTATTTGTGCTTGCATCATATCATCATGCCATCATGTCATTAATCTTTCTTCTCAACTAAATAAATTGTGTGGATTTCGATCCATTTAAATCGAGGGAATTCACTGGTGACTTCTCTTTATAACATTTCTCCCGATAGTAGGGAGCTATTATAAAATATTCCATTGCTTCGGAATCACCAAAACGCACTTACAATTTAAGTTCCATGCATTTTTTCTATCTCAATTCCTTGCCTCGAACTTTGCCATCAATTCTTTCATTTTTCCGAGCTCCACCTTAATCCTCCACATTTTGGGCACTCCTAAAGTCTAGACTCCATTCAAACTCCTTTGATGCAAGTTAAATAATTTTGGTTTTAACTTCCCCTATTTTGTTGGAACCACTTTTGTTGGGTTGGTAATATTCCATACAGCCTTACAAAAATGTTCCATCATTTTATTCTTGTTCATGGCCTTTTTTCTTAACAATTTTAAACTCTCTCTGTTTTTTCTGCTAAAAGAAAAAATAAGGGAGAGATAGATAGATAGACCAGCTCGGCTTGCCTCCCACCAACCAGCCGCAGCTCGCCCAGGCCACTGCGGCCTCCCTAGGCCCATCAAATCCGCGGCCCACCTAGCCACTTCCTAAACCAACCCTAGCCACGAGGCCCCGACCCTCTCTCCCTCGCTCGTCCCCCAGCGCCGCCACCTCTCGATCCCCTCTCCCATCTCCCTCTCGACCCCTTCGTCCTCGTCCCGCATCACAATGGAGCCGCGCCCGTGCTTCCCGATCCGGCGCCTCCTTCTGCGTCGCCACCTCCCATCAACCTCCCCCGCGAGCTCGCCTGCCCGCACGGCCATGTCCGCCTCCGCCTCGCCGCCGCCGGCGATGACCGCCGCCCGCGCCCCATCTTCGCCTCGCCAGCTCCTTCACCAGGGGAGGAGCCCCTCGACCCGTCCCCTTCGGCCCCGACTCCGGCGAGCGCCGCCCCATCGACTTTCCTCCGCGCCGGTGACCTTCTTCGCCGCCCCGCCTCCCTGCTTCCTCCGGCCTCCGCGCATCTAGCCACACCGTCGCCTCGCCATGGAGCCGCACCTGGCCTCCGCGGCGGGCATCGAAGCTGCTCCGCCCGCCGACCCCCTCACGCACCAGTGGGACACCACTTCGGCTCTGGCCCCTCTGCTCCGCCGGTGCTCCAGCGTCGTCGCTGGCCGCTCGAAGCTCCAACTCCGATGGACCCTTGTCTCGCCTCCCCCACTATGATCTTCATCCACCTAGGACGCCAAGGGCCTCTGTTGGCCCCGATGACCTCGGGATCTTGTGCACGTCTGGTGCCGTTGCTCACCGCGAGCTCAAGACCGCCACCGATCTGAGCATCCGCACGACCAGCACTTGTTTTTGCCATTTGTCGTTGCAAAGACCCTCGAATCAAGGATGTCAAGACCCTTCCGTGGATGTGTCCAGTACCTCTACCCGTGACCCGAACGTCTACGACCGTGTACAACTACCGTCGTCAAGACCGGATCGACAAGTACCACAACATCGAATGCATGACTACCATCGACCCTCAAGACCACAAGTACTCCTTCGGATACGCCAAGGTCAACTATGCCCGACGATTCGACAAGTACCACGACGACCATTATGTCGAGTACCACTACTTCCACGACGAGATGAGTACGACTACCGCCGCCACGTGAATGACTACTTCCCTCGACGACCCGTGAACAACTACACCACTACTTCCCTCGATGACTCGAACCGCTTCGAAAATGCACGCTCCGAAGGTATACCGCCGAGACGACGCCCGTGAACGGATGAATGCTTGCGATGTATGAGTTGTTCACTTGTTGCACCGTGTCCGAGTTGTCCGTGCACGTTCCTCCTCGTTGCCATGTCGCCGACCCGTGGGAGCCCGGTATCCGAGAGCACCCCACCTATCTCTTTGCTTGACACGATCGCGTCACTTTCTTTTGCACATGTCTCTCGACGAGTTAACGGAACCGATATGTGTCGTGGCATCATTTTCGGTTATCGCCGCCGTGGCACCCTTTCTTTCCACCACAGTGACAAATACTTCATGTCTCTGATGTCAACTTTTAACAAAAATTGCATAAAACTTGAAATGTCATCCGCATCATGATAACAACATTAAAATGTTTAAATTGTTGTTTGCTTTAAAATTTCTAAATGACATGTGGGGATTTTCCAGAATTGTTGTTGTTATTTCCGGCCTCATTTAAAATGGCTAGACAGTGTAGTTTTCCTTATGCTTCACCTCTTGCCATGTTTCATAAAAACATTTAAACTTGTTGGGTTCATAACAAGGTCAAACTAAGTAATTGGACGTGGTGTTTTGTCAATATGCAACTCGTTGCATATTGAGCTCCACTTAATTGTAGTGTAGTTTGTGCACTTTGACATGCCATGCATAATTAAACCAGACATGCATCATACTTGGTTGTGCATCATATGCCATGGTTATGATATGTGTGTTTACCATGTTGTTTGCTTCTTTTCGGGTTGCTTCTCTCGTTAGCTTCGGTTTCGTTCCGGAGTTGTGAGGATTTGTTCAACTACTTCATGGACTCATTCTTCTCCCTTGTGGAATCCTAGGCAAGATGACCGTTCCCCGATATCACCTCTATCTTTGCCTATGCTAGTTGTCTCGCTCTTTAGCTATGCCTCGATGCATATTCCTGTTTTGTCAGCCTCCTATTGTTGCCATGAAACACTCTAACCGCCTTCCTAGCAAACCGTTGATGGGCTAAGTACGCTTTTGCTCAGCCCCTCTTATAACATTGTTAGTTGCAGGTGAAGTTTGAAGGTTGCTCCACGTTCGGACTTGTTTATTGGGATAACACAATATATCTCTTAGTAAATTAATGCACATATATATTGGCAATGAGTGGAAGGTTTGGCTTTCTGCTTGGTGTTTTGTTCCACTCATGCCACCTTAGGACCCGATAAACCGGTGTTATGTTCCTTGATTTTGCGTTCCTAACACGATTGGGGTTTATGGGCCCTCCTTGATAACTCGCACTGCTTAAAGCTTTTCCAGCAAGACCCAACTTTGGTTCTACATTTTCCTAACAACTAAAACTTGTCGAGGGAGTAATTAACCCGAGGATTTATTAATCAACACCCCGGGCCAGTGCTCGTCTTGAGTGTTGGTCCAAACTGGGTAACCTGCGGGGACACCTGGAGGCAACTCAAGGTTTGTCTCCCGTAGCTTGTCCCATCCGGTCGTGGCCTGAGACGAGATACGCGTGGCTACTATCAGGGTGTCGGCACGCCGGGAGGTCTTGCTAGATTAGTTTTACCTTTGTCGAAATACCTTGAGCATGGGATTCTGAGAATACTTGGGTCTTCCCAACATGGAGTTGCGACTCCGGAGATCGTGAGCTTGTGATGGGCTAAGTTGGGACACCCTTGCGGGGTTTTGAACTTTCAAAAACCGTGCCCGTGGTTCTATGGCAGATGGGAATTTGTTAATATCCGGTTGTAGATAACTTGACACCATATCCTTAAGAATACACTACTGTGTGAGTAACCATGATGGTCTCTTTCCGGAGGGCTTCGGGAAGTGAACACGGTGCGGTTATGCATGAACGTGAGTAGCTAGGATCACTTATTGATCATCTTTGGTGACCTTTGGCACTTTTCTCATCTCGCTCTGAATTCGTAAGCTAGTTGCTTAGTGCTTGCTGCAGCCACTTTATTACATTTCCACACCTAAAGGCTTTGTTAGTTTTGATACCCGGGAATGGGATTGATGAGTCCTTTTGACTCACGGATTACAACACACACCAAATGCAGGTACAACAGAGTATGACGCAGGAGATGGACAAGAACTTCAGTGGGAGTTCGATGAAGAATGTGGTCGTGTGTATGTGGCGTATCCCGACGATCAGTAGTGGTTCCTACTAGGGGCGATCAGGGCTTGTGTTATGGTATCTTTCTCGTTTGGTTTTCGTCCGTAGCTGGACCCTGTGTTATTTGGATGATTGTATGTTATTGTATTCATTGCGTGACGTGGCAAGTGTAAGCCAGCTATCTTTTACAATTTCATCCCTGAACTTTTACATGAGATGTGCAAATATACCATACTTGAGATCATTCCAGAATGCGCTTATGTCTCTAAGTCGTGCCTCGACACGTAGGAGCCATAGTCGCATCCTGGGCATTACACTTAATCTGAGGAGGATTGATCTTTCGGGTAGACACTTCACATGGGCGAATTCATTACCAAACCCAGCCTATGAGAAATTGGATCGGGTCCTTACCAATGTGGATTGGGAAACAAAAAAACCTCTTGTGACTGTGCACGCGTTACAACTTGCAATCTCTGATCATACACCATTGTTGGTCGACTCAGGCGAAGCGACGCACATAGGCAATAAAAATACCTTCTCCTTCGAACTAGGATGGTTTGAGAGGGAAGATTATTTACACATCATCGCTAGAGAGTGGTCCAAAGAGGTTGTTGCCTTGTTCGGCATTCCTCTGTGGATCGTTGGCAGAATAAGATTAGACACTTGAGACAATTCCTAAGGGGTTGGGCCAAAAATGAAAGCGGAATTTACAAGCGTTTGAAGGAGAGACTTATTCAATTAATTAATGCTCTAGACTTTAAAGCTGAATCAAGTCTGCTTAGTATTACTGAGCATGAGGAGAAAACTAAGGCTGAACATAAACTTCGTGTTCTTGTTAGATAATAGGAAATGAAGTGGGCTCTTAGAGCCAAGGTGCTCAAAGTGGTTCAAGGGGATGATAATACTCAGTTTTTCCACATGATTGCCAATGGGAGACATAGAAATAAAAAATCATTCAGCTTCAGCAAGATGAGGTTACGGTGGTTGGGCAGGAGAACTTGAAGTTGTACATCTCAAACTATTGCAAAACCCTCTTCAGGCCCCCCAAGGACACCTTCGTGTCGCTACATGAGCACATGGTTGGGGACATACCCCAGCTTTGGTCAGATGAAAATGAGATTTTATCTGCACCATTTTCAAAGAAAGAGGTGTTTGACGCGGTCACACAAATGAAATGTAATAAAGCACCCGGCCCAGATGGGTTCCCAGGTGAGTTCTATAAGAAATGCTGGCACATTATTAAGGGTGACCTCTTACCGATGTTCAATGATCTGTGCAATGGTCATCTCCAGCTTTTTCACCTAAACTTTGGAATGATCACGTTGTTGCCAAAGAAGGAGGAGGCAGTTCACATCGAGCAGTTTAGGACGATTTGTCTTTTGAATGTGAGTTTCAAAATATTTACTAAAGTCAGCACTAATAGATTGACTCAAATTGCCCATTCGGTGGTGCACCCAAGTCAAACTGCTTTTATGCCCGGGAGACACATCCTAGAGGTGGTTATTGTCTTACATGAAACTCTGCATGAAATTCACTCAAAGAAGCTAGATGGAATAATTTTCAAGGTGGATTTTGACAAAGCTTATGATAAGGTCAAATTTCCCTTCCTCCAATAGGCTATGTGTATGAAGGGGTTTGTCGAATCCTGGCGGAAACAGGTTCACTCCTTTGTGCAGAAAGGTAGCATGAGGTAAAGTTAATGACGACATGGGTCATTACTTTCAAACCTACAAAGGCTTAAGACAAAGGGGATCCGATGTCTCCGGTCTTGTTCAACATTGTGGCAGATATGTTGGCAGTCCTGATAGGTAGGGCCAAGGATATTGGGCAACTAGGCGGACTCGTACCTCACCTTGTTGATGGGGGCTTATCCATCCTACAATATGCGGACGACACTATCATATTCATGGAGCATGACCTCGCAAAAGCCATAAATATGAAGCTCATCCTTTGCCTTTTTGAACAATTGTCTGACGTGAAGATCAATTTTCATAAAAGTGAATTGTTCTACTTTGGACGAGCCAAAAAAGAACAAGATACTTAGATAATTATTTGGTTGTGAAATGGGTTCGTTGCCATTTCACTACCTAGGAATCCTGATTCACCATCGTCGGCTTTCCAATAAAGAATGGAAATGTCTTAAGGATCGATTCAAAAAAACTAAGCTGCTGGAAGGGCAAGCTTTTGTCGTATGGAGGACGGCTAGTGTTAGTTAATTCGGTGTTAACTAGCATGCCTAAGTTCCCTCTATCTTTCTTTGAAGTGCTAGTAGGGGTACAAAAAAGGTTAGATTTTTATTGGTCTCGCTTCTTTTGGCAAAGTGATGAGGCTAAGTCTAAATATAGACTATCCAGATGGGATATCATTTGCAGACCCAGGGACCAAGGGGGATTAGGGATCGAGAATTTGGAAATTAAGAACAAATGCCTGCTTCACAAATGGCTATATAGGCTTTCTACTGAATCTGAGGGCATGTGGGCACATATTCTACGTAACAAATATCTTCATACTAAGTCCCTAGCCTAGGTCATGGTTAGGCCTTCGGACTCGTCGTTTTGGAAAGGGTTAATGCGAACGAAGGACTCTTTCTTCCGCGGAGTGAAATTTTTTGTTGGAGACGGTACATCCACCAGATTTTGGGAGGATACTTGGCTAGGATATTTGTCTCTAGCTCTTCAGTATCCAAGATTATATAATATTGTATAGTGTAAGGAGACTTACATAGCTACAATATTACAATCCTCTCCGTTAAATATTCAATTCATGAGGTCCCTTATGGGGGAACGTTGGGGCTCCTGGTTGCATCTGGTACGAAGGTGGATGGATGTTCAACTTTCAGACCAGCCGGGCCTGTTTCATTGGAAGTTAACTAAGACCGGTGTGTTCACAATGAACTATATGTACCTGGATTTAATTAACTCTGGTCCAATCCCAAGATCAATTCACATTTGGAAAATTAAAGTGCCGCTGAGAATCAAGATTTTCATGTGGTTTGTTCGTAAGGAAGTGATTCTTACCAAGGACAATCTCATAAAGCGGCGATGGGTTGGTAGTTCTAGATGTTGTTTCTATGACCATGATGAAACAATACAACATCTCTTCATTGGTTGCCCACTAGCGAAGATACTCTGGTGCACGATTCATATAGCCTTCAACATTAGCTCTCCAACTAGCATAGCCACGTTGTTTGGGACTTGGTTAGCGTGTGTGGAGCCTATTACTGTGGGACATATTCGGATTGGAACATGCGCTTTACTCTGGGCTATATGGAACTGCAGAAATGATATGATCTTTAACGGAAAAATCTTAACTAATTTTTTGTAGGTCATCTTCAGAGCTACAGCATGGATCTGTATGTGATCGTTACTCACTCATACAGACTGCAGGGAGCTTTTGGTTACTGGGTGCAACCGGTGGGAGAGGATAGACGGGATATATTCAACCGATTTTGATGGCGGTCCACTAATAGTATACGTGTTTAGTCACTGGGTCCTATGATCTGCCAGTTGTGCTTGATGATTTTTCAGTCTTTCGTTTGGTTTGTTTACTCCTTTTGCGAGCTATACTGGATTACAGACTTGGATACACTTTATTTCGTATTGATAAAATGGCCTTATGCATCATTATGATGCAGAGGCTGGAGTCTTCATCCTTTTCCAAAAAAAAAGTCACCCAAAACTGACACTATTCACAGTTGAATTTATCATATTTTTTCTAATTGTAGAACGAGTTTTGAGCTGACTTTTTAGTAGTAGACATACATCACAGGTATGTTGTCAAATAATTTTAGAATTGTTTGGATTGTCATGTGAATCTTTTGGATTGATCATACGATCTCACCTAAAAGACAGATTCTATTCTAGTCTTTCATTATGTAAAATGGCCATGAATCTAAAAATGTAGTCATTTTTCAGCGATCTCGTATATTGGCTCAAGAATCGTGTGCTTCTTTCACGTGCTCCTTTGCAGAATCTCGCTCAACCTCGTCTGGATCAAGTACAATTGATTTCTTGAAGGAGAAATTAGGAAGCTAAGGTTGGTAATCACAATGGAGAGGGGTGAGTGACACTGGGACAAGATGTCATTGACGTCAGAGATGCACGCCTATCGGGACCTGAAAGATGATGTACTACTCATGCTTTCAGCTCGTGACCGAAGGGCGGGGTTGCTTTAGGGTGTTGCCAGCCAACGCTGGGGAGATGGTCAACAACTTGATGTTGGAGGGCCGGGCAAGATCAAACGTCGATCGAAACTAGTGTCGTCTAGTAACATGTTGGGTTCACGTACAATAAATAATGGACTGAAATATCTAGTGAGCGTTCGATTTTTATACACGGCGAAGCGAATGTTTTTATGGCAAATTGTGTTTGTTAAGGACGACAAATTTAGTTAACAAGCACGGCAACTGAAGTTTCATGAAAAGGTCAAAAACTAAATCCTATGTATAGAAAAGACTGTTTGGATCGATAGTAGGTCAAATTGTATTTATTTTTTTCGCCACGGATACCATGTATTACATTTTTCGACCAAACTAAACACGGGAGAAGAATGGGCGCCCAGGTTTGATATTCCAAAATTTCACTTTTTTATTTATTTATGATATTTTCTGAATTTAATATTATATGAGGGTGTGGCATCCAAGAGCCACAAATCCTCTTCCGGCATGATCCTTCATATAAATGTATATGGAAAACTGGATTCTTATTCATGTCTTTTTCATGATAATCATTTAAGTTTGTGCATATCAACAATGTTAAACCGATGAAGGCACTGCAGATGTCATGTATCATATTCATGCTAAATGAGTTCCCAACTACAATTGTTGTGAAGGTTGTGTGCCGAGATATAAAATATGGACAAGTATCACTAATACAATGAAAAAGTTAGATTGTATTTCCTCTAAAAGAATCAGCCAGATTTAGCATGATGTTATTTCTCATTGAGAGGCTCTGATATTTTTTTGCATGTCTAGTCATGAGGAGACCAAGTCACCATCCTTTCGACATGTCCCAAACCTACGAGGTCTGGCGCACCGTTTTTTGGGATCGATGATGCAAAAGAAATGTACACACATCCGCGCATGATGAAGTCAGGGGCGTCATACGACTCGGCATGGACGAGGCAAAAGCCGTCCTCCTTCACCAACACATGGCAACACCAACGGCGAAACAAAGCCACCTGTAAATATTAAATATCACGGTGCATATGGATGAGCGAACTACACAACAACGGCCATATTGCATCTTAATTGCAGGTTTGTTGTAGTCTCAACCTGCAGATGTACTTAATTGGCCTCTCTGCAGAGACATTGAGAATCAACTGACTACGCACAACTCTTCGGTTAGATATTCCTTAAACACCATCACAGATGGTAAAATAGGCAAACTCATATGAAATCATATACTCCCTCTGTCCCATAATATATAAGAGCATTTTTTACACTAGTCTTATATTATGCGATGGAGGGAGTACCATATACTTTTTATTTAATACAATGGTCAATAAACTGTTGAGTTTCCCATAAATATTATTGATGTAACAATTGTGTTTTCTCGAACATAGAGATCACAACTCTTATGCATTCAGCTTACGGAGAATCAATGAATTTAGTGGCATAAATAACAAAGCCATGTTGGCACGTTCACTTCAAATGGCTTGTTGATCAGGGACACCTTTTTTACAACATCCCTTATTTTTTATCGGAAAAGCTATTTTCCTGCCAACTGGCGGTTAGCGACAAGCACGTATGGTCGCTTTTTCCTTCGAGCTTTCTTTCTAATTGGCTCGATCCACTTCTGCTCTCGTGCGTAAAAAGAGCTTCAGAAAAATAGTGCCACCGCTAGGATTCAAACACATGACCTGTTGGTTGTGGCCACGCCGCATTACCAGCTGAGCTGACTACCTGTTTGGTTTCATTTGCGGGTTAATTTGTATTTCTATCTTAGTAAATGAGAGCGAGAAAGAAAGACTGCAACGCCTTTGACGAGGAGACAAAACCATTTGCTCCAAGTTGTTTAAAGGGCCGATACAACGTGTTTTGTACACCACTTGTCTCTTTTTGGTAGTGATGAATGTTTTCTAGATAAATAAATGTTTCACTCCTATAGAATTCGAACAACGGTCTTTTTCTCGTTTGTCATATATCGGTAAATTCTTTTATAATGAGTCATTGAGCCTGATAATTATAAGTACCACAAACCTGATAGCTTATGTACAAATACCGTCGTATTTTTTTGACAAAAAAACTAATGTAAACGTACACTCGATAAATTTTTTGTATGAATAGCATGGTAACTCACACATCGCATATCTGATAACTTATGCACCAAGGTCCTGGTAACTTCAGCGACCGGGGCGGGGGGAGGGGAGTTGATCAAATATACCCCGGTAACTTTTCTGCGAATAGCATGATAACTCACACATTGCAGACCTGATAACTTATGTACCCCTGTCCTGGTAACTTTGGCAACCGAAGGGGGGGAGTTGACGAACTATTGTGTGAGTATCATGGTAACTCACACATCGCAGACCTGATAACTTATGCACCCCATCCTGGTAACTTTGGCAACGAACGCGCGGGGGGATGAGGGGGAGGGGAGTTGATGAAATATACCCTCAATAGATTTTTGTGTTAATATCATGATAAGTCACACATTGTATACCTGATAACTTATGGACCCCGGTCCTGATAACTTTGGTACGGGGGTTGGGGGAGTTGACGAAACATCCCCTCGGTAACTTTTTGTGTTATTAGCATGGTAACTCACACATCGCACATCCGATGACTTATGTACCCCCAGTCCTGATAGCTTTGGCATGAGGAGGGTGGGGGTGGGGGTCCGGTAACATTTATGTGAATAGCATGGTAACCCACACATTTGCAGACATGATAACTTATTTACCTCGGTCCTGGTAACATTGGCGAGGGGGTTGATTCAATATACCCACGGTAACTTTCATGTTAATAGCACGGTAACTCATGCCTCGCAGACCTGATAATTTATATACCCCAGTCCTGATAACTTCAGGGACCGGAGTGGGGGAAGGAGGGGCATCATGAAATATACCCCTGGTAACTTTCATTAATGAAGTGAATTTTTTTGAGAAAAATAGCTTTCTTTTTTCTTATGACAGTAGTAAGAAAGAGTTTAAAACAATTTCGTTTTCAACTAACGAACAACAAAATAGGTTGGCGTGATGGTTGTTAGCCTTGGTACTTGCTCCTGTCCTTTCCACCCCGACACAGGTTCGAATCCCATTTAGGTAAAAAAAATCGTGTTTTTAATTATGGTGCAATAAATCGATTTGGAGGGGCACGGGAATAGCGGGTGGAGTGTTGTTTCCCCCGTCGAGTGGATCGTGTGGATCTGTTGCTTAACGTCCAGTCGACTGGACGTTAGCATCCTATATTTTTATTCACTTGTGATCAGGGTAGCATCCTTTACAATAAGAGGAGAATACAGGGTGGAGGATCCTCCATCCAAACAGTAGGAGTATTGACCTTAGCTAGAATAGAAAATTTATGGGCAACGTAATTCACTTATCTACGGCAATGCTCAAATAGGACATGGGGGGGAATCACATCAAATATGGTAGAAACCATTGAAAATTCCTCGCACCCTCCTTCATTGTAGTAATAACATCGATATTATGTGAGTTTATAACCAGCTTGTTGCATCAAATTAACTGACCTGGTTCCACCCCGTACCACAATGATGTGATTTCCGCCATTGGCACATCTGAGCACCACTCGATGTGATTGTTGCTAGCTACCACAAACTTGCCCGATGAATCTCGAATAACAGCTCCAGTTGCCCCGCTCAGTGTGTCCTCATCAAAAAGCAATATCAATGTTTAGTATAACATAACAAGTAGGGGGAGGGGTCTAGCCTCGTTTCACCCCTGCTCTGGGAGGATAAGCAGCAACATAATTAGCTACTAGAGCTTCAATTGATCTTGTCATGTTTCCACTTTTCTTGAACTCCTATTGTGAGGAGACACATTTTTGTTTTTACTCCTATCATGGATTTGGTATTGCCCACAGTTATGGAGTTAGCTAAAGCTGGGCAATGCTAAAAACATCTCTGCTAAAAATCAATTAGACACTGATGCCGGAATAAGGAGCCCACAAAATTGATTTCGACATCTATGACCATTCAGTTATCTTCTAATATCCCAAACTGGACATCGGTTACTTTGACTGTGTATAGAGTAGAGACTCTCCAACTAAAAAAAGAGCAGAGACTCATACATCTTGCAGTCCTCTGAAGCGGCCTAGCAAGACCCTTTATATAAAGGAAAAGGCGGTTAGGAACAACTGGTTTCTTATTCACACCCTTTCATGAGAGAATCATTTCATTTTGTGCAGAGCAACTATGTTAAACTGATGAAGGCACTACTAAGCGGATGTTACCTACCATATTCATCCTAAATGGGTTGCCAATTGAAATTGTTTGTGAAGGTCATGTGCCAAGAAATAAATTTTGGAAAATATCTGACACAACAAAAATGTCATATTGTATTTTCCTTAACATATACCCCCCTCCCTCACAAATATAAGATTTTCTAACTGTTTTGTGAATCGGATGCATATAGACACGTTTTAGGGTATTTGTTCACTCGTTTTAGTCCATACATATGCCATATTGAAATATTCAAAACATCTCTTTATATTTATGAACGGAGGGAGTATTGAACTGATGAAGGCACTACTTTGCTTGATATTTCTCATTGAGAGCCTCTGCCTCCCCGATATGGTAGTAGTATCCTTTGGAATTCTTTTTTTGATGGTGGTGGTGGGGGGGGGGGGTATTTTTCATCGAGATCTTTAGAATAAACTTGAGTATACACATGAAAAGACCTGCATAATGATGCAAACAATAACTTATTATGATGCAATTACCGCTTAAAGTTGCCACTGTACCGATAGATTTCCACAGTGCTCAATTGGAAACGCATCACTCGGGGCAACATCCCCTTCCCTCCCGGCGTCGCCCCTGCCCAGGGCGACTCGGGGGCTCCTCCACCT
>LR738710.1:536627196-536676571 GCA_902687465.1 Secale cereale | reverse complement strand
CCCCCCCCCCCCCCCTCTTCCTTCCTCCCCTCCTCACGCCGCCGTCGAAGGACGCTGCTGGGCGAAACCCACGGCAGACGGCGATGGTGGGAGGTCTTCTCGCGGCTCCCCTGCTTTTGCGGGCGGCGGATCTGGGTGGCGGTCGGCAGTGTCCCGGAGTGCGCGCGGTCGAGCGTGTGGCTGCGGGCCTCGGCGAGCGGTGGCGCGACTGGGCTTCTGCGGGCGGCGGCGGAGCGCGTGTGGCGTTTCGGCGAGCGTGCAGCATCTGGCCTCGGCGGGCGGTGGGTCCCTCCTCCTCCTGTCGTCTCTGACTCCTCCCGCTCGACTTTTGCCCTGATCTGGCTAGTTGGGCGCCGGATCCGGCCTCCCTGGTAGCTGGTGGTGCTGCCAGTGGCCCACGGCGGGCTGGATCGAGGGAGTTCAGGGGTCTCCAGCAAAAGATGGTACCTTTCCGTCCTTCCGACGTTGGGGGTGATGTTTGAGGATTGGTGGGTGATGGCTCGAGGTGTGGGTGCGTGTCCGGCGGCTCCGACGCTGGGAGCTCGCTAGGCGGTGCAAGTTGGGCAGTGGCCGGGGTGGTCGCTGCTCTGGCCGTGGATGGCTCCACGATGGTTTGGCGGGTTGACTTTGGCAACAGCTGGCATGTCCTGGCGTCGGTTTGTCCGTAGGCGGCTTATATCGGCCTTTGGCCTCCCTCCTCGTTGTCCAGTTGCTATGTTCGGCGAAGGGCTGGCCTTCTCCCAGATGCGGTCCATCGCTCGTCTTGCACCTGGCGCGTAGGTCCGATCTCGTCTCGCGCACGGTGATGCAGGACTAAGCTCATCTCACACACGGTGTTGTGCTACCTCTTGAGCTTGTGTTTTTCCTTGAAGAGGAAAGGGTGATGCAGCACAGTAGCGTAAGTATTTCCCTCAGTTTTTGAGAACCAAGGTATCAATCCAGTAGGAGACTACACGCGAGTCCCTCGTACCTACACAAACAAATAAGAACCTTGCAACCAACGCGATAAAGGGGTTGTCAATCCCTTGTCGGCCACTTGCAAAAGTGAGATCTGATATAGATAATAAGATAAATATTTTTGGCATTTTGTTTTATAGATTGAAAGTAAAGATTGCAAAACAAAAGTAAAGTAAAGATAAATAGTTGATGGAAGATTTATATGATAGAAGATAGACCCGGGGCCATAGGTTTCACTAGTGGCTTCTCTCAAGATAGCAGATTTCTATGGTGGGTAAAGAAATTACTGTTGAGCAATTGATAGAAAGTGCATAGTTATGAGAATATCTAGGCATGATCATTGTATATAGGCATCACGTCCGTGACAAGTAGACCGAAACGATTCTGCATCTACTACTATTACTCCACACATCGACCACTATTCAACATGCATCTAGAGTATTAAGTTCATAAGAACGAAGTAATGCTTTAAGCAAGATGACATGATGTATATGGATGAACTCATGCAATATGATATAAACCCCATATTTTTATCCTTGATGGCAACAATACAATACGTGCCTTGCTGCCCCTGTTGTCACTGGGAAAGGACACCGCAAGATTGAACTCAAAGCTAAGCACTTCTCCCATTGCAAGAAATATCAATCTAGTAGGCCAAACCAAACTGATAATTCGAAGAGACTTGCAAATATATTTAAATCATGCATAAAAGATTTCATAGAAGAATCAAATATTGTTCATAGATAATCTTGATCATAAACCCACAATTCATCGGATCTCGACAAACACACCGCAAAAAGAATTACCTCGAATAGATCTCCAAGAAGATCAAGGAGAACTTTGTATTGAGATCCAAAGAGAGAGAAGAAGCCACCTAGCTAATAACTATGGACCCGAAGGTCTGTGGTAAACTACTCACAACTCATCGGAGAGGTTATGGTGGTGATGTAGAAGCCTTCCGTGATCGATGCCCCCTCCGGCGGAGCTCCGGAACAGGCCCCAAGATGGGATCTCACGGGTACAGAAGGTTGCGGCGGTGGAATTAGGGTTTTGTGGTGCTCTCGGATGTTTTCAGGGTACATGGATATATATAGGAGGAAGGAGCATGTCGGTGGAGCTACGGGGAGCCCATGAGGGTGGGGGCGCGCCTACCTCCCTGGGCGCGCCCCCTGCCTCGTGGCCACCCCATGGCTCCCCTGGCGTGTACTCCAAGTTTTCTGAGTTGTATTTGTTCCAAAAACGATCCTCCCGAAGGATTCATTCCGTTTGGACTCCGCTTGATATTCCTTTTCCGTGAAATACTGAAATAGGCACAAAAAAACAACAATTTGCACTGGGCCTTGGGTTAGTAGGTTAGTTCCAAAAATAATATAAAAGTGTATAATAAAGCCCATTAAACATCCAAAACAGAATATATAATAGCATGGAACAATCAAAATTTATAGATACGTTGGAGACGTATCAAGCATCCCCAAGCTTAATTCCTGCTCATCCTCAAGTAGGTAAATGATAAAAAGAGAATTTTTGATGTGGAATGCTAACCAACATAATTCTCAATGTAATTTATTTATTGTGGCATGAATGTTCAGATCCGGAAGATTCAAGATAAAAGTTCATATTGACATAAGAATAATAATACTTCAAGTATATTAACAAAGCAATCATGTCTTCTCAAAATAACATGGCCAAAGAAAGTTCATCCCTACAAAATCATATAGTTAGGTTATGCTCCATCTTCGTCACACAAAATATTACAATCATGCACAACCCCGGTTTCAGCCAAGCACTTATTTCATAATTAAAGTTTTTAAACTCTTTCAACTTTCACACAATATATGAGCGTGAGCCATGGACTTAGCACTATGTGGAATAGAGTGGTGGTTGTGGAGAAGACAAAAGAGGAAGATGGTCTCACATCAACTAGGCGTATGAATGGGCTATGGATATGCCCATCAATAGATATCAATGTGAGTGAGTAGGGATTGCCATGCAATGGATGCACTAGAGCTATAAATGTATGAAAGCTCAACAAAAGAAACTAAGTGGGTGTGCATCCAACTTGCTTGCTAACAAAGACCTAGGGCATTTGAGGAAGCCCATCGTTGGAATATACAAGCCAAGTTCTATAATGAAAATTCACACTAGTATATGAAAGTGACTAAACAAGAGACTCTCTATCATGAAGATCATGGTGCTACTTTGAAGCACAAGTGTGGAAAAGATAGTAGCATTGTCCCTTTTTTTTCTTTTTTCTTTTTTTTTTGACTTTTTTCCTTTTTTGGGGGTCCTTTTTTTTCCTTTGGCCTTTCCTTCTTTTTTTTCTTTTCTTTCTTTTTGGGACAATGCTCTAATAATGATGACCATCATGTTGGGGAACGTAGATTTCAAAATTTTCCTACAATCATGCAAGATCTATCTACCAGATGCATAGCAACGAGAGGGGAGAGTGTGTCTACGTACCCTCGTAGACCGAAAGCGGAAGTGTCTAGTGACGTGGTTGATGTAGTCGAACTTCTTCGCGATCGAACCGATCAAGCACCTCCGCGTTCAGCACACGTTCAGCTTGATGACGTCCACGAGCTCTTGATCCACTTGATCTTCACGGGAGAGTTTCGTCAGCACGACGGCGTGGTGACGGAGATGATGTAGCTACCGCCACAGGGCTTCGCCTAAGCACTGCAACGGTATGACCAAGGTGTGTTTCTATGGAGGGGGGCACCGAACAATGTTTCTTGTGTGTCTTTGGGTGCCCCCCTTGCCCACGTATATAAAGGAGCAAGGGGGAGGTGCGGCTAGGCCATAGGGCGCGCCAAGGGAGTAGGATTCCTACTCCTAGTAGGAATAGGAACCGCCTTTTCCTATTCCTACTAGGAGTAGGAAAGGAAGGGGAGGAGAGGAGAAGGAAAGGAGAGGTGGCGCCTCCCCCCCCCCCCCCATTTTCCTAGTCCAACTAGGAACCCTAGGGGGTGCGTCCAGCCCTATGGGATGCCCCTCTCTATCCCTCATAGGCCCACTATGGCTCATACTCCCATAGGGGGCTCCGGCACTCCCCTCCGGTTATACCCGATAACAGCCGGAACACTTTCGGTGTCCGAATATAGTCGTCCAATATATTAATATTTATGTCTCAGACATTCCGAGACTCCTCGTCATGTCTGTGGTCTCATCTGGGACTCTGAACTACCTTCGGTACATCAAAACTCATAAACTCATAATACCGATCGTCATCAAACGTTAAGCGTGCGGACCCTACGGGTTCGAGAACTATGTAGACATGACCGAGACTCATCTCCGGACAATAACCAATAGCAGAACCTGGATGCTCATATTGGCTCCTACATATTCTACGAAGATCCTTATCGGTCAAACCGCATAACAACATACGTTGTTCCCTTTGTCATCGGTATGTTACTTGCCCGAGATTCGATCGTCGATATCTCAATACCTAGTTCAATCTCGTTATCGGCAAGTCTCTTTACTTGTTCCATAATACATCATCTCATGACTAACTCATTAGTCATTTGCTTGCAAGGCTTATTATGATGTGTATTACCGAGAGGGCCCGGAGATACCTCTCCGACACTCGGAGTGACAAATCATATTCTTGATCTATGCCAACACCACGAACACCTTCGGAGACACCTGTAGAGCATATTTATAATCACTCAGTTACGTTGTGACGTTTGATAGCACACAAGGTGTTCCTCCGGTATTCGGGAGTTGCATAATCTCATAGTCATAGGAACATGTATAAGTCATGAAGAAAGCAATAGCGGTAAAACTAAACGATTATAGTGCTAAGCTAACGGATGGGTCTTGTCCATCACATCATTCTCCTAATGATGTGATCTCGTTGATCAAATGACAACTCATGTCTATGGTTAGAAAACATAACCATCTTTGATCAATGAGCTAGTCTAGTAGAGGCATACTAGGGACGTACTGTTTTGTCTATGTATTCACACATGTACTAAGTTTCCGGTTAATACAATTTTAGCATGAATAATAAACATTTATCATGATATAAGGAAATAAATAGTAACTTTATTATTGCCTCTAGGGCATATTTCCTTCAGTCTCCCACTTGCACTAGAGTCAATAATCTAGATCACATCACCATGTGATTAACACCAATAGTTCACATCACCATGTGACTATCACCCATAGTTCTCATCGCCATGTGACCACTACCCAGAGGGTTTACTAGCGTCAACAATCTAGTTCACGTCGTCATGTGATTAACACACAAAGAGTAATAAGGTGTGATCATGTTTTGCTTCGTGAGAGAAGTTTAGTCAGCGGGTCTGTTACATTCAGATCCGTATGTATTTTGCAAATTTCTATGTCTACAATGCTCTGCTTGGAGCTACTCTAGCTAATTGCTCCCACTTTTAATACGCATCCATATTGTTATTTAGAGTCATCTGGATTAGTGTCAAAGCTTGCATCGACATAACTCTTTACGACGCACTCTTTATCACCTCCATAATCAAGAAACATTTCCTTAGTCATCCAGTAATTAAGGACAATTTTGACCGTTGTCCAGTGATCTACTCCTGGATCATTGTTGTACCTCCTTGTCAAACTCATGGCAAGGTACACAACAGGTATGGCACACAACATGGCATACTTTATAGAACCTATGACTGAGGCATAGGGAATGACTTTCATTCTTTCTCTATCTTCTGTCGTGGTCGGGTTTTGAGTCTTACTCAACTTCATACCTTACAACACAGGCAAGAACTCTTTCTTTGACTGTTCCATTTTTGAACTACTTCAAAACTTGTCAAGGTATGTACTCATTGAAAAAACTTATCAAGTGTCTTGATCTATCTCTATAGATCTTGATGCTCAATACGTAAGTAGCTTCACCCAGGTCTTTCTTTGAACTCCTATCAAACACTCCTTTATGCTTTCCAGAAAATTCTACATCATTTTAGATCGATAATATGTCATTCGCATATACTTATCAGAAAGGTTGTAGTGCTCCCACTCACTTTCTTGTAAATACAGGCTTCACCGCAAGTCTGTATAAAAACCATATGCTTTGATCACCTCATCAAAGTGTATATTCCAACTCCGAGATGCTTGCACCAGTCCATAGATGGATCGTTGGAGCTTGCACACTTTGTTAGCACCTTTAGGATCGACAAAACCTTCTGGTTGCATCATATACAACTCCTCTTAGAGGTATCCATTTAGGAATGCAGTTTTGACATCCATTTGCCAAATTTCTTAATCATAAAATGCGGCAATTGCTAACATGATTCGGACAGGCTTAAGCATCGCTACGGGTGAGAAAGTCTCATCGTAGTAAACTCCTTGAGCTTGTCGAAAACCTTTTGCAACAAGTCGAGCTTTGTAAACAGAAACATTACAGTCAGCATCGGTCTTCCTCTTGAAGATCCATTTATTTTCGATGGCTTGCCGATCATCGGGCAAGTCAACCAAAGTCCACACTTTGTTCTCATACTTGGATCCCATCTCAAATTTCATGGCCTCAAGCCATTTTGCGGAATCTAGGCTCGTCATCGCTTCCTCATAGTTCGTAGGTTCATCATGGTCCAGTAACATGACTTCCAGAACCGGGTTGCCGTACCACTATGGTGCGGAACGTACTCTCGTTGATCTACGAAGTTCAGCAGTAACTTGATCCGAAGTTTCATGATCATCATCATTAGCTTCCTCACTAATTGGTGTAGGAATCACTGGAAGTAGTTTCTGTGATGTACTACTTTCCAATTCGGGAGAAGGTACAATTACCTCATTAAGTTCCACTTTCCTCCCTCTCACTTCTTTCGAGAGAAACTCCTTCTCTAGAAACGATCCATTCTTAGCAACGAATATCTTGCCTTAGGATCTGTGATAGAAGGTGTACCCAACAGTCTCCTTTGGGTATCCTATGAAGACACATTTCTCCGACTTGGGTTCGAGCTTATCAGCTTGAAGCTTTTTCACATAAGCATCGCAGCCCCAAACTTTAAGAAACGACAACTTTGGTTTCTTGCCAAACCATAGTTCATAAGGCGTCGTCTCAACGGATTTAGATGTTGCCCTATCTAACATGAATGCAGCTGTCTCTGATGCATAACCCAAAATGATAGTGGTAAATCCGTAAGAGACATCATAGACCGCACCATATCTAATAAAGTATGGTTACGACGTTCAGACACACCATTACGCTGTGGTGTTCCAGGTGGCGTGAGTTGTGAAACTATTCCACATTGTTTCAAATGAAGACCAAACTCATAACTCAAATATTCACCTCCACGATCAGATCATAGAAACTTTATTTTCTTGTTACGATGATTCTCTACTTCACTCTGAAATTCTTTGAACTTCTCAAATGTTTCAGACTTGTGCTTCATCAAGTAGATATACCCATATCTGCTCAAATCATCAGTGAAGGTCAGAAAATAACGATACCCATCGCGAGCTTCAACACTCATCGGTCCACATACATCAGTATGTATGATTTCCAACAAATCTGTTGCTCGCTCCATTGTTCCAGAGAATGGAGTTTTATTCATCTTGCCCATGAGGCATGGTTCACAAGCACCAAGTGATTCATAATCAAGTGATTCCAAAAGTCCATCGCTATGGAGTTTCTTCATGCGCTTTACACCAATATGACCTAAACGGCAGTGCCACAAATAAGTTGCACTATCATTATTAACCTTGCATCTTTTGGATTCAATATTATGAATATGTGTATCACTACGATTGAGATCCAACAAACTATTTTCATTGGGTGTATGACCATCGTAGGCTTTATTCATGTAAACAGAATAACAATTATTCTATGACTTTAAATGAATAACTGTATTGCAACAAACATGATAAAATCATATTCATGCTCAACGCAAATGCCAAATAACATTTATTTAGGTTCTACACTAATCCCGAAAGTATAGCGAGTCTGGGATGATGATCATATCAATCTTGGAACTACTTCCAACACACATCATCACTTCACCTTTAACTAGTCTCTGTTCATTCTGCAACTCTCGTTTCGAGTTACTAATTTTAGCAACTGAACTGGTATCAAATACCCAGGGGTTGCTATGAACACTCGTAAAATACACATCAATAATCTGTATATCAAATATACCTTTCTTCACTTTGCCATCCTTCTTATCCGCCAAGTATCTAGGGCAGTTCCACTTCTAGTGACCATTTCCTTTGTAGTAGAAGCACTTAGTTTCAGGCTTGAGTTTAGCTTTGGGTTTCTTCACGGGAGTGACAACTTGCTTGTCATTCTTCTTGAAGTTCCCCTTCTATCCCTTTGCCCTTTACTTGAAACAAGTGGTCTTGTTAACCATCAACACTTGATGCTCTTTCTTGATTTCTACCTTCGCCGATTTCAACATCGCGAAGAGCTCGGGAATTACTTTCGCCATCCCTTGCATATTATAGTTCATCATGAAGTTCTACTAACTTGGTGATAGTGACTAGAGAACTTTGTCAATTACTATCTTATCTGGAAGATTAACTCCCACTTGATTTAAGTAATTGTAGTACCCAGACAATCCGAGCACATGCTCACTGGTTGAGCTATTCTCCTCCATCTTGTAGGCAAAGTACTGTCCGAGGTCTTATACCTCTCGACACGGGCATGAGTATGAAATACTAATTTCAACTCTTGGAACATCTCATATGCTTTGTGGCGTTCAAAACATTTTTGAAGTCCCGGTTATAAGCCGTAAAGCATGGCGCACTAAACTATCAAGTAGTCATCATACCGAGCTTGTCAAACGTTCATAACGTCTACATCTGCTCCTGCAATAGATATGTCACATAGCGGTGCATCAAGGACATAATACTTCTATGTAGCAATTAGGAAAATCCTCAGATCGCGGAACTAGTCCGCATCATTGCTACTAACATCTTTCAACTTAGTTTTCTCTAGGAACGTATAAAAACATAGGGGAGCTATAACGCGAGCTATTGATCTACAACATAATTTGCAAATACTATCAGGACTAAGTTCATGATAAATTAAAGTTCAATTAATCATATTACTAAAGAACTCCCACTTAGATAGACATCCCTCTAGTCATCTAAATGATCATGTGATCCAAATCAACTAAACCATGTTCGATCATCACGTAAGATGGAGTAGTTTTCAATGGTGAACATCTTATGTTGGTCATATCTACTATATGATTCACGCTCGACCTTTCGGTCTCCAGTGTTCCGAGGCCATGTATGTAATGCACAGTATGAGACTATACCTCCCACGTGTCAAGGCACGACTTAAAGGCATAATCTCATACTAGAATGATCTCAAGTATGGTATCTTTGCACAACTCATGTAAAAGAGGGATGAAATTGCAAAAGAGTAGTTGGCTTACACTCGCCACGTCACACAATGCATTACATAAACATTCATCATCCAAATAACATCAGAGTCCAGCTACGGATGAAGATCCAAATGAAAGATACCATAGATAAAGCAACACAAGGTCCCGATCGCCCCTACTAGGAACCACTACTGATCGTCGAAAACGTCACATACATACGGCCAAGCTCTTCATCGAACTCCCATTGAAGTTCTGATCCAACTCCTGCATTGTTCTCAGCGGTACCTGCTTCTGGTGTTGTGTAGAATCTGTGAGCCACGGAGGACTCAGCAATCCCGTTCCCGGGTAGCAATACTATCAAAGCCTTAGGTGAGGGAAGGCTTTAAAAGTGTTTGCAGCAAGAACTAAGCAACTAACTTACGAGTTCAGAGCGAGAAGAGAGTAAGAGCCAACGATCGTCAAAGTGATCACGAAGTGATCCTAACTACTCACGTTAGACATAACCCCACCGTGTTCTTCTCGAAACCCCTTCGAGAAGAGACAATCACGGAACTCACACATGTAGTGTATTCTTAAGGATAGAGTGTCATGTTTTCTACAATCGGATATTAACAAATTCCCATCTGCCACATAACCGCGGGCATGGCTTTCGAAAGATCAAACCCCGCAGGGGTGTCCCAACTTAGCCCATCACAAGCTCACGATCCGCGGAGTCGCAACTCCAAAGTGGGAAGACCCGAGTATTCTCGGAATCCCGTGCTCAAGATATTCCGACAAAGGTAAAATTGATCCAGCAAGACCTCCCAGCGTGCCGACACCCTGATAGTAGCCGCGCGTATCTCGTCTCAGGTGTAATGCCCGGGATGGGACTATACCTCCTACGTGTCGAGGCACGACTTAAAGGTATAAGCCCATCCTAGAATGATCTCAAGTTTGGTATCTTTGCATGACTCATGTAAAAGAGGGATTAAATTGCAAAAGGAGATAGTTGGCTTACACTCGCCACTTCACACAATACAATACATAAGCAATACATCATTCAAAACATCACAACCCGACTACGGGTGAAGATCCAAAAGAAAGATACCAAAACAACATAAAGCCACAGGTCTAGATCGAATCCTAGTAGAAAACCACTACTGATTGTCGAAACGTCACAAGCATACGGCCAAACTCTTCATCGAGCTCCCAGTGAAGAACTTGAACCAGCTCCTGCTTCAAACTCGGCTGAACCTGCATCTGGTGTTGTAGTAACTATGAGCAACGAGGACTCAGCAATCCCATAACCATGGGTATCAAGACTAGCAAAGCTTTATGGGTAGGAAGAGGTAAAGTGGTGAGGCTGCAGCAGCGGCTAAGCATAATATGGTGGCTACCTTACGAGTACCAGAATAAGATGAGCATCTACGCAAACGGTCGCAAAAGTAGTGATCTCTAAAGATCTTGACTACATACGAATCAAACATAACCCCACCGTGTTCTCTTCTCAAAGTGAAAAGAGACAGTCACGGTTACTCACACAGTTGTGTGTTTTACTTAGGATCCTCTGTCAAGTTTTCTACAACCGGACATTAACAAATTCCAATCTGCCACATAACCGCGGGCACGGCTTTCGAAAGATCATAACCCTGCAGGGGTGTCCCAACTTAGCCCATCACAAGCTCTCACGATTAGCTGAAGTGATAAATATAATATCATCACCCCTTATCTTAGGGAAAATCCGATCAGGCTCGGCTTCCCGGTAGCACAAGACATTTGGACAATGGTAAAACTAGTCCAGCAAGACCTCCTGGCGTGCCGACACCCTGATAGTAGCCGCGCGTATCTCGTCTCAGGCCACGTCCGGATGGGAAAAGCTATGAGTAAAACCAAACCTCGAGTTTCCCCAAGGTGGCCCCGCAGGTTGCCCGTTTGGGACCAACTCCATCAGCACTGGCCCCCCCTGCTATGTAGAATTAAGAATCCTCGGGGACGCGACCCCCTATGCAATTTTAATTAATTAATTAAGTTGTTATTATGAGGCAAATTAAAACCAATGTTGGGCCTTGCTGGAGGAGTTTTATTCAAAGTCGAACTGTCAAGGGGTCCCCATTTCACCCATCGTGTAAGGAACGCAAAATCAAGGAACAACAGCCGGTTTATCGACGCCTAAGGTGGCATGAGTGGAACAAAACACCGAGCAAAAGGCCAAGCCTTCCACCCATGCCCAGTATATAGGTGTGTTAATAATAATAATAGATATTGTGATATATCCAACAACAACAAGTTCCCTCCTGGAACGAACTTCATCTTCACCTACAACTAACAACGCTATAAGAGGGGCTGAGCAAGCGGGTAACATAGCCAAACAGTGGTTTTGCTAGGAAGCTGTCAAAGGTTAGATGTTTCATGGCAACAAGGAGAGGCTGACATAAAAGATGGGTAGCGCGACATGTAACGATAGCATCGAGACAACTAAGCATGGCAATGGTAGTAAAGGTATCCAAGGGTATGATCATCTTGCCTGGGATTCCGCAAGGGAGAAGAACGGATCCATGAAGCAGAAGGAGCAACAGTCGAGCGAATCCTCACAACTCCGGAACGAAACCGAAGCTAACAAGAGAAGCAACCGGAAAGAAGCAAACAACACGGTAAACACACATATCATAAACATGGCATACGATGCACAAGCAAGCATGATGCATGTCCGGTTTAAATATGCATTGCAATGGCAAGTGCACAAACAAATACTACAAGTTAAGTGGAGCTCAATATGCAACGAGTTGCATATTGACGAAACACCACATTTTATTTATTTAGTTGACTCTCGTTTATTTACAAGACAAGATTAATTGTTTTTAACATAGCAAGAGGTGAAGTATAAACAAACTAACTATTAAGGCATTTTAAATGAGGCCGGAAATAACAACAACATATCCGGAAAATCCCCATAAGCATGTTTGCAATTCTTAAGCAACCACAATTTAACAATTTAATGTTGTTAACATGATGCGGATGACATGATCAAGTTTATGCAATTTTATTAAAAGTTGACATGAAGAAGATATGAAGTATTGTTACCGTGGTGGAAGAAAAGGGTGCCACGGCAACGATCCGAAATGATGCCACGCAACATATCTGTTCCCGTAACTCGTTGCGAGTCCGGTGCAAAAGAAAGATGGCGTGAGCGAGTCGAACAAGATGAAAGGTGGGGCGATCCCGTCACCGGGTTCCCACGAGTCGGCAACGAGGCAACCGAGGAACATGACAAAAGGTCGGAACGGGCACGGTGCACACAAGGGAACATTTCATACAACACAACATTCACACGGGTCACGTCTCGGGTTATACTTTCGAAACACTCGTTTTGGGGCGGTTCGAGATCGTAGTGGAAGTAGTGGTTCTCGCGGTCGTAGAGGAAGTAGTTGTTCACGTTTCCGAAGAGGAAGTAGTTGTTCACGTGGTCGCCAACGAGTAGTCGTTCCGTAGAGGGAAGTAGGGGTACATGGGGCGATGGTAGACGTTCGGGCGTCGAGTTCGTAGATGTACTTGGCACATCCATCGTTTCCGGGTGACGGTAGTTGAAGTAGTGGTACATGTGTTGTCGGGGTACTTGTCGTTCATGTAGAGGTACTTGCGGTCTCCTCGTAGGTGTACATGTCATTTTGTCGCCGAGTAGTCGAACTTGACGGTTCGTCGGCGACTCGAAGGGGTACTCGTTTCTTCCGAAGGTAGTCGTGCACGTTCCTGGACAACCCAATAGCACAAGGCAACACAAAATAAACAAAAACGGCAGCACGATGGGGCGACGAGGCCATGGCAGCGGCAGCAGCAGTAGGGTTCGGAGCTCGGCTCCACGGAGAGCGGGGGCGCCGGGCTGGAGACGCTGGAGATGGGGTGGTCGGCGGAGCTGACGTGCTGGCCGGCGACGGAGGGGGGCCACGGGGCTGCACGGGAGCCGGTGGCCGGCGCTGCAGAGGCGAGGCAAAGAGGAGGCGGCCTGGCCGGCCTTGGCGACGAGGAGGAAGGAAGCGGCTTCTGGCCGCTGGCGATGGAAGTGGCGCGGCGCGAAGGAGAGGCACGCGCGGCTCCGCGCGCTAGACGAGCGCCATGGCGCGGGCGTGGGCGCGCTGGGGAGAAGGCTCGGGGGGATCGGGGCGCTGCTGCCTGGAGGCGCTGCGGCCTGGCGCTGGAGAGGCAGCTGGGGTGCGGCCTCTGGCGCGAAGGAGAAGCGGCGATGGAGGGAACGCTGGAGGGAGCTCGGGGCGCTCGCGGCAGGGAGCTGCGGCGCTGGGGTGCTCGAGGAGGGGCCGCGTGAGATCGAGATGATGGGGAGGAATCGGGCGATAGGAGAGGCGAGCGAGGGGCTCGGGCGAGAGGGGATCGAGGCTTGGGCTCGGGCTCGCCAGCCTCCTGGCGGCGCAGGAAGGAAAGAGCGAGGGAGAGAGGCTCGGGGTGCGGACTGGCTTAGGGTTACGGGGCGGCTGGGCCGACTGGGCCTTGGGCCAGAGACCGGCGGCTGGTTCCTTGGCTCTGGTTTTGGCCAACTCCAAAACAGAAAATAAAAACAGCCAGGAAAAGAAATAAAAGAAGAAAGGAAGGGATGCAAAAGAATTTGGACAAGAGGCTATTATTCTTGGACTCGCAAAACTGCGTTGGTTCCCAGAAAAATAGAAAAGGGGCATGAATGGAAAATAAATTCAAATTCCTTTGAATTTATTTCAAATGGTGTGAACAAGGACTATGATTTAGAAGAGCCCAAAAATGTCCGGAATTTTGGAGGAGCCTCGATAATTGGGAAAAGAATATAGGGAAGGTTTTTGACGGTGAAACTTGAATAAAGAGGCATGGGGAATAAATGCAAGTGTGTTGGGTTATTCCGAAGCAAATGGAATATTATTATATAGCTCCCTAAATATTGAGAGGCTTTTATATGTTATAAAGAGAAGTCATCCTTCCCTCGATTTAAATGGACCGAAGGTCCACACAATTTATTTGGGTTGAGATGCAAAAGAAAATATGACATGATGGCATGATGACATGATGCAATGCAAAAATAAATAACACAAGCACAAAAGAAACACACGGGAGAACCCGGAACATCTGGAATCTTCTGGGACGTCGGTCTTCGGGCGCCACATCAGGCCACGACCGGATGGGCGATGCTACAGGTAAAACCAGCCCTCGGGTTTCCCCAAGGTGGCCCCATAGGACCCCCAGTTTGGACCAACACTCCTGAGGAGCACTGGCCCCGGTTGTTGATTAATAAATCCTCGGGTTAATTACTCCCTCGGCAAGTTTTAGTTGTTAGGCAAATGTAGAACCAAAGTTGGGCCTTGCTGGAAAAGCTTTAGCACTAAGCGAGTTATCGAGGGGGGCCATAAACCCCAACCGTGTTAGGAACGCAAAATCCAGGAACATAACACCGGTTTATCGGGTCCTAAGGTGGCATGAGTGGAACAAAACACCGAGCAAAAGGCCAAGCCTTCCACCCATTGCCAAGTATATAGGTGTGTTAATATATTTAAGAGATATTGTGATATTCCAACAACAAGTTCCAACATGGAGCAATCGTCATCTTCACCTGCAACTAAAAATGCTATAAGAGGGGCTGAGCAAGCGGGTAACATAGCCAAACAACGGTTTGCTAGGAAGGTGTCAAAGGTTAGAGGTTTCATGGCAACAATAGGGGGCTGACAAACAGACATAGGCATTGAGGCAATATCTAAAGAGCGAGACATCTAGCATAGGCAAAGATAGTAGTGATATCTGGGAAGGTCATCTTGCCTGGGATTCCGCAAGGAAGAAGAACAAGTCCATGAAGTAGTCGAACAAAACCTAACAACTCCGGAATGAAACCGAAGCTATCGAGAGAAGCATACCGAAAAGAAGCAAACAACACAGTAAACAAACATATCATAACCATGGCATGATGCACAAACAAGTATGATGCATGTCCGGTTTAAATATGCATGGCATGGCAAGTGCACAAACAATACTACAAGTTAAGTGGAGCTCAATATGCAATGAGTTGCATATTGACAAAACACCACATTATATTTATTTAGTTGACTCTCGTTTATTTACAAGACAAGATTAAATGTTTTTATTAAACATGGCAAGAGGTGAAGCAAGTGTAAACTAGCTATCTAGGCATTTTAAGTGAGGCCAGAATAAAACACACTTCCGGAAACTCCCCATGTGCATATTTAGCAATTAATAAAGCAAACAACCATTTAAACATTTCAATGTTGTTATCATGATGCGGATGACATTTACATGTTTTATGCATTTTTTAGTTAAAGGTTGACAAGAGCAAGATAAGGAGTATTAGTCACCGTGGTGGAAAGAAAGGGTTCCACGGCGACGATCCGAAAATGATGCCACGGCAGCATATCGGTTCCGGTAACTCGTTGAGAGACCAGTGCAAAAGAAAGGGTCGACGTGAGCGTGTCAACAAGAAGATGGGGTGATCCCCTTACCGGGTTCCCACGGGTCGGTGACAAGGCAAACAAGGGGCACAACGGACACGAAGCAAACATTCGATACATCTCATACAACACAACAAGCATTCGTTCACCACATCGGCATTCGACTTGGGGTATACCTTCAAAGCGTGCGTTCTCGGAGGGGTTCGAGTCGTCGAGGGACGTAGTGGAAGTAGTTGTTCTCGCGATGGTAGTCGTACACGGTTCGAGTGCGTTCGGGTCATCGGTAGAGGAACTTGACGTCCAAGGGTCTCCGAGGTCGACGGTAGTGGAACTTGGCGTTTTTGTTCACGGGTCTTCGGCGACAGTAGCCGTTCACGTTGATGTAGTGGTACTTGCGGTTCCCGTGTGTAGTCGTACTCGAGGGTCGTAGCCAAACTTGACGTATCCGAGGTCTTCGGGGTAACCAAGTACTCATTCACGTTGGATTCGTACAGGGTTCGAAGGCTTCCATGAGGGTCTTGACGAAACGAAGGAGTACTTGCGAGTTGTCGGTGACACTTGGCTGGATCCACCGTACCGAAGACGAACTTGACGGCCTTGGCGTTCTGCATCCAGGTGGAACGGCGCCCCTGCAGCAGGAACTATGGCGACTCGAGGACGACGGTTGACGGAGGCGGAACCGCGGCAGCAGCAAGACTTGGCGGCGCCGGTGGCCGGAGCAGAGGAGCGGAGGAGGAGGTGAGCCAGGCGCGGGCATCGAGCAGCTGGACGTCGCGGGCGCCGGAGGGAGTCGGCGACAAGGCCAGCTCGGTCGGCGACGCGATGGATGTCGGCGTGCAACCATGGAGGCGAGGCGGAGAGAGATGGAGCAGAGGCAAGGCGCGCCGGAGATGTTGGCGGCGAGGGTCGCCGGCACGGCACGACGGAGCGGCGGCAGGGCGTCGCGGTCATGGCGAGGAGGCGCGCGGGGCGGCAGCGCTCCTGCCTGGCCGAGGCTGCTCGAGGGGCTCCTCCCCTCGGGTGAGCTCGCGCGGGGCGGCGGCGGACGGCGCTTGGCGGCGGGGCCGGCGCGCTGGAGACGAGGAGGAGACGGTGCAGTGGAGGCCTAGTGCGGTGGCGTGAGCGAGAGAGCGGGAGGAAGGAGATGGGGTCGGATGCTCGAGGGGAACGAGATGAGGAGATCGAGGGCGAGAGAAGTGGTGGCGCTGGAGGAGAGAACGATGGTCGAGGGGTGAGGGAGATCGAGGCCTAGGTTAACGGCGCGACGGGCCTAGCCATGGGGACTGGCCTTGGGCCCAAAAGGAGGAGGACTTAGGGAGGCCGGTTGTGGGCCTCTGGCCTGCTGCGGTTGTCTGCCTCTCCTCTGCTTTCCTATTTTAAACAAGACAGAAAAAAAGGAAGAAAAGAAAGAGGAGGTAGGGTGGAATCTGGGCATGGGGATAATTTTCCCTGACTCGCAAAAATGTGAGGAATATAAATAAAATTGTTTGAAGATTTTTGGAAGATGTAAATTCAAACACGTTTGAATAAAAGCCAAATTGTTTGACTTTATAAATCCCTTTAGATGGAATCTAGAAGGGCTCGAATTTGAGGATGTGGCTCGACATAATTAATATGACCCATGGGCACATAGGTAACATTCTCCCGGGAAGATAAAATGGCAAGTTGAAACTCCAAACTCTAAATAAAGGGGAAATTGGAAGTGAAGTTGGCTCCCGGGGAAGTTGTGCATGGATTTAGAAAATGGAATCAAAAGGGATATAATTTGGACATGTGTTGAGGTTGCTTCCAAGCTAATGGAATATTTATAATAGCTCCATAATTATTAGCATGATATGTTATAAAGAGAAATCACAAGTGAATTCCCTCGGGTTAAATGGATCGAAGATCCATGCAATTTATTTGGTTGAGATGCAAAAGATTTATGACATGATGGCATGATGACATGATGCAATGCAAAAACAAAAGAGCAAGCACAAATGAAACACACGGTGAAACCCGAAACTTGTGGAATCTTCTGGAGCGTTGGTCTTCGGGCGTCACAACTATCCCACACTAACAGAGGATCTCGACCCGAGATCCTAGAGATGACACCGAATAAAAGAGGATAAAGGAAGAGGTAAAACAAAGTTGCTTCTTTGATAGACGAGTGAAACCACGAACCTTGAGAGGTTAAACAAGTTGAATAAAGAATACAATGGAGATTAACGAAAATGAAATCACTCCGTTAGAAAAGAGGAACAAGGAACATTACGAGAACCTTGTAGGTTGAAAGACATGAAACAAGAACTTACGAACCAAAAGAATATGAAACCGCAATGGTATAGCCAAGGAATAAGAATGACATAATTTGGACAGCACTCCGCCTGAAAATGGAAGGAATTAACATGAACTTGAGGAGATAGAATGATACTTGATGAAATCAACAACACACTTCCTCTGAAACAATTGAAAGAATGGCACAAGGGGTAAGAAGGATTCAGACAGCACTCCGGTTGAAAACAGAGGAAAAACTAGATAAGATGACAGAACTTGAATGGAGGACACAACACTCCGGTTAAATAGACAAGCAAGGGAAGAATATGATCTTGATAGAAATTAGATGATGGTCAAAGAGAGCAATATCACAATGCCTCTGGAATGAAAGAATAGAATATAGATCAATGAAAGAAATGAACGGGGAAAATATGACAACTTCTCCCAAAATTGAATTTGAAAGAGAATCCTTACAAAGATGGATTGAACAGAGTTGTTGGAAGAATCAACAAGCACGGAATAAGCTTGTTGTTGGCTTATGGAAAACATCTCAAAATTATGAGGTGACAACCAGCCACTTACGAAAACATTTCATTGGATTGAGATCAACAAGGAGATGAAAAACTTATTTCACCGGAATGATAAATGAAGAACTTGGGTCATTTATAAGCACCATAATTAGCAACAATCCTTAGGGAAAAGCTTTTAGGTGAAATACAACCCAAGATAACTCCAAGAAATTAAAATGAGGGGTTGAAAGGATCTCCTAAAGAAAAAGAAATGATGGTTTTAAATATCTCATTCTTGATAACTTGTGAATCATGAAACATGAAATAAATTGTCGAGAATGACATAACACCACCTCAAAAGATAAGGTAGAAAGAATTGCACTTCGGAGTGCATGATGAAGAATGCTTGAGCTCCAACAAAAATCTTGAAGAACACTTCGAGGATGAATTAAATCATGATGAACCACCAAGAAGAACTCCGGTAACAAAAGGATGAGAAGTGAAGGATGAAAATAATAAGATTGAAGCCTTGCAATGATTTAGATGGAGCTTGGAAATGATATAATAGAAATAACTTGGAGCTCCGGAAAACAAGATGAACAACTTAGAACCGAGAATATGATATGATGAACAAGCTCCGGAAAAAGAGATTAATCACTTCGGGGAAAATAAGAATAAGATTTATTGTATGCTTATCCTTCATCAAATTAAATTGATGACAAGCAACGGATTGGCATACTACTTATTCTTGTTGCAAAGAATTAAAGAGAGATCTCGCACAAACTTGAGAAAGTAATTAACGAATCACCGGTAGGATTATGAAAGAACGAATGAATTGATATGATAACATAGGAAAAGAACTCTTGAATGAACCACCGTAAGAATTGAAACCGGGTGATGAAAGAGAATAATCACCGGGAAGAATAAGCACTAGAGGAAATTTAGATGCAAGAGAACGAAGAGATCGCGAACTGGTTAAAGAATACTTGGACAAGGCACCGGAATAATTATGGAGACGAACGAAGAGGCATCAATAAAGAATAGTTGGAGGGCGAAGTTGCAAACTGAGAGCGAAGAAATCTTCTGAAATGATGGCCTTCGGAGGATCACAATGGAAAGAATTTATGAAATGCTTCGGATGGGTATAAAAAGAATTCCTCACAATCGAAAACACTTATGAGGATGGTATGAAGCTAGAACCACGGATCTTCTAAGAGAACGGGCCAAGATTTAAGAGAAACTCTTCTCCGGTCTTCACAAATTTTAGAATGACGATGAGATATACCTTGAAGAATTTTTGATATGCTCCGAAAGAATGAAAATATAAAGGTTGAAGCAACAATGAATGAAAGCAATCTTGGAGGATACGTTTGACCGATGAGAGACCCATTCTTATGTCAAACTTGAAAAGAATTTGAGAATAACTCCGGAAAAATAGAAGAGTCAGGTAAGATCCTGGGAAAAGACCTGTGGGTTAGGGCCCACTCCAAAAGAAATCACCGTTGGAATGATTACTTGAGAGATATTGCACCGGTTGAATTAACTGGCTTGGATGAGATAACAATCTCAAAATATATTGAACAGGTTGAAAATGGAAACACGAGTCCTCTGAGATCTCTTGTACACTCCGGATAAGAATTAGAGAGAGTTGAATAATCAAGAGAGACTTTGGATAAGAATTCCCCCATTGGAAAACATGTGAAACAAGAGGCACAGATATGATCAATACGGAAGCTTGGATTTAGTCCACCGGAGAAGAATATTAGAATTAAGAATGATGAACTTGAAACTCTTGAGCATCTTCACGATAAATCACCGAATAAGAACATTGAAGGAAATGAATGAAGAAACATCACATGAATAAAATGGATACTTGATTAAGAATTCTGGCTCCATGAGAAAAAGGGGGGAGGGTGGGGAAAACAAGACAACTTGGGATGAATGAAATAGACACCATTGAGAAAAGACTGAGAGTTGATCTTGCACATGATGAAGAGATCGGATTAACTTGAAGAGAAGCACGCCGGTTGAAAAGAATCTACATGACAATTTCGATGATCAGAAGGATTAGCACTCCCATAGAAATATGAGAACACCGATTAAGAAAGGTATGGAATCAACATTTGACATCAAAGCAACTCGAATACCAGAATCAAAACAAAAACAAAGGATAGATATGTTGCAACATAATCTTCACAATATTAATCGAACGGAGAATTGAATGAATGAATTCCATAGCATAATGGTACAACACTTGTAGAGAAGCCACTTGGGAGAACAAAAGGTAAATAAAAAACAACAAGGAGCAGATAGAACAAATACAAGATAGAAGTTTCGTTCCACATATTCGTGCTTAAAGCTCATGGAACGTGTTACAAAAGGGTTTTGCAATCCCCGGATCAGCATAGCCAAGGACCCTTTAAGATGCAACTCCTGATTGGAACAACGCCCATAAAACCACTTCACTCAATGTAGAACCCCAAACTCCATATCATGCATTCGTTGGAAGAATGCCTACGAGCTACTAGATGAACCCACCTATTAATTTCCAAAAGTTTCCAGTTATGCAATCGGGTATTGGGGATACAGGGGAAGCACCGCGCACTCAAATCTAATCCTACATCCAGCTGTATCCATCCTTCAACACATAACCAGTCATTTCCGGAAACCGTTTACCTCGGACCTTCGAAACACATCTTCTATACAAGCTATGGCAATACTCCCGAACTACCTCCCCAGTACTGGGTGATGTCGGGGTTAACTTGCCACTAACCGCATAGAAGAGTTTTCGATGTCGGCCATCTTAAGTATTCCAGAACTGCTGCGATAGATTTGTGAAGATAACACCTCGGAGCTCAACTCCTCGGGACACTGCCACAACCCCTAAATGACAGGAGGCATCGAGAACAATGTTCTCGTCACAAAGACATCGGAACAGTCCAAACAATACTCGTGTGATCCTAAAAAACATTTAGTGAATTTTTGAGAGTAGAAGAGATAGAACATCGCCAGGAGTCCTCACCAGAGCGATGAAGGGATGACGAGTAAAAAGAAATCCTACTCTCCGATATATATATATAGGACTCAAGACATTTTATGTGTGTGCCTAGACTCAACCGTCAAAGATTCGATCAATCAGTGGGGGCTCCTAGGTCGGAGAAGGCTCTGATTACCAAATTGTAATGCACAGTATGAGACTATACCTCCCACATGTCGAGGCACGACTTAAAGGCATAATCCCATACTAGAATGATCTCAAGTATGGTATCTTTGCACAACTCATGTAAAAGAGGTATGAAATTGCAAAAGAGTAGTTGGCTTACACTCGCCACATCACACAATGCATTACATAAACATTCATCATCCAAATAACATCAGAGTCCAGCTACGGACGAAGATCCAAATGAAAGATACCATAGATAAAGAAACACAAGGTCTCGATCGCCCCTAGTAGGAACCACTACTGATCGTCAAAAACGTCACATACATACGGCCAAGCTCTTCATCGAACTCCCATTGAAGTTCTGGTCCAACTCCTGCATTGTTCTCAGCGGTACCTGCATCTGGTGTTGTGTAGAATCTGTGATCCATGAAGGACTCAGCAATCCCGTTCCCGGGTAGCAATACTATCAAAGCCTTAGGTGAGGGAAGGCTTTAAAAGTGTTTGCAGCAAGCACTAAGCAACTAACTTACGAGTTCAGAGCGAGAAGAGAGTAAGAGCCAACGATCGTCAAAGTGATCACGAAGTGATCCTAACTACTCACGTCAGACATAACCCCACCGTGTTCTTCTTCTCGAAACCCCTTCGAGAAGAGACAATCACGGAACTCACACAGGTAGTGTATTCTTAAGGATAGAGTGTCATGTTTTCTACAACCAGATATTAACAAATTCCCATCTGCCACATAACCGCGGGCACGGCTTTTGAAAGATCAAACCCTGCAGGGGTGTCCCAACTTAGCCCATCACAAGCTCACGATTTGCGGAGTCGCAACACCAAAGTGGGAAGGCCGGAGTATTCTCGGAATCCCGTGCTCAAGATATTCCGACAAATGTAAAACTAATCCAGCAAGACCTCCCGGCGTGTATAGTAGCCGTGCGTATCTCGTCTCAGGCCACGACCGGATGGGCGATGCAACAGGTAAAACCAGCCCTCGGGTTTCCCCAAGGTGGCCCTGCAGGACCCCTAGTTTGGACCAACACTCCTGAGGAGCACTGGCCCGGGTTGTTGATTAATAAATCCTCTGGTTAATTACTCCCTCGGCAAGTTTTAGTTGTTAGGAAAATATAGAACCAAAGTTGGGCCTTGCTGGAAAAGCTTTAGCACTAAGCGAGTTATCGAGGGGGGCCATAAACCCCAACCGTGTTAGGAACGCAAAATCCAGGAACATAACACCGGTTTATCGGGTCCTAAGGTGGCATGAGTGGAACAAAACACCGAGCAAAAGGCCAAGCCTTCCACCCATTGCCAAGTATATAGGTGTGTTAATATATTTAAGAGATATTGTGATATTCCAACAACAAGTTCCAACATGGAGCAATTTTCATCTTCACCTGCAACTAACAACGCTATAAGAGGGGCTGAGCAAGCGGGTAACATAGCCAAACAACAGTTTGCTGGGAAGGTGTCAAAGGTTAGAGGTTTCATGGCAACAATAGGGGGCTGACAAACAGACATAGGCATCGAGGCAATATCTAAAGAGCGAGACATCTAGCATAGGCAAAGATAGTAGTGATATCTGGGTAAGGTCATCTTGCCTGGGATTCCGCAAGGAAGAAGAACAAGTCCATGAAGTAGTCGAACAAAACCTCACAACTCCGGAATGAAACCGAAGCTATCGAGAGAAGCATACCGGAAAGAAGCAAACAACTCAGTAAACAAACATATCATAACCATGGCATGATGCACAAACAAGTATGATGCATGTCCGGTTTAAATATGCATGGCATGGCAAGTGCACAAACAATACTACAAGTTAAGTGGAGCTCAATATGCAATGAGTTGCATATTGACAAAACACCACATTATATTTATTTAGTTGACTCTCATTTATTTACAAGACAAGATTAAATGTTTTTATTAAACATGGCAAGAGGTGAAGCAAGTGTAAACTAGCTATCTAGGCATTTTATGTGAGGCCGGAATAAAACACAATTCCGGAAACTCCCCATGTGCATATTTAGCAATTAATAAAGCAAACAACCGTTTAAACATTTCAATGTTGTTATCATGATGCGGATGACATTTACAAGTTTTATGCAATTTTTAGTTAAAGGTTGACAAGAGCAAGATAAGGAGTATTAGTCACCGTGGTGGAAAGAAAGGGTTCCACGGCGACGATCCGAAAATGATGCCACGGCAACATATCGGTTCCGGTAACTCGTTGAGAGACCGGTGCAAAAGAAAGGGTCGGCGTGAGCGTGTCAACAAGAAGATGGGGTGATCCCGTTACCAGGTTCCCATGGGTCGGCGACAAGGAAAACGAGGGGCACAACGGACACGAAGCAAACATTCAATACATCTCATACAACACAACACGCATTCGTTCACCACATCAGCATTCGACTCGGGGTATACCTTCAAAGCGTGCGTTCTCGGAGGGGTTCGAGTCATCGAGGGACGTAGTGGAAGTAGTTGTTCTCGCGATAGTAGTCGTACACGGTTCGAGTGCGTTCGGTTCATCGGTAGAGGAACTTGATGTCCGAGGGTCTCCGAGGTCGACGGTAGTGGAACTTGGCGTTTTTGTTCATGGGTCTTCGTCGACGGTAGTCGTTCACGTTGATGTAGTGGTACTTGCAGTTCCCGTGTGTAGTCGTACTCGAGGGTCGTAGCCGAACTTGACGTATCCGAGGTCTTCGGGGTAACCAAGTACTCATTCATGTTGGATTCGTACAGGGTTCGAAGGCGTCCATGAGGGTCTTGACGAAACGAATGAGTACTTGCGAGTTGTCGGTGACACTTGGCTGGATCCATCGTACCGAAGACGAACTTGACGGCCTTGGCGTTCTGCATCCAGGTGGAACGGCGCCCCTGCAGCAGGAACTATGGCGACTCGAGGACGACGGTTGATGGAGGCAGAACCGCGGCAGCAGCAGGACTTGGCGGCGCCGGTGGCCGGAGCAGAGGCGCAGAGGAGGAGGCGAGCCAGGCGCGGGCGTCGAGCAGCTGGACGTCACGGGCACCGGAGGGAGTCGGCGACGAGGCCAGCTCGGCCGGCGAGGCGGTGGCTGTCGGCGTGCAACCATGGAGGCAAGGCGGAGAGAGATGGAGCATAGGCGAGGCGCGCTGGAGATGTTGGCGGCGGGGGTCGCCGGCATGGCACGACGAAGCGGCAGCAGGGCGTCGCTGTCATGGCGAGGAGGCGGGCGGGGCGGCGGCGCTCCTGCCTGGCCGAGGCTGCTCGAGGGGCTCCTCCCCTCGGGTGAGCTCGCGCGGGGCGGCCGCCGACGGCGCTTGGCGGCGGGGCCGGCGCGCTGGAGACGAGGAGGAGACGGCGCAGTGGAGGCCTGGTGCAGTGGCGTGAGCGAGAGAGCGGGAGGAAGGAGATGGGGTCGGATGCTCGAGGGGAACGAGATGAGGAGATCGAGGGCGAGAGATATGTCGGCGCTGGAGGAGAGAACGATGGTCGAGGGGTGAGGGATATCTAGGCCTAGGTTAACGGCGCGACGGGCCTAGCCATGGGGACTGGCCTTGGGCCCAAAAGGAGGACGACTTAGGGAGGCCAGTTGTGGGCCTCTGGCCTGCTGCGGTTGTCTGCCTCTCCTCTGCTTTCCAATTTTAAACAAGATAGGAAAAAAGGAAGAAAGGAAAGAGGAGGTAGAGTGGAATCTGGGCATGGGGATAATTTTCCCTGACTCGCAAAAATGTGAGCAATATAAATAAAATTGTTTGAAGATTTTTGGAAGATGAAAATTCAAACACGTTTGAATAAAAGCCAAATTTTTTGACTTTAGAAATCCCTTTAGATGGAATCTAGAAGGGCTCGAATTTGAGGATGTGGCTCGACATAATTAATATGACCTATGGGCACATAGGTAACATCCTCCCGGGAAGATAAAATGGCAAGTTGAAACTCCAAACTCTAAATAAAGGGGAAATTGGAAGTGAAGTTGGCTCCCGGGGAAGTTGTGCATGGATTTAGAAAATGGAATCAAAAGGGATATAATTTGCACAGGTGTTGAGGTTACTTCCAAGCTAATGGAATATTTATAATAGCTCCATAATTATTAGGAGGATATGTTATAAAGAGAAATCACAAGTGAATTCCCTCGGGTTAAATGGATCGAAGATCCATGCTATTTATTTGGTTGAGATGCAAAAGATTTATGACATGATGGCATGATGACATGATGCAATGCAAAAACAAAAGAGCAAGCACAAATGAAACACACGGTGAAACCCGGAGCATCTGGAATCTTCTGGAGCGTGGGTCTTCGGGCGTCACAATGTCTATACATGCTAGGCTCGTCAAGTTTAACCCGAGTATTCTGCGTGTGCAAAACTGGCTTGCACCCGTTGTATGTGAACGTAGAGCTTATCACACCCGATCATCACGTGGTGTCTCGGCATGACGAACTTTCGCAACGGTGCATACTCAGGGAGAACACTTGTACCTTGAAATTTTGTAAGGGATCATCTTATAATGCTACCGCCGTACTAAGCAAAATAAGAAGCATAATAAGATAAACATCACATGCAATCAAAGTACGTCGCATGATATGGCCATCATCATCTTTGTGCTTTTTGATCTCCATCTCCAAGGCACCGTCATGATCACCATCGTCACCGGCGCGACACCTTGATATCCATTGTAGCATCGTTCGTCTCGCCAACTATTGCTTCCACGACTATCGCTATCGCTTAGTGATAAAGTAAAGCAATTACATGGCGACTGTATTTCATACAATAAAGCGACAACCATATGGCTCCTGCCAGTTGCCGATAACTTTACAAAACATGATCATCTCATACAATAATGTATAACTCATCATGTCTTGACCATATCGCATCACAACATGCCCTGCAAAAATAAGTTAGACGTCCTCTACTTTGTTGTTGCAAGTTTTACGTGGCTTCTACAGGCTTAGCAAGAACCATTCTTACCTACGCATACAAAACCACAACGATTTTTCGTCAAGTATATGTTGTTTTAACCTTCACAAGGACCGGGCGTAGCCACACTCGATTCAGCTAAAGTGAGAGAGACAGACACCCGCCAGTCACCTTTAAGCAATGAGTGCTCATAACAGTGAAACCAGTCTCGTGTAAGCGTACGCATGATGTCGGTCCGGGCCGCTTCATCTCACAATACCGTTGAACCAAAGTATGACATGTTGGTAAGCAGTATGACTATTATCGCCCACAACTCATTGTGTTCTACTCGTGCATATCATCTACGCATCGACCTGGCTCTGATGCCACTGTTGGGGAACGTAGTATTTCAAAATTTTCCTACGATCACACAAGATCTATCTACCAGATGCATAGCAATGAGAGGGGAGAGTGTGTCTACGTACGCTCGTAGACCGAAAGTGGAAGCGTCTAGTGACGCGGTTGATGTAGTCGAACTTCTTCGCGATCGAACCGATCAAGCACCGAACGTACGGCACCTCCGCGTTCAGCACACGTTCAGCTTGATGACGTCCCATGAGCTCTTGATCCAGTTGAGCTTCACGAGACAGTTTCGTCAGCATGACGGCGTGGTGACGGAGATGATGTAGCTACCGGCGCAGGACTTTGCCTAAGCACTGCAACGGTATGATCGAGGTGTGTTTCTATGGAGGGGGCACCGCACATGGCTAGAACAATGTTTCTTGTGTGTCTTTGGGTGCCCCCTTGCCCCCGTATATAAAGGAGCAAGGGGGAGGTGTGGCTAGGCCATAGGGCGCGCCAAGGGAGAAGGATTCCTACTCCTAGTAGGAATAGGAACCCCCTTTTCCTATTCCTACTAGGAGTAGGAAAGGAAGGGGAGGAGAGGAGAAGGAAAGGAGAGGTGGCGCCTCCCCCCCCCCTTTTCCTAGTCCAACTAGGAACCCTAGGGGGTGCGGCCAGCCCTATGGGATGCCCCTCTCTATCCCTCATAGACCCACTATGGCCCATACTCCCTTGGGGGGTTCCGGTAACCCCCTCCGGCACTCCGGTTATACCCGATAACACCCGGAACACTTTTGGTGTCCGAATATAGTTGTCCAATATATTAATCTTTATGTCTCAGACATTCCGAGACTCCTTGTCATGTCCGTGATCTCATCCGGGACTCCGAACTACCTTCGGTACATCAAAACTCTTAAACTCATAATACCGATCGTCATCAAACGTTAAGCGTGCGGACCCTACGGGTTCGAGAACTATGTAGACATGACCGAGACTCATCTCCGGCCAATAACCAATAGCAGAACCTGGATGCTCATATTGGCTCCTACATATTCTATGAAGATCCCTATCGGTCAAACCGCATAACAACATATGTTGTTCCCTTTGTCATCGGTATGTTACTTGCCCGAGATTCGATCGTCGATATCTCAATACCTAGTTCAATCTCATTACCGGTAAGTCTCTTTACTTGTTCCGTAATACATCATCTCATGACTAACTCATTAGTCATTTGCTTGCAAGGCTTATTATGATGTGTATTACCGAGAGGGCCCAGAGATACCTCTCCGACACTCGGAGTGACAAATCCTATTCTTGATCTATGCCAACACCACGAACACCTTCGGAGACACCTGTAGAGCATCTTTATAATCACCCAGTTACGTTGTGACGTTAGAAAGCACACAAGGAGTTCCTCCGGTATTCGGGAGTTGCATAATCTCATAGTCATAGGAACATGTATAAGTCATGAAGAAAGCAATAGCAGTAAAACTAAACGATCATAGTGCTAAGCTAATGGATGGGTCTTGTCCATCACATCATTCTCCTAATGATGTGATCTCGTTGATCAAATGACAACTCATGTCTATGGTTAGGAAACATAACCATCTTTGATGAATGAGCTAGTCTAGTAGGGGCATACTAGGGACATAATGTTTTGTCTATGTATTCACACATGTACTAAGTTTCCGGTTAATACAATTCTAGCATGAATAATAAACATTTATCATGATATAAGGAAATAAATAATAACTTTATTATTGCCTCTAGGGCATATTTCCTTCACATCACACTTATATTTATTTACAACTCAATGCTAGAACAAAGTATGACTCTATATGAATGCCTCCGGCGGTGTACCGGGATGTGCAATGAATCAAGAGTGACATGTATGAAAAATTATGCATGGTGGCCTAGCCACAAATACGATGTCAACTACATGATCATGCATGACAATATGACAATGATGAAGCGTGTCATAGCAAACGGAACGGTGGAAAGTTGCATGGCAATATATCTCGGGATGGCTATGGAAATGCCATGATAGATATGTATAGTGGCTGTTTTGAGGAAGGTATATGGTGGGTGTATGGTACCGGTGAAAGTTTGCGCGGTACAAGAGAGGCAAGCAATGGTGGAAGGAAGAGAGTGCGTATAATCCATGGACTCAACATTAGTCATAAAGAACTCACATACTTATTGCAAAAATCTACACGTCATCAAAACAAAGTACTACACGCATGTTGTGACGCCCGAAGACCGACGCTCCAGAAGATTCCAGATGTTTCGGGTTTTCCCGCGTGTTTCAGTTGTGCTTGCTCTATTTATTTTTGCATTGCATCATAGCATCATGCCATCATGTCATAATTCTTTTGCTTTTCAATTAAATAAATTGTGTGGACCTTCCGTCCATTTAAATCGAGGGAAGGATGACTTCTCTATATAACATATCCTCCTAATATTCAGGGAGCTATAATAAACTATTCCATTGTCGTGGAATCACCGTAACACACTTGCAAATATTCCTCATATTCTTTTTCTATCAATTTTGACTCTCTAACCTTATCTATAATTCTTAACCGTTTTATCGAGGCTCCTCCAAAATTTCGAACATTTTTGGACACTTCGAAAATCAAGTCTTAGTTCAAACCCATTTGAATTAAATTCAAATATGTTTGGATTAAATTCAAATATGGTTGAATTATATCTTTCAATCTGCCGCTTCTATTTTTCTTGAATTACGCTCATTTTTATGAGCCCGAGAAAATTACCCTCATGTGTAAATTCTTTCCCTAGGTGCCCTTTTCTTTCCCTCTCTCTTTAGTTCTCTGTTTTATTTTTATTTTTTTTTGAGGGAGAGAGAGGCAGAAGAGAGCCTGCAGCCAGGCTGGGCCTTTTGCCTTGAGGCCCAGCGTCCCTTCCCCGCGGCCCAGTCCAGTTGGCCTTCTGGCCCAAGATGCTAGGCCCAGCCGCGCCCCCCTTCTAACCCTAAGGCCCGACCGAGCCATCCTACCCCGCTCCCTCTCCCTCTCGCTCCCTCAGCGCCGCCAGCATCTCCCTCCTCTCGCCCGAACCCCACATGCCCGACCCCTCCTGCTCGATCTCCCGTGCGCCGCAACTCGCTCCCGTCGAAGCCGTGCGCGCGACCTCCTCCTCTTCGCCAGATGCACCCCGAGCGCCCCGCTTCCTTCTTTCCCATCTTCCCCCTCGCTCCCTCGTCAGTGCCGCGCCTCCGGCCTCGTCAGCGCCCCTCTAGCGCCCGCACCTAGCTCGCCACGCCGCCCCTCCAGCACCGACCGGCCAGAGCCACCGTCTCCCTCCGCCGCCGCGGCGTCCCAGCTCCTCCCCTCGCCGGACGCCGCTGCGTCACCGCCCCAAGGCGCCAGGGCCTGCAGCCGTCGAGGCGCTGCCTCCTCTACTCAGCGTCGAGGCCTCGCGTGCCTCATGCTCGCCAGGCCGAGCGTCGCCGCACCATCCGCCACCCTCTGCCTTGCCTGGATCCAGACGGGTTCACGTCTCCACGGCCACCGACGCCGCCAAGGTACCCCGATGCTCTTCGCCGTGCATGACTACAAAGGGACCAACTACCACTGATGCTCCAAGGACCATGAGTACGACTACACGGCGATGCGTCAAGTACCTCTACCGTGTCTCTGGAATCGTCAAGACCGTCCCGGGTCTCGCCAAGTACCATGACGATACGAGTACAACTACGGTCGACGTGGTTTACGTCACCTACCCCATCGGCAAGACCACACGGACGCCCGAACGATGACAGCCCGAAACGCCAAGTTCGACTACCGTCGCAAGAATCGAGACCGGCAAGTCCGAAGACCCAAGTACCACTACATAACGTGTACCCCTACGTCAACGACGACCCCGTTGCCTCGTGTACAACTACTTCCCACGACGACCATGTGAACGACTACTTCCTCTACGACACGTGAACCACTACGTCCCTCTTCCGTCGAACTCGTTCCGCCCCGAAAATGCACGCTTCGAAGGTATAACCGTCGAGCCGATGATCCCGTGGACGAATGTTATGTGATGTATGAGTTGAACCCTGTGTTGCATCGTGACCGACTTGTCGTTGCATGTTCCTCCTCGTATGCCCTGTCGTTGTCACGTGGGAACCCGGTAACGGGATCACCCCACCGTCTTGCATGACACGCTCACGCCGCCCTTCTTTTGTACCGATATCTCATCGAGGTGTCGGATCACCGGAACGTTGCCGTGGCATCGTGTCCGTTTTCGCCGCCACGACCCTCTTTTTCTTCCGTCGTGGTGACAAATACTTCATATCTCTTCATGTTAACTTTTACTAAAAATTGCATAAAACTTGATCATGTCATCCGCATCATCATAACAACCTCTAAACGTTAAATTGTTGTTGCTTTAATAATTGCTAAATTGGTCATGGGGATTTTCCGGAATTGTTGTTGTTATTTCCGGCCTCATTTAAAATGACTAGATAGTGTAGTTTGCTTAAGTTTCACCTCTTGCCATGTTAACAAACATTTAATCTTGTCTTGTAAATAAACGAGAGACAACTAAATAAATAAAATGTGGTGTTTCTTCAATATGCAACTCATTGCATATTGGGCTCCATTTAAATTGTAGTGTTGTTTGTGCACTTTGCCATGCCATGCATATTTTAACCGGACATGCATCTTATTTGTTTGTGCATCATACTTGCTTGAGCATACTGTCATGTTCTTGTGTTGTTTGTTTGTGCTTCCTACCTTGCCATGTTTGCTTCCTGTATAGACTTGTAGTGCATCCTATATAGAACTATCTTGCATCATACTTGGTTGAGCATATTGTCATGTCTCGTGTGGTGTGCTACCCGTGTTGCTTGCTTCTTCTCGTTAGTGCTTGTTCCGTTGCGTTCGTGAGGATTCGTTCGTCTACCTGTGGTTCTTCTTCAAGGCTTCTTCTTCGTCTTCTTCATGGATCCGTTCTTCTTCCTTGCGGGGTCTCAGGCAAGATGACCGTGACTTTGGATACCTTTACTATCATTGCCATTGCTTAGTTGTCTCGATGCTATCGTTATATCTCGCGCTACCCATCATTATTGTCGTCCTCTCCTTGTTTCCATTAAACCTCTAACCTTTGACACCTTCCTAGCAAAACCATTGTTTGGCTATGTTACCCGCTTGCTCAGCCTCTCTTATAGCATTGTTAGTTGCAGGTGAAGATGAAGATCGTTCCAGGAGGGAACTTGTTGTTGGAATATCACAATATCTATTATTATTATTAACACACCTATATACTGGGCATGGGTGGAAGGCTTGGCCTTTTGCTCGGTGTTTTGTTCCACTCATGCCACCTTAGGCGCCGATAAACCGGCATTATGTTCCTTGATTTTGCGTTCCTTACACGGTTGGGTATATGGGGACCCCTTGACAGTTCGTCTTTGAATAAAACTCCTCCAGCAAGGCCCAACATTGGTTTTAATTTGCCTCATAATAACAACTTAATTAAATAATTAAATTTGCATAGGGGGTCGCGCCCTCAGGATTCTTTTCTACATAGCAGGGGGGCCAGTGCTGATGATGTTGGTCCCAAACGGGGAGTATGCGGGGCCACCTTGGGGAAACCCGAGGGCTGGTTTTACTCGTATAATCGTCCATCCGGACGTGGCCTGAGACGAGATACGTGCGGCTACTATCAGGGTGTCGGCACGCCGGGAGGTCTTGCTAGACTTGTTTTACCATTGACGAAATGTCTTGTGCACCGCGATGCCAAGCCTGATCGGATTTCCCTAAGATAAGGGGTAATAATTATTATTACTTCAGCTGATCGTGAGAGCTTGTGATGGGCTAAGTTGGGACACCCCTGCAGGGTTATAATCTTTCGAAAGCTGTGCCCGCGGTTATGTGGCAGATTGGAATTTGTTAATGTCTGATTGTAGAAAACTTGACAGAAGATCCGAGATAAAACACACAACTGTGTGAGTAACCGTGACTGTCTCTTTTCACTTTGAGAAGAGAACACAGTGGGGTTATGTTTGACTCGTAGGTAGTTCAGGATCTTTAGCGATCACTACTAGTTTGCGACCGTTTGAGTAGATGCTCATCTTATTCTTGTACTCGTAAGTTAGCCACCATATTATGCTTAGCCGCTGCTGCAACCTCACCACTACCCTTCTCCATACCCATAAAGCTTTGCTAGTCTTGATACCCATGGTTATGGGATTGTTGAGTCCTCGTGGCTCACAGATACTACAACACCAGATGCAGGTACCGCTGAGAACAATGCAGGAGATGTTCCAAAACTTCACTGGGAGCTCGATGAAGAGAGTGGCCGTTTGTGTGTGACGTTGTTCGACGATCAGTAGTGGTTCCTACTAGGGGCGATCGGGACCTTCTGTTGTTTATTTATTTGGTATCGTTCTTTTGGATCTTCGTCCATAGTCGGACTGTGATGTTATTTGGATGATGATTGCTTATGTAATGTATTGTGTGACGTGGCGAGTGTAAGCCAACTACTCTTTTGCAATTTCATCCCTCTTTTACATGAGTCGTGCAAAGATACCATACTTGAGATCATTCTAGAATGGGCTTATACCTTTAAGTTGTGCCTCGACACGTAGGAGGTATAATCCCATCATGGGCATTACAAGTTGGTAATCAGAGCCTTCTCCGACCTAGAAGCCCCCACTGATTGATCGAATCGTTGACGGTTGAGTCTAGGCACACACTTAAAATGTTTTGAGTCATATATATATATATATATATATATATATATATATATATATATATATATATATATATATCGGAGAGTAGGATTTCTTTTACTCCTCATCCTTTATCACTCTGGTGAGGACTCCTGACGATTACTTTATCTCTTCTACTCTAAAAAATTCACTAATTTTTTTTTAGGATCACGTGAGTATTGTTTGGATTGTTCCGATGTCTTTGTGACGAGAACATTGTTCTCGATGCCTCCTGTCAATTAGGGGTTGTGGCAGTGTCCCGGGGAGTTGAGCTCCGAGGTGTTGTCGTCACAAATATATCGCATCAATTCTGGAATGCTTAAGACGGCCGACATCGAAAACTCTCCTATGCGGTTAGTGGCAAGATAACCCCGACATCACCCACTACTGGGGAGGTAGTTCGGGAGTATTGCCATAGCTTGTATAGCAGATGCGTTTCGAAGGTCTGAGGTAGACGGTCTCCGGAAATAATTGGTTATGTGTTGAAGGATGGATACAGCTGGATGTAGGATTATAGTTGAGTGCGTGATGCTTCCCCTGTATCACCAACACCTGATTGCATAACTGGAAACTTTCGGAAATTAATAGGTGGGTTCATCTAGTAGCTCGTACGCATTCTTCCAACGAGTGCATGATATGAAGTTTAGGGTTCAACTTTTAGTGAAGGGGTTTTATGGGCGTTGTTCCGATCGGGAGTTGCATCTTAAAGGGTCCTTGGATATGCTGATCCGGGGATTGCAAAACCCTTTCGTAACACGTTCCATGAGCTTTCAGCATGAACATGTGGAACGAAGCTTCTATCTTGTATTTGTTCTATCTGGTCCTTGTTGTTTTTATTTACCTTTTTGTTCTCCCAAGTGGCTTCTCGAGAAGTTGTTGTACCTACGAAATTCATTCGTTCAATTCTCTGTTCGGATGATATTGTGAAGTTATGTTGCAACATATATATCCTTTGTTTTTGTTTTGATTCTGGTATTCGAGTTGCTTCGATGTCAAATGTTGATTCCATACCTTTCTTAATTGGTGTTCTCATATTTCTATGGGAGTGCTAATTCTTCTTGACCATCGAGATTTTCATGTTAATCCTTTTCAACCGGTGTGCCTTCTCTTTAAATTATTCCATACGGACGCCGTTGAGAAATCTGACGATTTGTCTGTTTCATTCATCCCAAGTTGTCTGTGTTTTCCCCACCCTCCCACCCTTCTTCTTCTCGGAGCCAGAAATTCTAAAATGAAGTATCCATTTTATTCATGTGATGTTTCTTCATTCATTTCCTTCAATGTTCTTATCCGGTGATTTATCGTGAAGATGCTCAAGAGTTTCAAGTTCATCATTCTTAATTCCAATATTCTTCTCCGGTGGACTAAATCCAAGCTTCGGTGTTGATCATATCTCTTCCTTTTTGTTTCACATGTTTTCCAATGTGGGAATTCTTATCCGAAGGCTCTCTTGTTTATTCAGCTCTCTCTAATTCATATCCGGAGTGTTGAAGATATATCAGAAGATTCGCATGTCCATTCTCAATTTGTTCTAGCTATGTTGTGGTTGTTATCTCATTCAAGCCATTTAATTCAACCGGTGCAATACCTCTTAAGCAATCTTTTTCAACGGTGATTTCTTTAGTGGGCCCTAACCCACAGGTCTTTTTCCAGGATCTTACCTGACTCTTCTAATTTTTCCGGAGTTATTCTAAAATTCTTTTCAAAGTGTGACGTAAGTATGAATCCCATCAGTCACAGTCCTTCTCCAGGACCGCTTTCAAATTCTTTTTCATCATTGGTTCAACCTTTTAATTCTTCATTACGGAGTGCCTATACAATTCATTGTGGTGTATCTCATCGTCTTCTCAGATTTTGAAGACCCGAAGACGAGTTCCTCTTGAATCCTTATCCGTTCTTCCAAGATTCGTGGTTCTAGCTTCATGCCATCCTCATTATTGTTTCGATTGTGAGGAATTATTTTCATACCCATCCGAAGCATTTCATGAATTATTTTCTTTGTGTTCCTCCGAAGGCCATCATTTCAGAATATTTCTTCGTTCTCAGTTTTCAACTTTGTCCTCCAAACATCCTTCATTGATGCCTCTTCATTCGTCTCCATATTCTACCGGTGCTTTATTCAAGTATTCTTTATTCTGCTCGTGATCCATTCGTTCTTTTGTATCTAAGATTACCTCACGTATCTTCGTTCATTTTCTAATTCTTCGTGGTGGTTGGTTCTCTATCATCACTCGGTTTCGAATTTTTATGGTGGTTCGTTCAAGATTTCTCTTCCTTGTTATCGTATCAATTCATTTGTTCTTTTCATAATCCTACCGCTGGTTCGTTGAAGATTTACCCAAGTTTATGCGAGATATCTCTTTAATTCTTTGCAACAAGAATAAGTAGTTGCCAAATCCATTGGTTGTCATCAATTTAAAATGGTGAAGGATAAGCATGACATAATTCTTATTCTTATTCCTTCAAGGTGATAAATTTCCTTCGTCCGGAGTTCGTTCGTGATATCATATTCTCGGTTCGAAGTGCTCCAACTTTCTTTTTCCGGAGTTCCAAACTAGATCAATTATCTTGTCACGAAGCTCTATCTAAATCATTGCAAGGCTTCAATCTTAATCTTTTCATCCTTCACTTCTCATCCTTTTGTTATCGGAGTTCTTCTTGGTGGTTCATCAGGATTTAATTCATCCTCGAAGTCTTCATCAAGATTCTTGTTGGAGCTCAAGTGTTCTCCATCTTGCAATTTGAAGTGCAATTCTTTCTACCTTATCTTTTGAGATGGTGTTATGTCATTCTTGACAATTTCCTTCATGTTTCATGATTCACGAGTTATCAAGAATGAGATATTTAAAATCATCATTTCTTTTTCTTTAGGAGATCCTTTCAACCCCCCATTTTTTATTTCTTGGAGTTATCTCGGGTTGTATTTCACCTAAAAGCTTTCCCTAAGGATTGTTGCTAATTATGGTTCTTATAAATGACCCAAGTTCTTCATTTATCATTCCGGTGAAATAAGTTTTTCGTCTCCTTGTTGATCTCAATCCAATCAGATGTTTTCGTTAGTGGCTGGTTGTCACCTCATAACTTGAGATGTTTTCCATAAGCCCACGAGAGGCATATCTTTTGCTTGATGATTCTTCCAACAACTCCGTTCAACCCTTCTTTGTAAGGATGTTTTTCTAAATTCATTGGTGGCAGAAGTTATCATTTGCTCTACTTTATTTCTTCCTAACGATCTAGCATCTATTCTTTTGTTCCGGAGGTATTGTAATATTGATATCCTCGTTCCATCATCTCTTTTTGTCAAGAGCATATCCTTTCTTTTGCTTATCCATTCATCGAGAGTGGTGTGTCCTCCATTCAAGTTCCGTCATCTTATCTAGTTTTGCTTCTCTTTTGACTAGAGTGCTTATCTGAAATCTTTCTTAACCTTGTGCCATTCTTTTTTTTTAGTTTAGGAGGCAGTGTGTGGTTGATGCCATCAAGTATCATCTCATCTCCTCAAGTTCATATTCAATTCCTTCCATTTTCAGACGGAGTGCTGTCCAAATTATTTCGTTCTTATTCCTTCCCAATCTTGGTTAACCGGAGTGGTTTTGAAATTCTTTCGTCATCCGTGAGCTCTTGTTTCATGTCTTTCAACCTGCAAGGTTCTCGTGGTGTTCCTTGTTCCTCATTTTACCGGAGTGCTCTTAACTTCGTTCATCTCCGTTGTATTCTTTCTTTCAAGTTTGGTCAACCTCTCAGGTTCGTGGTTTCACTCGTTTGTCCAAGAAGCAACTTTGTTTTACCTCTTCCTCTTCCGTTTTTATCCGGTGCCATCTCTAGGATCTCAGGTCGAGATCCTCTGTTAGTGTGGGAGAGTTGTGACGCCCAAAGACCGACGCTCCAGAAGATTCCAGATGTTTCGGGTTTTCCCGCGTGTTTCAGTTGTGCTTGCTCTATTTATTTTTGCATTGCATCATAGCATCATGCCATCATGTCATAATTCTTTTGCTTTTCAACTAAATAAATTGTGTGGACCTTCGGTCCATTTAAATCGAGGGAAGGATGACTTCTCTATATAACATATCCTCCTAATATTTAGGGAGCTATAATAAAATATTCCATTGCCGTGGAATCACCGTAACACACTTGAAAATATTCCTCATATTCTTTTTCTACTTCAATTTTGACTATGTAACCTTGTCTATAATTCTTAACCGTTTTATCGAGGCTCCTCCAAAAATTCGAACATTTTTGGACACTTCGAAAATCAAGTCTTAGTTCAAACCCATTTGAATTAAATTCAAATAAGTTTGAATTAAATTCAAATATGTTTGAATTATATCTTTCGATCTGCCGCTTCTATTTTTCTTGGATTACGCTCATTTTTATGAGCCCGAGAAAATTACCCTCATGTGTAAATTCTTTCCCTAGGTGCCCTTTTCTTTCCCTCTCTCTTTAGTTCTCTGTTTTGTTTTTTTATTTGAGGTAGACAGAGGCAGAAGAGAGCCTGCAGCCAGGCTGGGCCTTTTGCCTCGAGGCCCAGCGTCCCTTCCCCGCGGCCCAACCCAGATGGCCTTCTGGCCCAAGCTGCTAGGCCCAGCCGCGCCCCCCTTCTAACCCTAAGGCCCGACCGAGCCATCCTACCCCGCTCCCTCTCCCTCTCGCTCCCTCAGCGCCGCCAGCATCTCCCTCCTCTCGCCCGAACCCCACATGCCCGACCCCTCCTGCTTGATCTCCCGTGCGCCGCAACTCGCTCCCGTCGAAGCCGTGCGTGCGACCTCCTCCTCTTCGCCAGATGCGCCCAGAGCGCCCCGCTTCCTTCTTCCCCATCTTCCCCCTCGCTCCCTCGTCAGCGCCGCGCCTCCGGCCTCGTCAGCGCCCCTCCAGCGCCCGCACCTGGCTCGCCGCGCCTCCCCTCCAGCACCGACCGGCCAGAGCCACCGTCTCCCTCCGCGGCCACGGCGTCCCAGCTCCTCCCCCCGCCAGACGCCGCTGCGTCACCGCCCCAGGGCGCCAGGGCTTGCAGCCGTCGAGGCGCTGCCTCCTCTGCTCAGCGTCGAGGCCCCGCGTGCCTCATGCTCGCCAGGCCGAGGGTCGCCGCACCGTTCGCCACCCTCTGCCTTGCCTGGATCCAGACGGGTTCGCGCCTCCACGGCCACTGACGCCGCCAAGTCTTGCTGCTGCACTGGAACCTGCCAAGTACCCCGATGATCTTCGCCGTGCACGACTACAAAGGGACCAACTACCACTGATGCCCCAAGGACCATGAGTACGACTACACGGCGATGCGTCAAGTACCTCTACCGTGTCTCCGGAATCGTCAAGACCGTCCCGGATCTCGCCAAGTACCATGACGATACGAGTACAACTACGGTCGACGTGGTTTACGTCAAGTACCCCATCGGCAAGACCACACGGACGCCCGAACGATGACAGCCCGAAACGCCAAGTTCGACTACCGTCGCAAGAATCGAGACCGGCAAGTCCGAAGACCCAAGTACCACTACATAACGTGTACCCCTACGTCAACGACGACCCCGTTGCCTCGTGTACAACTACTTCCCACGACGACCCCGTGAACGACTACTTCCTCTACGACACGTGAACCACTACGTCCCTCTTCCGTCGAACTCGTTCCGCCCCAAAAATGCACGCTTCGAAGGTATAACCGTCGAGCCGATGATCCTGTGGACGAATGCTATGTGATGTATGAGTTGAACCATGTGTTGCATCGTGACCGACTTGTCGTTGCATGTTCCTCCTCGTATGCCATGTCGTTGTCACGTGGGAACCCGGTAACGGGATCACCCCACCGTCTTGCATGACACGCTCACGCTGCCCTTCTTTTGTACCGATATCTCATCGAGGTGTCGGATCACCGGAACGTTGCCGTGGCATCGTGTCCGTTTTCGCCGCCACGACCCTCTTTTTCTTCCGTCGTGGCGACAAATACTTCATATCTTTTCATGTTAAGTTTTACTAAAAATTGCATAAAACTTGATCATGTCATCCGCATCATCATAACAACCTCTAAATGTTAAATTGTTGTTGCTTTAATAATTGCTAAATTGGTCATGGGGATTTTCCGGAATTGTTGTTGTTATTTCCGGCCTCAATTAAAATGACTAGATAGTGTAGTTTGCTTAAGTTTCACCTCTTGCCATGTTAACAAACATTTAATCTTGTCTTGTAAATAAACGAGAGACAACTAAATAAATAAAATGTGGTGTTTCTTCAATATGCAACTTGTTGCATATTGGGCTCCATTTAAATTGTAGTGTTGTTTGTGCACTTTGCCATGCCATGCATATTTTAACCGGACATGCATCTTATTTGTTTGTGCATCATACTTGCTTGAGCATACTGTCATGTTCTTGTGTTGTTTTTTTGTGCTTCCTACCTTGCCATGTTTGCTTCCTGTACAGACTCGTAGTGCATCCTATATAGAACTGTCTTGCATCATACTTGGTTGAGCATATTGTCATGTCTCGTGTGGTGTGTTCACCGTGTTGCTTGCTTCTTCTCGTTAGTGCTTGTTCCGTTGCGTTCGCGAGGATTCGTTCGTCTACCCGTGGTTCTTCTTCAAGTCTTCTTCTTGATCTTCTTCATGGATCCGTTCTTCTTCCTTGCGGGATCTCAGTCAAGATGACCGTAACTTTGGATACCTTTACTATCATTGCCATTGCTTAGTTGTCTTGATGCTATCGTTATATGTCGTGCTACCCATCATTATTGTCAGCCTCTCCTTGTTGCCATTAAACCTCTAACCTTTGACACCTTCCTAGCAAAACCATTGTTTGGCTATGTTACCCGCTTGCTCGGCCTCTCTTATAGCGTTGTTAGTTGCAGGTGAAGATGAATATCGTTCCAGGAGGGAACTTGTTGTTGGAATATCACAATATCTATTATTATTATTAACACACCTATATACTGGGCATGGGTGGAAGGCTTGGCCTTTTTCTCGGTGTTTTGTTCCACTCATGCCACCTTAGGCGCCGATAAACCGGCATTATGTTCCTTGATTTTGCGTTCCTTACACGGTTGGGTATATGGGGACCCCTTGACAGTTCGTCTTTGAATAAAACTCCTCCAGCAAGGCCCAACATTGGTTTTAATTTGCCTCAAAATAACAACTTAATTAAATAATTAAATTTGCATAGGGGGTCGCGCCCTCGGGATTCTTTTCTACATAGCAGGGGGGCAGTGCTAATGGTGTTGGTCCCAAACGGGGAGTATGCGGGGCCACCTTGGGGAAACCCGAGGGCTGGTTTTACTCGTATAATCGCCCATCCGGACGTGGCCTGAGACGAGATACGCGCGGCTACTATCAGGGTGTCGGCACGCCGGGAGGTCTTGCTGGACTTGTTTTACCATTGACGAAATGTCTTGTGCACCGGGATGCCGAGCATGATTGGATTTCCCTAAGATAAGGGGTAATAATTATTATTACTTCAGCTGATCGTGAGAGCTTGTGATGGGCTAAGTTGGGACACCCCTGCAGGGTTATGATCTTTCGAAAGCCGTGCCCGCGGTTATGTGGCAGATTGGAATTTGTTAATGTCCGGTTGTAGAAAACTTGACAGAAGATCCGAGATAAAACACACAACTGTGTGAGTAACCGTGACTGTCTCTTTTCACTTTGAGAAGAGAACACGGTGGGGTTATGTTTGACTCTTAGGTAGTTCAGGATCTTTAGCGATCACTACTAGTTTGCGACCGTTTGTGTAGATGCTCATCTTATTCTTGTACTCGTAAGTTAGCCACCATATTATGCTTAGCCGCTGTTGCAACCTCACCACTACCCTTCTCCATACCCATAAAGCTTTGCTAGTCTTGATACCCATGGTTATGGGATTGCTGAGTCCTCGTGGCTCACAGATACTACAACACTAGATGCAGGTACCGCTGAGAACAGTGCAGGAGATGTTCCAGAACTTCACTAGGAGCTCGATGAAGAGAGTGGCCGTTTGTGTGTGACGTTGTTCGACGATCAGTAGTGGTTCCTACTAGGGGCGATCGGGACCTTGTGTTGTTTATTTATTTGGTAACTTTCTTTTGGATCTTCGTCCGTAGTCGGACTGTGATGTTATTTGGATGATGATTGCTTATGTAATGTATTGTGTGACGTGGCGAGTGTAAGCCAACTACTCTTTTGCAATTCCATCCCTCTTTTACATGAGTCGTGCAAAGATATCATACTTGAGATCATTCTAGAATGGGGTTATACCTTTAAGTCGTGCCTCGACACGTAGGAGGTATAATCCCATCCTGGGCATTACACATGCTCCTAGGGGAAGGGTTGGTAGGAGTTAACCATCGTGCGATCCCGACCTCCACACAAAGGATGACACTCAATGAAATACCTCATCCTTAAAATTTGTCACACGACGGTTACCATACGTGCATGCTACGGGACTTGCAAACCTTAACACAAGTATTTCTCAAATTCACAACTACTCTACTAGCATGACTCTAATATCACCATCCTCATATCTCAAAACAATCATCAAGTATCAAACTTCTCCTAATATTCAATGCACTTTATGTGAAAGTTTTTACTATGCCCATCTTGGATGCCTATCATATTAGGAATAGTTTTATAACCAAAGCACATTACCATGCTGTTCTAAAAGACTCTCAAAAGGATATAAGTGAATCATGAGAGATCAATAACTTCTACAAAATAAAACCACCATCGTGCTCTAAAAGATATAAGTGAAGCACTAGAGCAAAACTATCTAGCTCAAAAGGTATAAGTGAAGCACATAGAGTATTCTAATAAATTCTAAATCATATTTATATCTCTCAAAAGGTGTGTCCAGCAAGGATGATTATGGCAAACTAAAAAGCAAAGACTCAAATCATACATGACTCTCCAAGCGAAACACATATCATGTGGTGAATAGAAATATAGTCCCGAGTATAGTTACCGATAGATGGAGACGAAAGAGGGGATGCCTTCCCGGGGCATCCCCAAGCTTAGGCTTTTGGTTATCCTTGAATTGTACCTTGGGGTGCCTTGGGCATCCCCAAGTTTGGGCTCTTGCCACTCTTTGTTCCATAGTCCATCAAATCCATACTCAAAACTTGAAAACTTCACAAAACTTAGCCAAAAATCTCGTGAGCTCCGTTAGTATAAGAAAACAAACCACCACTCAAAGGTACTGTAATGAACTCATTCTTTGTTTATATTGATGTTAGACCTACTGTATTCCAACTTCCGCATGATTCATACCCCCGATACTACTCATAAATTCATCAAAATAAGCAAACAACACACGAAAAACAGAATCTGTAAAAAACAGAACAGTCTGCAGTAATCTGTAACTTTCGAATACTTGTGTAACTCCAAAAAAAATGAAATAAATTGGTAAACGTGAGGAATTTGTCTATTAATCATCTGCAAAAAGAATCAACTAAATATCACTCTCCAATAAAAAATTACAGCCAATCTCGTGAGCACTAAAGTTTTTGTTTTTTACAGCATGATCATATAAACTTAACACAAGTCTTCCCAAAGGTTCTACTTGGCACAAACACTAGTTAAAACACAAAACCACATCTAAACATAAGCTAGATGAAATATTTATTCCTAAAAATAAGCAAAAACAAAGAAAAGAAAATTGGGTTGCCTCCCAACAAGCGATATCGTTTAACGCCCCTAGCTAGGCACGATACAAGAATAGATCTAGGTATTGCCATCTTTGGTAGGCAATCCATAAGTGGCTCTCCTAATAGATTCATAAGGTAATTTTATTTTCTTTCTAGGAAAGTGTTCCATGTCTTTCCTTAACGGAAATTGGAATCTAATATTTCCTTCCTTCATATCAATAATTGCACCAATCGTTCTAAGGAAAGGTCTACCAAGAATAATGGGACATGAAGGATTGCGATCTATATCAGGAACAATGAAATCTACCGGCACATAATTCCTATTGGCAACAATAAGAACATCATTAATCCTTCCCGTAGGTTTCTTAATGGTAGAATCCGCAAGATGCAAATTTAAAGAACAAACATCAAGTTCATGGAAACCTAACAAATCATACAAACTTTTTGGGATTGTAGAAACACTTGCACCCAAATCACACAAGGCAAAGCATTCATGATCTTTGATTTTAATTTTAATAGTAGGTTCCCACTCATGATAAAGTTTTCTAGGGATAGAAACTTCTAATTCAAGTTTTTCTTCATAAGATTGCATCAAAGCATCAACTATGTGTTTGGTAAAAGCCTTATTTTGACTATAAGTATGTGGAAAATTTAGTACGGATTGCAACAAGGAAATACAATCTATTAAAGAGCAATTACCATAATTGAATCCCTTGAGATCCAAAATAGTGGGTTCATCTATGTAAAGTTTTAATCTCTTCAATCCCACTTTTAACAATTTTAGCATCAAGATCTAAAAACTCCGAATCATTGGGACGCCTTTTAACTAAAGTAGACTCATCTCCAGTCCCATATTTATCAAGACTCATACTAGAAAACAAGGATCTAATAGGAGACATACCAATAACTTTCAGATCTTCATCTTTAATTTCATGATAGCTAGAAGAACATGCTTTCATAAAGCAATCTTTTTTAGCACGCATCCTAGCGGTTCTTTCTTTGCACTCATCAATGGAAATTCTCATGGCTTTGAGAGACTCATTGATATCATGCTTAGGTGGAATAGATCTAAGTTTCAACGAATCAACATCAAGAGTAATTCTATCCACGTTTCTAGCCAACTCATCAATCTTAAGCAATTTTTCTTCAAGCAAAGCATAGAAATTCTTTTGCGAATTCATAAACTCTTTAACACTAGTTTCAAATTCAGAGGGTATCTTACCAAATTTTCCATAAGAGTTACTGTAGGAATTATCATAATTATTAGAGGAAATACTAGAAAAGGGCCTAGGATTAAAGTTTCCTCTATAAGCATTGTTACCAAAATTATTCCTACCAACAAAATTCACATCCAGAGATTCATTATTATTTTCAATCAACGTGGATAAAGGCATATCATTAGGATCAGAAGAAGCACTCTTAGTAGCAAATAATTTCATAAGTTCATCCATCTTTCCACTCAAAACACTAATCTCTTCAATAGCATGCACTTTTTTACTAGTAGATCTTTCGGTGTGCCATTGAGAGTAGTTAATCATAATATTATCTACGAGTTTGGTAGCTTCTCCTAAGGTGGTTTCCATGAAAGTGCCCCCCACGGCCGAATCTAAAAGATTTCTAAAAGCAAAATTCAAGCCAGCATAAAAGTTTTGTATAATCATCCATAAGTTCAAACTATATGTAGGGCAATTACGTATCATTAATTTCATTCTCGCCCAAGCTTGTGCAACATGCTCATGATCTAGTTGCTTAAAATTCATAATATCGTTTCTAAGAGAGATAATCTTAGTGGGAGGAAAATACTTAGAGATAAAGGCATCTTTGCACTTATTCCACGAATCAATACTATTTCTAGGCAAAGAGAAAAACCAAGTTTGAACACGATCTCTAAGTGAAAACGGAAATAGCTTTAATTTGAAAATATCATTATCCTTATCCCTCTTCTTTTGCATATCACACAAATCAACAAAGTTGCTCAGATGAGTAGCGGCATCTTCACTAGGAAGGCCAGAAAATTGATCTTTCATGACAAGATTCAACAGGGCAGCATTGATCTCACAAGATTCAGCATCGGTAATAGGAGCAATAGAAATGTTAATCAAATCATTATTATTGGTATTGGAGAAGTCACATAATTTGGTATTGTTTTGAGCCATAGTGACAAGCAAGCAATCCAACACACAAGCAAACAAGAGACAAGCGGACGGTAAACACATCCAAGAAGAAGGGCGAATAAAACAGCAAGGGTGAAGTAGGGGAGAGGAAAACGAGAGGCAAATAATATAGTGCGAAGGATAAGGGTTTGTGATAGGTACTTGGTATATGACTTTTGTGTAGATCTCCCCGTCAACTGCGCCAGAAATTCTTCTTGCTACTTCTCGAGCCTGCGTTGTATTCCCTCGAAGAGGAAAGGGTGATGCAGCATAGTAGCGTAAGTATTTCCTTCAGTTTTTGAGAACCAAGGTATCAATCGAGTAGGAGACCACACGCGAGTCCCTCGACAAACAAATAAGAACTTCGCAGCCAACGTGATAAGGGGTTGTCAATCCCTTTACGGTTACTTACGAAAGTGAGATCTGATAGATAGGATAGTATAATATTTTTGGTATAAGAACAAAAGTAAATAAAGCAAAGTAAAGTAGATGGAAGATTAATATGTTGAAATAGACCCGGGGGCCATAGGTTTCACTAGTGGCTTCTGTCATGATAGCAGAATTCTACGGTGGGTGAACAAATTATTGTCGAGCAATTGATAGAAAAGCGCATAGTTATGAGAATATCTAGGCATGATCATTATATATAGGCATCACGTCCGTGACAAGTAGACCGAAACGATTCTGCATCTACTACTATTACTCCACACATCGACCGCTATCCAGCATGCATCTAGAGTATTAAGTTCATAAGAACAGAGTAATGCTTTAAACAAGATGACATGATGTATAGGGATAAACTCAAGCAATATGATATAAACCCCATCTTTTTATCCTCTATTGCAACAATACAATACGTGCCTTGCTACCCCTGTTGTCACTAGGAAAGGACACCGCAAGATTGAACACAAAGCCAAGCACTTCTCCCATTACAAGAACTATAGATCTAGTAGGCCAAACCAAACCAATAGTTCGAAGAGACTTGCAAGGATATTATAATCATACATAAAAGATTTCAGAAAAGAACAACTTACACAATATGTTTATATAATAGCTACTACATGTATCAGATTAGGTCGACCCGTCTGACCCATCGGGTCACACGATGCCGGCTCCACTGACCCATATACCATTTACCCACTTGGCCCATTGGCCTTGACTTTTGGGCCGGGTCGGAGACCTAGCGGGTCGACCCGGCCCATTCCCATCTTGAGCGGTGGCGGCGCTCCGGTGTCGTACCCTTCCTGAAGGCGCCGTCTTGGAGCCCACGATTCATCATACGTGGCTTCATCTCTTCGCGGTGGTAGTGCTAGGGGTGGTGTTACCGTGCTCAGCGTCTATATATCACGCCTTGGGTGTGTGCGTGTGTTATGTTGGCGTGCGTTTGTACCGAATTGTTGTGAAACGACTTCATCGCCCATCGATGGTGTTTTCTTTCATGATCACACGCCTTTGTCACAGTTGGCACGCGTGCATGATCACACGTCTTGCATAATTCGTACGGACGGACGTACACAGTCAAGTCGCCAGCACAGCAGCGGCGCATCCACCTGCTCCCCGGCTTTTATTCACCATCCGCGGGCGACCTTCATTCATACTCCCTTCGTCCGGAAATACTTATCATCAAAATGGATAAAAGGGGTGTATCTAGACGTATTTTAGTTCTAGATACATCTCTTTTTATGCATTTTGATGACAAGTATTTTCGGACGGAGGAAATACTACGTATATAGCCGCAGCAGGTCGGAAAATTGTACAGTGTGTGCGCGTGCGTTTCTCCCAAAGAACAAAATGGTCATCGGCAGCTTTGTTTAGATGAGTACTACTTTGTGCACGACATGATCGGACGATTTGTGCACGATTATATAATCCAATGATGATGTGGGTGCTGCTTCCTAGCACCAACGGCTTGATTAACAACATCGTCCGTGAATCGGCCAGAGGAATCGTGTGTATAGCACAATGGTTTGCACATAGTACATTAGCATTTTCTTTTCTTCATTCGGTCTAGAGCCGGACCAAACTGGGGTATGTTGACCGTATTTCCAAGCTTTGAACGACCGACCGTACATGTCCAAATCGAAGCATCCACCCAAGTCAGCTGTCATGAGGGCCACGCTTCTGGGTACGTCCTAGGAACCGATTCATCGTACAGGGATACTTTATACTTCATGCTACTCCTACCTCCGTTTCATAATTGTTGGTTGCTGCCATGGTTTATACTTGTGAGAAAATCGACGTTGATCCAACCTCTTCAGTTTGCAAAGAGCCAGCAAGATGTTAAACATGCGAGTCTTTTGACTGGACAAAATCATTCAAAACAATTTTGTCTAAGAAAATGATGTTCCCTCCCCGCCAAAAAAGATGTTAGTATCACCCAGGTTTTAGTCTGATGTGGCAATATCGGGGATTCATTTCTCTCGTCTTCATAACCGAGCCATTAACTCCGTCAGCGTCATTTTTGTTCTTTTTTTTCGAAAAGAAGTCGTACCCGGCCTCTACATCTCTTGATGCACACAACCATATATGTAATGAGAAAAATAGATTTCGAACAAGGTTTCAGCAAGCTGTCTCGCAGCCAATCAAAAAGTCTAGTAATAGAAATATCATAAAATAAACGCCACAACCGGCAAAAATAGGACTAGGAGACTAAATGCCTATCCTATTATTGGACCATCGTCCAAACTGATTGTAAGTATCCCGTGCAACCATCTCCCAACGGCTACACCCAATATCCATATGCGCTCTGTGGTCCGCATGACTGAGTAAGGATCACGTACGGATCCAAGTAGACGCTCTGAAGATGACCTGCAAAAGGTTTGTGACAGTATGTCTGTTAAAGATAACATCATTCCGACAAGTCCATATAGCCCAAAGTAATGCACATACTCCCACACGAATATGTGCCGCGGTCTGAGGTGCCACCTCAGCCAACCTGTTATCGAAAATATGAGCTATTGTAATAGGCGGAGAGACATTAAACGTTACATGAATAGTTCGCCAAAGTAACTTACCAAGCGGACAATTGAACAGATGCTCGATTGTTTCAACCTGGTCGCAGAAACCGCATCGTGTACTTCCTTCTCACTTACGCTTAGCTAGGTTGTCTTTGGTTAGAATTACGCCTTTATACATGAACCATAAACAATTTAATTTTTAGAGATACCTTAATCTTTCAAAATATGCACCCTCGGGATAGTCCCGGTGTTAATCAAATCCGTATACATTAGTTTAACCGTTGGTCGGCGATTATCAACCCGTTAAGCCCATCCATAGGATGTCAGATATTTTTTTATGGAAGCTCGTGGCCAACTGCTTTCACCAAAAGGTGAGATGTTCTACCACCTCGGCATACGAGGCTCGGTTTCATGGAACCTACTCCAACTTCTCAACGGAAAATATATGAAAAGCACTCGTAGAGTAGAGATCCAAATTGCGCACTTCTCACAGCAGATCCTCTAGGCACGTGTGGTGGTTCTCCTCACACGGCTCGCCCCGCCAGCTATGCATTGGGCCGTCTTGAATCTACCGCCCACCTCCAGGTCCGGAGGCTCGCTCAATTGGAGGATGACATTCATCGGCGGTGTCTTCGCACAATTCATCTAGCATTGATGCATAGTTGAACTTTGCATTCTGACATATGGAGAAGGGCAATAGTTTTGTTTTTCTTTACGGTGAAAGGGCGAAAGCTACCAGTATAGAAGTCACTTCATCTACATCATGTGAAACATTTGGAAAGAACGGGCCGTCACATTTTCAATGGCACGAAAATGACGCATGTCGAGGTTGCCCACCTAGCCTCTGAAGACATCATCTAGCAGGTCATGGCCTTCAATTTAGACCCACAAAAGTGCCGTGTTAGGCCAACTCCACCGCGCGATCTTATCATGTCTGCTCCCGTTCGTTTGGTGTAAAACGAACAAACCAGACAGCCCAGCGTGCGGTCGCAAACGGACTTTTGTCCGCTTTGTGTCCGCTTTCGACCCATCCGCGGACCAAGTTTGCGTCGGTTTTGGGGTGAAATGGACAGCGCGCGGACGGACGAGACGCGCGCTCTTGTCCTCCCCTGGCCCACCTGTCGGTGGGAGAAACCAAACC
>LR738710.1:536578873-536627097 GCA_902687465.1 Secale cereale | reverse complement strand
GCCTCGTTTGGCGCCATTTTCACAAACCCTCCCACGTCCCTCCCGCCCGCCCCCTCTCTCCCCCTCCATGGCCGACGCCCCGCCGAATTCCGGCAGCCTGGCCGTCGACCCGTCCACAAAGGTGAAGAAGAAGGCGGCCAGGGCGCCAAGGAAGCCGCGGTCGGAGTGCACACCGGAGGAGATCGCCAAGTTGGACGTGGGATCGGCGAAGAGGAGGGAGCGGAGAGCGGTCGTCAAGGCCAATGCCGCCGCGGCCAAGTCCGCCGCCTAGCGAGATGCGCTGGAGGCCGTGCGGCGCAAGGCCGCGGTCGACGAGAAGGAGGACCTCGTCAACAAAGCGCATGCCCTCCTCATGCTTGACGTGGGCCGTCCGGCTGGGTTCCCTGTAGTGGTCGTCAGCCCCGCGAGCATAGGCTCGTCGGTCGCCCGGCCTCTGCACTGCCAGTCGCCGCGAAACGCACCCATGTCGCCCGGTTTTCCTCCTCCAAGGCAGGACGGCCAGACCCGTTTCTCGGGATCGCCGGACGTGGGCTTGTTCGCGACGTCCACACCGCGTCCTTCGGCCGCCATCGACCTCAACGTCACGCCTGGGTCCAGCAGCGGCGGTCGGGCGTCCATCGAGATGCAAAGAAAGCCAGCACGGGCACCGTTCACGGGCACCATGCCGGCCCCCCGCGTCTTGTTTGACGGAATGCCAACAGCAACGCCAACGGTCGACGACCCCTTGTACAACCAGTACATGGAGGACGTGATCTTCGAGGGTGGGAATCACCGTGCCTACGACCCCGGGGAGACCCAAAGTCAGGATGGCCGCGCCCAGTACGTGCCCGATGAAGAGGCCGACGACCGTGCTGACTACAACCATGGTGACTCGTGGCATGAAGACGATGACATCTATGTCGAAGGTGATGGTGATGAAGAAGTCAATGAGGTTGATATTAGTGGCGAGCCATTGTTCATCGACGAGCTCACCCAAAGAGCGGAAGCACAAAAGAAGAGGAAGAGCATTCGCACGGGTTCATATACACAAGATGAGGACAAGTTGATTTGCCAAGCTTGGATGGAGATTAGCCAAGATCCGAGGACCGGCGCGCAACAAAAGGGCATTGTTTTTTGGACGAGAGTCCACAAAACATTCCATGAAAGGAAGATGTTCGAGCCCTGCCAATTTACAAGCAACCGTGGCATCGGCTCGATTCAAAAGAGGTGGTTGTTCATTCAACAAGAGTGCAACAAGTATCAAGCCGCATTTGAGAGCGCTGAAGCACGGCCTATGAGTGGTCTCGGCATTGGGGACATGGTATGCTCTCCTCTTCCTAGCCCTTTCCTTACTACGGCCATGAGACTTCGGCCTTGTATATGTTTGCATGTTCACTTGTTGTTGATCATGTGGTGTAGGCATTTCAATCTTTGGAGGCATTCAAGGCCCGGCACAGTGACAAGCCATTCACTCTTACGCATTGTTGGATGATCATCAACAATTGCCCTAAGTTCAAGGATCAATACCGTGAACTACAGAGGAAGAGAGGACTGAAGACGGCCAAGTTCGCCGGAGGTGGAGATGGCTAAGCGTTGAAGAGGCTGAGGGCAAGACAAGGGCCTGGTTTGAGGCCAGTCAGAAGAAGATGCTCGACGGCGAAGGCCTGAACTAGGTCGTCTGATCGGTGTGGCCGTTCATTTGGAGGCTGGCATGGGTGCCGCCCGCCCGGTGGGCCGCTGGCAGTGTGCCGACGAGAAAACATTCATTTTGGTGGCCGACTGTGTTGCCGGTCGCTGGTTGTGTTGTCGGCGAGGACAACTATTCATTTTGGAGGCTGGCTGTGTTGCCGGCCGCTGGCTGATGCCGGCGATGGACGTGTAGGCCGCTGGCTCTGTTACCGGCGTGATGAACCGGGGCCGCTGGCCTGAACTAGGGCTTGGCATTTGAAACGTTGCTTTTGGTTTTTTAATAGACGCGGACTGGATGGGGCAAATGGATGCGGCCGCACGCTGAGCACACGGTCACCGCATCTCAGGATACGCCCGGACACGACCCCAAAGCCCTACCAGACGAATAAAACGGACGTCCGTTTGGGGTCGCGTGGTGGAGTGGGCCTTAAATCAGGAGTCCGCGTTTCCCTCGACAACAACAAAATCATGAGTCCGCGTGGGGTTCTTCTATGGGTTTGGGCATTTTCCGTCACAAAGCATGACTACTATGTTTGTCTTCTTGATGAAATGGTCGCTACTGCCAGCTCATAAAAAAAGGCTTTCGACTTTCTAAACCGAGCCTACCTTCTCCAAGTTGGCAGCAGCTTGGTTGAACTTTGTTGCCGGGTAACTGAGTTTGCTCGTCCCTAGCCTCATCATTTTCCATAGTCCTAAACCAAAATGGGAGATACCTCTTCTCTTGTTCACAGGAGTGTTCTGGCAACAGGATCCTCCCTCCCCGATTATTTTCATTGTAGTCATTGACCCTCTACAGAACATTCTAGAGTTGGTCACTATGGCTGAAACATCACCGAAGATCCACTCGCTTCTTTCACCCCAAATTAAGGGAAGACATTGTCTTTGATTTCTGGCCCACTATGTTGATCCACCTTTGGGGTATAATAAAAATAACAAATTTAAATCCATCATGCTTGGAAAAGCTAGATTCCACATATACTGCATCCTCTGCAATACAGAAGCCTACGCCTACTGGCTACCTCGTCCTCATATCCGAGTGCCCGGAGTAGAGGATGGTGCCTCACAACACAAAAGCCTATGCTACTGCAGCCTCTGCAAATTCTTCACATCTGATTCCACATCCACCGGGAATTTCAACATAGCCTTCAGTATAGTTGCAGCCTCATCAAGGTGATCGATTTCCAGGTATCTTTTGCTTGGGGACACGAACAGAACTTCGTTCACGTCTTCTTCGAGTTGCAGTGAGTATAGGTTTTCAAAGACCTAGATAAATAGAAAATCATTAAATTTATTAGCTGTACTTACACCTATGCAGTTAGGAACGCATGCGTGCCCTATACCCTTCTTACCGCTTTCAGTCGTGAAATGACCATTTCCCTGACTGCAGATGATCGAGCGACTAGATTGATGATGAGGAGCCCCCCAGCTGAAAGGAACTTTTTTGCTGACGCAAGGAAAGCATCTTCGACAAAGTTTGCTGGGGGGCAAGACAACCCAGAACTGTAACCAGGACTTCCAAGTTAGAGTCTATCGATGTGAACTGTTTGGCAAAAAGAACAGCAATCGAATGGTGGATGACAAGAAGGAAAGGTTGAGGGACTACACCTTAGATCAGATGAATCAACATCAACAATAAGAATTCTAACTGCATCGCTGTCTTTGCCATTTGGTTCAGAATGGGCATTTTCTTCAATGAATTTGATTCCATCCCCCAAATGCACCTAATGCAAGGGTAGGGAAAAATGTAATGAGGCTCCATACTACAAATAGCTCATTATCATGCTTAGTTAGTACCGGTACTACTAAGCTCCTAAACACGAATTCCTAGAAGAAACAGTATTACATTACTTTGAGTACAAGAAAAAGGAGCATCCTTGATGCTATTAATAGGGAAATGTTGCTTCCGAAAATCATCATAGAGAACGTATGATCAGAATCATTTAAAACATTAACAGTTGCAATAGGCCTTGCTACGCTTTTATGGTCATATGAATAATAACAGCACTAAGAACACTATGTATGTTTTAAAGTAAAGAAAGTGTCTGAAATGTAACATGTACTTATTTCGCATAGTTCAAAATACACCTTCAACTGCTCATCCATTGAAAAGCCAAAATATTTCGTTGCTACCTCCTCCATCATGGGGTCCAACTCAACAACCTGTAAATTTTGGGAAGCATGATCGCCCAGTTCAATCAATCAACCAAAAATAGGAAATGTTTCTCTTTACCTCAATATTAAGATGAGGGAGGCATCCACGAAGAAACATTGGCAAACTCCCGGCCCCAAGGCCTACAATAGTGGTACTGACCTACAAAAATGAATTGCAGGATACCTAGTATCACAAACTGAACTTAGTGCTTTAATGGAAAATTAATAACTAAGGGTATTGCAGAGGTTCAGGCATTCAGCATCGGCTTTTTGTATTAGAAGAAAAATTTAGTCATAAAAGTTATATTCTTCATGCATAATGATATCATATTACTTACCCTTTCTCCAGATGATGCCGCAGCACTCAGAGCAGATGCAACTAAAGAGAGCCCACATATGATACTACTGTGATAAGAGCTACCAAGATAGGTATGGTCGACCCTCAGACTGTCCTTGGATCCTGCATATTGTAAAAGACCAACCAATTGTGGACTTAAAGTAAGATAGGAAGTAAAGTCGTATCTAATTTTGATTGTCTTATTGCATAGGTGAAGACCAATAATGTTAATAGGTGTAGAAATATAATAAATGAGGTAACCACAGTTATCCAACCAGGGTTTAAAATTCTAGATTCACAAACAGTCCAATATTACGGACGGTATCAATTCCGGCCAGTTACAGCAGAAACTAGTTTTTCCTGGGCAGTTTGATTTCAAAAAATTAAAGGTCAAGTTAGAATATGAATGGTTCCCACCCAAAAACAATTCACTTCTTTGAATCGAAAATCTGACAAAAATGTTTGCAATTCAGGATTTGTTTCCCAGGCAACCTCTAGGAAAAACAGATACCTGCGGTAACGCCTTTTACTACCAGGATTTTGAACCCTCATTCCAACAGCAAAAAGGAATGCTGGAGAACCAGTCAGTTTTTTCTCTCATTGACAGAAAAAAGGAGAGGATAGGTACATCAATGCTTGCATCTCAGTTGAGAATACGAGTAGGATCAACAAGCATTATAAGAGAAAATGGAATGCAGTAAAATCATAAAGAATTCGGAGTTCTGTCATTTTTTAAAGGTTTTGGAATTACTTCAAAAAAAAAAATCACAACTCTTCGCAAGTACCCAGAGTGAGGAAAGGTCAACATGCATCAGCTAGTATCAGATGAATAACTAGACAAATATTCCCAAAGTAAACATGTAGAACAAAAATAGTTACAGCAACTGGAAAGAATTCAGAGCACAACTTATACAGAATAATGCCATGCATGAAATGCTCTCTTCATTAATCCAGAAATTAACTGTACTTAAAATGCAAAAAGGTTATCAACAAATAGAAGTATTTTGATTGGAAACCTATTGTACATGTTAAGAAAATCAAAATTCCGCAACAAAACTATCAGAATACAGACATGAGGCCAAGAAGAGGCCTAATGCTGAAAAAAGTAAGCTCATGGATCATTCCTGCCAACAAGGAAAGCAAAAAACCACACCATAGCAGTAACATTGGACATCCAGATTAACATTAAATAGGAATATACCAGTGAGTCCCTTTTTCTGGCTCTTCTTTTTTGATGATGTAGATGAGTTCTTGGTCTTACTGTCCGTCTCATCACATGGTGATTCTCTGATTAACAATGCTTCAGATTGCACTAAGCCAGAACTTCTTTTAAAAATAAGTCGTCGGAACATTTTTTCAGACATGCAGCTTTGGTCTCCATCAACATTTTCATAAAGAACATCTTCCACAACCATAGGACCTGTTATTTCTGATGTTACCTTCAAATGCACACAAGGAGGTCAGCTGAGGTATTGGATGTGTGTGATCCGACAATACATCAAATTAGAAAATCATGCGGCTTTGAAAATTCAAATAAAAGCATACAGACGTATTAATCCAGTTCCGGTTGCCTCCCTTTCTATTACAGTCCTATCTATACAGAATCAAATACATGTCAAACTCCCCAAAGCCAGCTAGGACGAGATTGATTCTTCATAGGAGGCAGAGACACTCACTCCAAACCCCAAACTGAATCAAGCCATCCACAAACAGATGATATCCACACAGCTTTCTGATTCAGTGCAGGAACAGTCAAGACAGGGAACATGTATGTTTCTAGGGAACCAGCATCTGGTTCTTAGGATGCTCCAACAAAATTCATTAGATGGGTCCTCCCAAGCAATTACACAAGTTTACAAATATCTGACAGTTAATTTAATCCAGCCAAATGATAGCAATCTCATCCTCAGATAGTTTACTCGATCCAGTGTCCTAGGAAGATCAGTTAGATAACATCACCAAAAAAAGTTGAACAACGCACTAAGCACTATATACATATCTTGTATATAAGATACCATCTATGGAAGGGAGCATGTCTGTGCAACTTTTTGGAGAGGGCAACATAAACCTTGGTTTCTGGGAGTAGTTCTTTTTTTGACAGGTTTCTGATAGTAGTTACCATGCAATAACACCTTGAAGGGAGGGACAATAGGAGAGAATGAATTCGAGCTGACTAATTCATCATTTTTGGTTTGCATGTGACACTTTTACCATGCTCGTCCTCACAAAGAGGGTGTAATAGCAGTGAACCAACCATATCTTAAGAAACTGAGTGATATTCTAAATAACCAATCCATAGCCTGGTAAACTAATCAAATGTTTAGGAAACCTCAATTGAGGTAAGGCCTTTCGAATCCTGGAGCTACAATACTGATCCTGTGCACAACTGCATGGCACTGTTTATAAAGCATCAAGGCTGATGAGTTTTCCTAGGATACAATCCAGTTATTTGGAGTATCAATATGTAATTGCTAAAGATAGAGCTATTTTCCTATCAATTCCCTACTCAACCTTGATACAAGTACCAACGAAAATTTCTCTCCATGCATCCCAGTCCGTTCGAGTTTTGCCATCCGGCATCTCTCCAGCCAGTATTTACCCCTATGAACTGAAGTTCATAACAATGTGAGCTACTATGATCAGTGAGAATCCGGGCAGGAGGTATACTAATAATCAATGGTAAACTGCAACCAAAGTAGTCCAGAAGACAATATGACAAGCCGACGAATAAAGGTGAAACAAAAAGGTTCTTATCAAGCAACAACTGAACGAGATGTTCAGAACTAGACGTTAGACGACAACACTAGGACCAAAAAGTTTTAGAATGACAAGCAGCTAAACTGGTCCTGGACTTCTGGTTAGACGCGAAACATTATATCTTATCAGCTCACAGCTTGAAACAGTTTGCTCAAGTGACATACTTCAGCTTCAAAGGTCTAAACCCGACATGGAACTGTATGCTTGCACCAATTTTTTGACAATTGTAATCATGCTAAGACATTCACCATGTGCCCGTGAATCTATAAAGGAAAAGGCTGCAGTTGAACATATGTTTGATGAGTTGAAGTGGTTTTGACTGTTACGATTTAGCCGTAATGAACTTGATGGGGGAATATTAGAACAGTACAATCATTACTAAAAAAACAATTTATCAAGAAACAAATCCAATTCGGACCATGAAATTTGCTAACTGGTACATGTCCGAGTTAACCACACACACACCCACCCCCACCCCCCACCCCCACCCCCCTAAAAACAAATCCAATTCGGACCATGAAATTTGGTATCTGAGACCTTCAAGTTTCAAGACCAAATAACTTCAAATGCCAATGTGATGTCGAGGCATATGCCGGTTTTGTGTAAGTGGCACATACGACAATAAGAATTATTATATGATTTCAAATCATTTAGTCTAAAAGTTCAGCTTACAAAAAAAAAAATCAAACTAGACATGACAGGACACTCACCCACCCCCAAACATGGATTCTGAAGAAAAACATCTGATTGGGCCTATAAAAAATGATCGTCATTTTTTCTACAGTTTTTCAGTTGTTCAGCCATTCTCTGAACTCAAAATTAGTTTCTAGGATGAAATTAAAGTGGAATCATTACAATAATACACTGTCAGGCTGTCAGCCATCTTGGCGCCACTTTGGCCAAACCATCCACGTCATACATCACAGCAATGACATAACCCTCAAAACCGTGCTAGGATTCAAAATGGTCAGGTTATGAAACTGAGGGTAAAAAATACTTCGTATATTGTGTAGTTGGGGGTCCAACTGTCCAAAATAGACCTTTCCACCGAACTTAGGCTTATTTGGTAATGTTGACCCTAAGAAGAAAGGGCAAGAATCATTGCCACTGGACTAGATTTCCTGATAAAACTAGACAGTTTTTTTCGAGGTAGATATTGTTTTAGACATTAACAATACCTCCTGCAGAATATCTCTTTGTTTCACACCATCACTGGCCATCATGAATCTGCATAGGTTTGATGCACCAGCACCCCATGATAAAAAATCGAAGTAACAAAAATAGTTAGAACAAAGCCAATTGAAGGTCTTACAATAAATAGTTCGAAAGAGCCAAATGAGAAAAGTTTAGTGATTAATGCACAATGGGATATTCCGCTGTCATGTGTCGGTGCATTAATTGTAGATGAACCACACACTTACAAAGTTACAAGTTTGCTTGCACATATTACTATCAAATGTAACAACAATCATCTAGCTATTTCCATACATAATAGTGCATAGTGATAATGCAGATTTTACTGAATTTCCAGGTCAATGTTCAGAACAAAGACGAACTTAATTGAGAGACTGCATCATAATGTACATCTGCAACTATAATATAACTAGTTACAGAGAGTTACCTATTTCATAAAAATTTAGAAACCAGAACAGGGACAACCACATCATGTACTCTGTTATTTCTTAGCATTGACAAACACAAAATTAATTTAACCTATGGTTGCTAGAATACACACGGTTGAGCAAAAGAAGAGGGTGTGCTGGTAATTAAGGGATCCAATTGGTGTGGGTTGTCATAAGCAAAAAAGCATGGGATAATAATAATGATGATATATCTTTTCCTAAATAGGGTACCGAGCAGAATAAACACATCAAAGTTATTTGGCATTAGCATAATATTATTAAAATAAAATCAATTTTTCTATGGGCCAATGACAGGACACTCTTTCGCCCGAATACATAATGCAAAGTTTGGCTTAGTTATTTGATGTATTAATTACTTTCTGCACACGATAAAGGCCTACTTGTAGTAGAAAGTACTGACGGAATTTAGAAAAGAAAGCATTGACACATACGGCATAGGGTCTGTCTCTTCAGGATATTCAGGTTCTAGATCCATAACAAGAGGAGATAAATCCTTCTGCGAATAGAAAAAATATTATGTTACGACCTGACATATAAAAATAGAGGTCTTTGGCAAACGCACAATGATGAGAAACATCACCTTGATAACATCAATGTCAGCACTTGCATGTCTGCTATCGAGGAATACCTAGCACAGCACAAATATAAGCCATTACAGTGAAGCAACATATCCTAGATAGCAAAGAGATAAACACGCAGTCTGCATACAATGATTAGACGAGCAGCCTTTGCACTTTCAACAACAAGCCACTGCCCTTCCTCTGAAGCAAATAACCATTCCTGAGCTCGTGCCTGAAAGAAGGTATTTTCATTAGCGAATGGACAGCAGAAGTAATGAACTATTTGAGTACTTTCCTATTTTCTTGTGTAAAATACTGAAACATGCGGTGAACATTGAATAAAAGCTACTGTGGTTGACAAAGCCTAGTTGTTAAGATTAGTTGACCAACAGCCACTCTCACACAGATAAAAAACTTCCATTTTGTTGCGGTGGAAAAACAGCAACGGCCATAAGTCAGAGACTTGATGAGAATGAGGGATAAACTATATTAAAAACCATACTAGGGTAACAGAAATTTAATTAATTGAAGTGGGATTGATGCCAGCATATTTATAGGTTTCATTACAAAGATAAAGCAGGAGATGATGATAAGGAAATTAAAACATACTCCCTCCGTCCCAAAATAAGTGACGCAAAAATGACTCAACTTTGTACTAACTTTAGTACAAAGTTGAGTCATTTTTGCGTCACTTATTTTGGGATGGAGGGAGTATTCAGCAAAGCATTTCTGGGTGTGCATATTCGTCATCTGTGGACTACTACTGGACTTCAACCGAATTAAGAATATTAAAGATGGAAAATTCTTAATTCCCAATTACATGGAAAAAAATTGGCATGAATAAGATCCTGATAATGCAGGGGTTAGACCCATATAATTGTGAGGCCAATCAACTAAGTGAAGTTTGTCTCAGTGATCTGTTCCCAGTCCTGATTGCTCATTGCTTAAGGTCTATTAAAACAATAAGATTCCTCATGAGAGGAGATAAATCGTAAAACTTACATCAAGAATGAAAATTGAAGATCACACAAAATTCACAAAGTTCTCCAAGCCACTAAAGGTTGGAAAACTAGAAACTCCTAAAAGATTTAACAGGGCTAGAAATTTATAAATCAGTGTCAGTTAGTTTGGTTTGAGAACAGGACTGGAATGGACCGTTCATCAAACCTAGCCACATACTTGGTTTGAGAAATATGGGGGATCGGGTCCACCCCCAAAATCATGGGTTAATTGGTTGACGGACTAACACATCTAGCATAAGGCAGTCCCTCAAATCAAACAACATATACATTAGCATCTGCAGCTCCAACAAATAGCTGCATTTAATCCAGCAGATTCATGATTGCAGTATGATAAGAACAACAGCATTAATCTCATTCAAACATTAAATATGAATGCTTAGCCTGCTGACTTATCCACTTCCCAAACTGAAAAAACTGTCCTCAAGATGGAAGTTCATTCTTCTACATAAACAATACTCCCTCCATTCCATAATGCGGTGCATATAGATTTTTTCAGAAGTCAAACTTAGCAGACTTTGACCATGTTTAGAGAGAAAATTATTTACAATTAGAATACCAAATGCATATCATTGGATACATTGTGAGTTAAATTTTAATGTTGTTTATGTTTGGTTTGAAAAGTTTGACTTCTGAAAAAATCTATATGCACCGCATTATGGAATGGAGAAAGTAACTTGCTTCAGTAGTCATTAGTTGCAGTACGATGATTTCTCATCTCCAGCAATCAGAATTTACAGTGACAACAGAGGGGGGAATAGAATGGTATGGCATCAACATGATAATAGTCCAGGTATACTCTAGTTTGAGGCAACTTCGTGTATCGTGTGGACTCCAATTTGAGGCAACTTCGTGTGTACCACCATAACACGTTTTCAGGCGATAATAAGAATATGGAGACAAAACTAACACATCAATTAAGATCACATCGACAGTAAGATTGGCATAAAATGCATAGATTAAAGGATTAAATCGGTAAGAAAAAAATATAGTCCCAAAGTTGCAACAAGATCCACGTAAATTTTGATCAAGAAAGTTTACATTTCTACTGTGTCTCAGTTTTGAAGGCTTATTGCAAGATAGAGGCAATGATTGGCTATGAGAATCAGTTAAACAGTAATAGTAATAAAAAAATACTATAAGGGCACAGGTGCGCATTGACAATATATAACAGACCTTAGGCACAATAAAAACTCCACAGTGGTATACAAATGTTTCAGTTTGATTCTTGGCATCCATTAAAACAGCTTTGTAGCAATACAGTGAGCTTCCTTGTTCACCGAGAATTAACTGCTTCCTTCGTCCTGGGACAATAACCTTTAGATCTCCAATAGCACCCAGCTGAAGATCTCGCAACGAGAAAAGTATATCAACACCAGAATTGTGTGACTCCCGGATTTTGTTCTCATTTTGCAGAGCATGAATTACAGCATTTGCCTGTACCACCAACATAGAACATCAAGTAAAATGTGAGTCCTGACAAGAAATTAATTATTTATATTTCGTAATATTTACTCCCTCCATTCCATAATGTAGTGCATATAGATTTCTTGAGAAGTCAAACCTCACAAACTTTGACCAAGTTTTTGGAGAAAAATATTTCATCTAGAATGCCAAGCATATATCATTAGATTCATTATAAAAAGTGGTTTCATATTTATATATTTGGTATTGTAGATATAAATAGTTTTCTCTGTAAACTTGGTTAAAGTTTGACTTTTCAAATTTCTATACACACTATATTATGGAACAGAGGGAGTATATAAGAAGAACATAACAGTACCTGTTGCATGTTACAGTATTCAGCAGACTTGTCAACTAGTGATTTTATTGTGTGTACAACACCCATCTTCCCTTTTACCATGACCACCATGAAGGTCTGGAAGGCAGACTTGCTAGAGGGTTCACTAGCTATAGCTTGAATAGTCATATCCCATCCAAACCTGAACTCGGATAAAAGTAGGTCTACAAGAGAGAAAGTAGAAAAAAAGAGTCAAAACAATGTTTCAATATAAACTGGATGATTACATAGAAAATAGTTCGTCTGTTATTCTGTAATTGGTATTTTACAATTCATGAAACTTCTCGAAATTTGAGTGACAATATCTTCAGAAGTATCTATATTGGCTGCAGATACATCATACACTGTAATATATCATAGATTTGCTGGTAAAGGCATTTTCAAAATCTCATGACCTTTTTGTTTGTACTAATACAGAGCTTAAAACAGTAAAAGAATGGTCACTCACAGGATAACACAGTAAAAGAATTGTAACTGCCAAACTGGAACCATGTCAAATTCAAAATCACGCATATGCATATGTCAAGTTAAAAGCCAAAAAAATATGGAGAAGGTACAAGGTGGCAACTGCGAAACATCCTGTTCTCAGTAAGTGATTGAAGTTCACCTAAAACATGGGATTCTGCTAGAGTAAAGCACGCAAATTTCCCGCCTGACTTTAAAACCCTCTTGGCCTGCAAAAGGTGCTTGCTTAGTCAGGCATGGCATGAAGAGAATTATATTTTCATCAAGTCTACTAGATTATAGCAAGTAAATGGGAGTAAATTTAAACGAACTCAAAACCGAAATACCTCGTCTAGATATTTCATCCCCAGTTTTGTGCCAACCTCCGGCTCCATAAGAGCATCCAATCCTCCCTTATCAAGTATGAAATCAAACGAACCATCTGGAAACTGCCAATTTGGGATGTGAGGCGGTTTCCACAAGAATGTTTGTTACAGGTTGCTAAACAAATAAAGCATAGAAGTCAACAAAAATCCTTACGAACGGCATGGGAAATGAGAAGCATAAAGCAGAAATTTAATAAAAGTATACTTGCAAACAGCGTTAGTGACTTCAGTTCAAATGTTAAGAGGAATCACAAATGTTGCCCAGCGGATGTAATACCAAGGTCATTCTGGATCTCAACAGGGTAAATATTTCCATGTTGTTCTTAGCTTAATCGGTCATGTTGTGAAAACTGCAAACCAATACCATAAGTATCTTCTGAAAGCTATCTCAGAGAGACAACATATCAGTTCAGTTACAAGACTATGCACAGGCAAGACAAGGATACTCGTCCGGAACCTAAACCAACCAGTTCTTCGGGCAGGAAATATAATTCTAGTTATGGTACTGATGTTCATAACAGAAAACGAAGGTGCATCTGTTCTTCATTCAGTGGCTAAAATTGTATTCCATTAGAACATCAGGTCCAATCAAGCATTATAAAATTTGATACTAGCTCTAACACGATCAGTGTTCAGAGTTCAAACCTCGCAATTTTGAATACCAGTAATTAAAGTGAGCGCAGATGTTTCAACTAGAACAAACCTCACCTAAAAAAACTAGAACAAACCTCATTACTCTACTCCAACTAAATCCAGCACCAATGAACAGACCAATTCTAAATTGGCACGGCGGGACCTTAATTCATGGACGCAGGAGGCCGTACCTGCATGTTGGTCATGTCCATGACGCGCCAACGCATCTGAGGGCGCACACGGGCGTGCCGGCGGAGCATGTCGGCCACGATGACACGGGAGAAGTCGACGTTGGTGATGCGGCGAAACCCCAGGTCGTACAGCTGCTCCGAGAGCGACGAGCTCCCGCACCCCGGGACAAGGATCTCTGTCCTCTCTTCCCCAAGGAGGAGCGACAGGAGCGGGGCCTTGATTTGCGGCCACTCCGCGTACCACTCGAAGCTGTCGCCATCGCCGCGTAGGGCAAAGAACTTGTCCCAGTTCTCCCGCGAAGTAAAGTCGAGCAGCGCGTCGTGGAGGGCCGGCGTGCTAGTAGCCATGGATGGCTGCGTGAGGAGCAGACTTCAAACCCTAGCTAGGACAGCAGGGGTTTAGAAGTGGTTGGAGAAACGGCGAGGTTTTCACGGTTGGGACCGAGAACGCCAACGCTTCGACCTTCGAGGGTGGATTTTTTTTTTTTTAAAAGGTTCGAGCGTGGAATTTGATCATTTGCGCCACTTATTTTGCATCTAATCATTTTCAGAAGAAAAAAAACTTCTAGATTTGAAGTATCTATCTCTACTTAGATTGTCCATAGTGAGAAATTCGAGGTTTTCTCGGCTAATTATGTCAATGTCCCCTCACCTAATGCAAAAAGAAAGAATTAAGGATGAAGCAGACCTCTTAGGGGTCTGTTAAGTTGAATATATGTAAAAAAAATAGGGTCTAGCATATTGTACATGTACACGTATTGTATACGTATGTAATTGTATTATGATCATCTATATAATAAGACGTGAGGCTGGATGTTAGCCACCCACGCAAAACCCTAAACATATATTTTAACTTGGTAACAGAGCCTTCGGGCCGCCGCCGCGAGCATCCATTCGCGTCGTCGCCCGATCCCTCCGCGCCGCTGCCGCGAGTCCCTCCGCCGCCGGCGCGCGCCGTCCTCATCCGCGCCGCCGCGATGTCGTCCTTGGCTCTATCCGTCTCCCAAACCGCGGGCGCCCTCATTTCATCCCCCGCCGCCACGATCCCTGTCGCGCTCGCCGTTCCGACGATCTCCCGTCCGCCTCGGCCACAACAACTTCATGCTATGGGGGCGTTGTTGGGGAACGTAGTATTTCGAAAATTCCTACGATCACGCAAGATCTATCTACTAGATGCATAGCAGCGAGAGGGGAGAGTGTGTCTACGTACCCTCGTAGACCGAAAGCGGAAGCGTCTAGTGACGCGGTTGATGTAGTCGAACGTCTTCGCGATCCAACCGATCCAAGCACCGAACGTACGGCACCACCGCGTTCAGCACACGTTCAGCTCGATGACGTCCCACGAGCTCTTGATCCAGTTGAGCTTCACGGGAGAGTTTCGTCAGCACGACGACGTGGTGACGGATATGATGAAGTTACCGACGCAGGGCTTCGCCTAAGCATTGCAACGATATGACCGAGGTGTGTTTCTGTGGAGGGGAGCACCGCACGGCTCCGAACTACCTTCGGTACATCAAAACTCATAAACTCATAATACCAATCGTCATCGAACGTTAAGCATGCGGACCCTACGGGTTCGAAAACTATGTAGACATGACCGAGACTCATCTCTGGTTTGATAACCAATAGCTGAACCTGGATGCTCATATTGGTTCCTGCATATTCTACGAAGGTCTTTATCGGTCAAACCGCATAACAACATACGTAGTTCCCTTTGTCATCGGTACGTTACTTGCCCGAGATTCGATCGTCAGTATCACCATACCTAGTTCAATCTCGTTACCGACAAGTCTCTTTACTCGTTCCGTAATACATCATCTCGTGACTAACTCATTAGTCGTTTGCTTGGCAGGCTTATTATGATGTGTATTACCGAGAGGGCCCAGAGATACCTCTCCGACACTCAGAGTGACAAATCATATTCTCGATCTATGCCAACACCACAAACACCTTCGGAGACACTTGTAGAGCATCTTTATAATCACCCAGTTACGTTGTGACGTTTGATATCACACAAGGTGTTCCTTCGGTATTCGGGAGTTCCATAATCTCATAGTCATAGGAACATGTATAAGTTATGAAGAAAGCAATAGAAGTAAAACTAAACGACCAAATTGCTAAGCTAACGGATGGGTCTTGTCCATCACATCATTCTCCTAATGTTGTGATCCCGTTGATCAAATGATAACTCATGTCTATGGTTAGGAAACATAACCATCTTTGATCAATGAGCTAGTCTAGTAGAGGCATAATAGGGACACTCTGTTTTGTCTATGTATTCACACATGTACTAAGTTTCCGGTTAATACAATTCTAGCATGAAGAATAAACAATTATCATTATATAAGGAAATACAAATAACAACTTTATTATTGCCTCTAGGGCATATTTCCTTCATTCTCCCACTTGAACTAGAGTCAATAATCTAGATTACATAGTAATGATTCTAACACCGATGGAGTCTTGGTGTTGATCATGTTTTGCTCGTGGAAGAGGCTTAGTCAACGGGTCTGCAACATTCAGATCCGTATGTATCTTGCATATTTCCATGTCTCCCTCCTTGACTTGATCGCGGATGGAATTGAAGCGTCTCTTGATGTGCTTTGTTCTCTTGTGAAACATGGATTCCTTCGCCAAGGCTATTGCTCCAGTGTTGTCACAAAAGATTTTCATTGGACCCGATGCACTAGGTATAACACCAAGATCGGATAGGAACTCCTTCATCCAGACTCCTTCATTTGCTGCTTCTCAAGCATCTATGCACCCCGCTTCACACGTAGATCCCCCCACGACGCTCTGCTTGGAACTGCACCAACTGACTGCTCCGTCGTTTAATAAAAAAACATATCCGGTTTGTGACTTAGAGTCATCCGGATCAGTGTCAAAACTTCAATCGATGTAACCGTTTACGACGAGCTCTTTGTCACCTCCGTAAACGAGAAACATATCCTTTGTCCTTTTCAGGTACTTCAGGATGTTTTTGACCGTTGTCCAGTGATCCACTCATGGATTACTTTGGTACCTTCATGCTAAATTTATAGCAAGGCACACATCAGGTCTGGTACACAGCATTGCATACATGATAGATCCTATGTCTAAGGCATAGGGAATGACTTTCATTTTCTCTCTATCTTCTGCAGTGGTCGGGCATTGAGTCTTACTCAACTTCACACCTTGTAACACATGCAAGAACCCTTTCTTCGACTGATCCATTTTGAACTTCTTCAGAACTTTATCAAGGTATGTGCTTTGTGAAAGTCCAATTAAGCGTCTTGATCTATCTCTATAGATCTTTATGCCTAATATATAAGCAGCTTCACCGAGGTCTTTCATTGAAAAATTCTTATTTCAAGTATCCTTTTATGCCATCCAGAAATTCTATTGTTGGGGAACGTAGTATTTTAAAATTTTCCTACGATCACGCAAGATCTATCTACCAGATGCATAGCAACGAGAGGGAAGAGTGTGTCTACATACCCTCGTAGACCGGAAGCGGAAGCGTCAAGTGACGCGGTTGATGTAGTCGAACTTCTTCGCGATTCAACCGATCAAGCACCGAACGTACGGCACCTCCGCGTTCAGCACACGTTCAGCTTGATGACGTCCCACGAGCTCTTGATCCAGTTGAGCTTCACGGGAGAGTTTCGTCGGCACGACGGCGTGGTGACGGATATGATGTATTCACCGGCGCAGGGCTTCGCCTAAGCACCGCGACGCTATGACCGAGGTGTGTTTCTGTGGAGGGGGGCACCGCACATGGCTGGAACAATTCAACTTGTGTGTCTTTGGGTGCCCCCTGCCCCCGTATATAAAGGAGCAAGGGAGGAGGGCCGGCCGGCCTCCTATGGTGCGGCTAGGGCAATCCTACTAGGAATAGGATTGCAATCCTATTCCTAGTAGGAGTCCATCAAGAAGGAAGAGAGGGAAAGGAAAAGAGGGAGAGGTGGCGCCCCCCCCCCCAATCCTAGTCCAACTAGGATCCCTAGGTGGGGCGCCGGCCAGCCTCTATGGGCTGCCTCTCTCCTTTCCTCAAGGCCCACTATGGACCATCCCCCCTCGTAGGGGGTTCCGGTAACCCCCTCCGGCAATCCAGTTAAATCCGAAACTTTTCCGGAACACTTCCGGTGTCCGAATATAGTCGTCCAATATATCAATCTTTATGTCTCGGACATTCCGAGACTCCTCGTCATGTCGTGATCTCATCCGGGACTCCAAACTACCTTCGGTACATCAAAACTCATAAACTCATAATACCGATCGTCATCAAACGTTAAGCGTGCGGACCCTACGGGTTCGAGAACTATGTAGACATGACCGAGACTCATCTCCGGTCAATAACCAATAGCGGAACCTGGATGTTCATATTGGCTCCTACATATTCTACGAAGATCTTTATCGGTCAAACCGCATAACAACATACGTTGTTCCTTTTGTCATCGGTATGTTACTTGTCCGAGATTCGATCGTTGGTATCTCTATACCTAGTTCAATCTCGTTACCGGCAAGTCTCTTTACTCGTTCTGTAACACATCATCTCGTGACTAACTCATTAGTCTTTTGCTTGCAAGGCTTATTATGATGTGTGTTACCGAGAGGGCCCAGAGATACCTCTTCGACACTCGGAGTGACAAATCCTAATCTTGATCTATGCCAACACCACGAATACTTTCGGAGACACCTGTAGAGCATCTTTATGATCACCCAGTTACGTTGTGACGTTTGATAGCACACAAGGTGTTCCTACGGTATTCGGGAGTTGCATAATCTCATAGTCATAGGAACATGTATAAGTCATGAAGAAAGCAATAGCAGTAAAACTAAACGATCATAGTGCTATGCTAACGGATGGGTCTTGTCCATCACATCATTCTCCTAATGATGTGATCCCGTTGATCAAATGACAACTCATGTCTATGGCTAGGAAACATAACCATCTTTGATCAATGAGCTAGTCTAGTAGAGGCATACTAGGGACATACTGTTTTGTCTATGTATCCACACATGTACTAAGTTTCCGGTTAATACAATTCTAGCATGAATAAAAGACATTTATCATGATATAAGGAAATACAAATAACATCTTTATTATTGCCTCTAGGGCATATTTCCTTCAGTCTCCCACTTGAACTAGAGTCAATAATCTAGATTACAAAGTGATGATCCTCACACCCATGGAGTCCTGGTGCTGATCATGTTTTGCCCGTGGAAGAGGCTTAGTCAACGGGTCTGCAACATTTAGATCCGTATGTATTTTGCAAATCTCTATGTCTCCCTCCTTGACTAGATCGCGGATGGAATTGAAGCGTCTTTTGATGTGCTTTGTTCTCTTGTGAAACCTGGATTCCTTCGCCAAGGCTATTGCTCCAGTGTTGTCACAAAAGATTTTCATTGGACCCAATGCACTAGGTATTACACCTAGATCGGATATGAACTCCTTCATCCAGACTCCTTCATTTGCTGCTTCCGAAGCAGCTATGTATTCCGCATCACACGTAGATCCCGCCACGACGCTCTGCTTGGAACTGCACCAACTGACAGCTCCACCGTTCAATAAAAATACATATCCGGTTTGTGACTTAGAGTCATCCGGATCAGTGTCAAAGCTAGAATCGACGTAACCGTTTACGATGAGCTCTTTGTCACCTCCATACATGAGAAACATATCCTTAGTCCTTTTCAGGTATTTTAGGATGTTTTTGACCGCTGTCCAGTGATCCACTCCTGGATTACTTTGGTATCTCCTTGCCAGACTTATAGCAAGGCACACATCAGGTCTGGTACACAGCATTGCATACATGATAGATCCTATGGCTGAGGCATAGGGAATGACTTTCATTTTCTCTCTATCTTCTGCAGTGGTCGGGCATTGAGTCTTACTCAACTTCATACCTTGTAATACAGGCAAGAACCCTTTCTTTGACTGATCCATTTTGAACTTCTTCAAAATCTTATCAAGGTATGTGCTTTGTGAAAGTCCAATTAAGCATCTTGATCTATCTCTATAGATCTTGATGCCTAATATATAAGCAGCTTCACCGAGGTCTTTCATTGAAAAATTCTTATTCAAGTATCCTTTTATGCTATCCAGAAATTCTATATCATTTCCAATCAATAATATGTCATCCACATATAATATTAGAAATGCTACAGAGGTCCCACTCACTTTCTTGTAAATACAGGCTTCTCCAAAAGTCTGTATAAAACCATATGCTTTGATCACCTCATCAAAGCGTATATTCCAACTCCGAGATGCTTGCACCAGTCCATAGATGGACCGCTGGAGCTTGCATACTTTGTTAGCACCTTTTGGATCGACAAAACCTTCTGGTTGCATCATATACAACTCTTCTTTGAGATATCCATTCAGGAATGCAGTTTTGACATCCATTTGCCAGATTTCATAATCATAAAATGCGGCAATTGCCAACATGATTCGGACAGACTTAAGCATCGCTACAGGTGAGAAAGTCTCATCGTAGTCAACTCCTTGAACTTGTCGAAACCCTTTCGCAACAAGTCGGGCTTTGTAAACAGTAACATTACCGTCTGCGTCGGTCTTCCTCTTGATGATCCATTTATTTTCGATGGCCTGCCGATCATCGGGGCAAGTCAACCAAAGTCCACACTTTGTTCTCATACATGGATCCCATCTCAGATTTCATGGCCTCAAGCCATTTTGCGGAATCTGGGCTCATCAACGCTTCCTCATAGTTCGCAGGTTCATCATGGTCTAGTAACATGATTTCCAGAACTGGGTTGCCGTACCACTCTGGTGCGGAACGTACTCTGGTTGATCTACGATGTTCAGCAGAAACTTGATCTGAAGTTTCATGATCATCATCATTAACTTCCTCACTGATTGGTGTAGGAATCACTGGAACAATTTTATGTGATGTACTACTTTCCAATTCGGGAGAAGGTACAATTACCTCATCAAGTTCTACTTTCCTCCCACTCACTTCTTTCGAGAGTAACTCCTTCTCTAGAAAGGATCGCCTTCGGATCTGTGATAGAAGGTGTACCCAACTGTCTCTTTTGGGTACTCTATGAAGACACATTTCTCCGACTTGGGTTCGAGCTTATCAGGTTGAAGCTTTTTCACATAAGCATCGCAGCCCCAAACTTGAAGAAACGACAACTTTGGTTTCTTGCCAAACCATAGTTCATAAGGTGTCGTATCAACGGATTTAGATGGTGCCCTATTTAACGTGAATGCAGCTGTCTCTAAAGCATAACCCGAAAACGATAGTGGTAAATCGGTAAGAGACATCATAGATCGCACCATATCCAATAAAGCATGGTTACGACGTTCGGACACACCATTACGCTGTGGTGTTCCGGGTGGCGTGAGTTGTGAAACTATTCCACATTGTTTCAAATGAAGACCAAACACGTAACTCAAATATTCTCCTCCACGATCAGATCGTAGAAACTTTATTTTCTTGTTACGATGATTCTCTACTTCACTCTGAAATTCTTTGAACTTTTCAAATGTTTCAGACTTGTGCTTCATTAAGTAGATATACCCATATCTGCTCAAATCATCAGTGAAGGTCAAAAAATAACGATACCCGCCGCGAGCTTCAACACTCATTGGCCCACATACATCAGTATGTATGATTTCCAACAAATCTGTTGCTCGCTCCATAGTTCCGGAGAACGAAGTTTTAGTCATCTTGCCCATGAGGCATGGTTCGCAAGCACCAAGTGATTCATAATCAAGTGATTCCAAAAGTCCATCACTATGGAGTTTCTTCATGCATTTTACACCAATATGACCTAAACGGCAGTGCCACAAATAAGTTGCACTATCATTATTAACCTTGCATCTTTTGGTTTCAATATTATGAATATGTGTATCACTACAATCGAGATCCAATAAGAATAGACCACTCTTCAAGGGTGCATGCCCATAAAAGATATTATTCATAAAAATAGAACAACCATTATTCTCTGATTTAAATCAATAACCGTCTCGCTACAAACAAGATCCAGATATAATGTTCATGCTCAACGCTGGCACCAAATAACAATTATTTAGGTCTAAAACTAATCCCGAAGGTAGATGTAGAGGTAGCGTGCCGACGGCGATCACATCGACTTTGGAACCATTTCCCACGCGCATCGTCACCTCGTCCTTAGCCAATCTTCGTTTAATCCGTAGTCCCTGTTTCGAGTTACAAATATTAGCAACCGAACCGGTATCAAATACCCAGGTACTACTACGAGCATTAGTAAGGTACACATCAATAACATGTATATCACATATACCTTTGTTCACCTTGCCATCCTTCTTATCCCCCAAATACTTGGGGAAGTTCCGCTTCCAGTGTCCAGTCCCCTTGCAGTAGAAGCACTCAGTTTCAGGCTTGGCTCCAGACTTGGGTTTCTTCGTGGGAGTAGCAACTGTTTTGCTATTATTCTTGAAGTTCCCCTTCTTTCCCTTGCCCTTTTTCTTGAAACTAGTGGTCTTGTTAACCATCAACACTTGATGCTCCTTCTTGATTTCTACCTCCGCAGCCTTGAGCATAGCGAAGAGCTCGGGAATTGTCTTTTGCATCCCTTGCATATTATAGTTCATCACAAAGCCTTTATAGCTTGGTGGCAGTGATTGAAGAACTCTATCAATAACACTATCCTCGTCAACTTTGCAACCAAGTTGAGTCATATGATTGTAGTACCCAGACATTCTGAGCAAGTGTTCACTGATAGAACTATTCTCTTCCATCTTGCAGCTGTAGAACTTATTGGAAATCTCATATTTCTCAATCCGGGCATTTGCTTGAAATATTAACTTCAACTCCTGGAACATATCATATGGTCCATGACGTTCAAAACGTCGTTGAAGTCCCGGTTCTAAGCCGTAAAGCATGACACACTGAACTATCGTGTAGTCATCAGACCGCGACTGCCAGACGTTCAAAGCGTCTACATTAGCGGGAGGGGGCTTGTTACCTAGCGGTGCTTCAAGGACATAATTCTTCTGTGCAGCAATGAGGATAATCCTCAAGTTACGGACCCAGTCCGTGTAATTGCTACCATCATCTTTCAACTTAGCTTTCTCTAGGAATGCATTAAAATTCAAAGGAACGGTAGCACGGGCCATTGATCTACAACAACATAGATATGCAAAAACTATCAGGACTAAGTTCATGATAAATTAAAGTTCAATTTAATCATATTAATTTAAAGAACTCCCACTTAGATAGACATCCCTCCGGTCATCTAAATGATCACGTGATCCAAATCAACTAAACCATGTCCGATCATCACGTGATATGGAGTAGTTTCAATGGTGAACATCTTATGTTGATCATATCTACTATATGATTCACGCTCGACCTTTCGGTCTCCAGTGTTCCGAGGTCATATCTGCATATGCTAGGCTCGTCAAGTTTAACCCGAGTATTCTACGTGTGCAAAACTGGCTTACACCCGTTGTATTTGAACGTAGAACTTATCACACCCGATCATCACGTGGTGTCTCGGCACGACGAACTTTCGCAACGGTGCATACTCAGGGAGAACACTTATACCTTGAAATTTAGTAAGGGATCATCTTATAATGCTACCGTCGTTCTAAGCAAAATAATAAGCATAATAAGATAAACATCACATGCAATCAAAATATGTGAAATGATATGGCCATCATCATCTTGTGCTTTTGATCTCCATCTCCAAAGCACCTTCATGATCACCTTCGTCACCGGCGCGACACCTTGATCTCCATCATAGCATCGTTGTCGTCTCGCCAACTATTGCTTCTACGACTATCGCTACCGCTTAGTGATAAAGTAAAGCAATTACATGGCGATTGCATTTCATACAATACAGCGACAACCATATGGCTCCTGCCAGTTGCCGATAACATTACAAAACATGATCATCTCATACAAAACCATATAACTCATCATGTCTTGACCATATCACATCACTACATGCCTTGCAAAAACAAGTTAGACGTCCTCTACTTTGTTGTTGCAAGTTTTACGTGGCTGCTACGGGCTTAGCAAGAACCGTTCTTACCTACGCATACAAAACCACAACGATGTTTCGTCAAGTATGTGCTGTTGTAACCTTCACAAGGACCGGGCGTAGCCACACTTGATTCAGCTAAAGTGAGAGAGACAGACACCCGCCAGTCACCTTTAAGCAACGAGTGCTCGTAACGGTGAAACCAGTCTCGCGTAAGCGTAAGCGTAATGTCGGCCCGGGCCGCTTCATCTCACAATACCGCCGAAGCAAAGTATGACATGCTGGTAAGCAGTATGACTAGTATCGCCCACAACTCATTGTGTTCTACTCGTGCATATCATCTACGCATAGACCTGGCTCTGATACCACTGTTGGGGAACGTAGTATTTTAAAATTTTCCTACGATCACGCAAGATCTATCTACCAGATGCATAACAACGAGAGGGAAGAGTGTGTCTACATACCCTCGTAGACCGGAAGCGGAAGCGTCAAGTGACGCGGTTGATGTAGTCGAACTTCTTCGCGATTCAACCGATCAAGCACCGAACGTACGGCACCTCCGCGTTCAGCACACGTTCAGCTTGATGACGTCCCACGAGCTCTTGATCCAGTTGAGCTTCACGGGAGAGTTTCGTCAGCACGACGGCGTGGTGACGGATATGATGTATTCACCGGCGCAAGGCTTCGCCTAAGCACTGCGACGGTATGACCGAGGTGTGTTTCTGTGGAGGGGGGCACCGCACATGGCTGGAACAATTCAACTTGTGTGTCTTTGGGTGCCCCCCTGCCCCCGTATATAAAGGAGCAAGGGAGGAGGGCCGGCCGGCCTCCTATGGTGCGGCTAGGGCAATCCTACTAGGAATAGGATTGCAATCCTATTCCTAGTAGGAGTCCATCAAGAAGGAAGAGAGGGAAAGGAAAAGAGGGAGAGGTGGCCCCCCCCCCCAATCCTAGTCCAACTAGGATCCCTAGGTGGGGCGCCGGCCAGCCTCTATGGGCTGCCTCTCTCCTTTCCTCAAGGCCCACTATGGACCATCCCCCCTCGTAGGGGGTTCCGGTAACCCCCTCCGGCAATCCAGTTAAATCCGAAACTTTTCCGGAACACTTCCGGTGTCCGAATATAGTCGTCCAATATATCAATCTTTATGTCTCGGACATTCCGAGACTCCTCGTCATGTCGTGATCTCATCCGGGACTCCAAACTACCTTCGGTACATCAAAACTCATAAACTCATAATACCGATCGTCATCAAACGTTAAGCGTGCGGACCCTACGGGTTCGAGAACTATGTAGACATGACCGAGACTCATCTCCGGTCAATAACCAATAGCGGAACCTGGATGTTCATATTGGCTCCTACATATTCTACGAAGATCTTTATCGGTCAAACCGCATAACAACATACGTTGTTCCTTTTGTCATCGGTATGTTACTTGTCCGAGATTCGATCGTTGGTATCTCTATACCTAGTTCAATCTCGTTACCGGCAAGTCTCTTTACTCGTTCCGTAACACATCATCTCGTGACTAACTCATTAGTCTTTTGCTTGCAAGGCTTATTATGATGTGTGTTACCGAGAGGGCCCAGAGATACCTCTTCGACACTCGGAGTGACAAATCCTAATCTTGATCTATGCCAACACCACGAATACTTTCGGAGACACCTGTAGAGCATCTTTATGATCACCCAGTTACGTTGTGACGTTTGATAGCACACAAGGTGTTCCTACGGTATTCGGGAGTTGCATAATCTCATAGTCATAGGAACATGTATAAGTCATGAAGAAAGCAATAGCAGTAAAACTAAACGATCATAGTGCTATGCTAACGGATGGGTCTTGTCCATCACATCATTCTCCTAATGATGTGATCCCATTGATCAAATGACAACTCATGTCTATGGCTAGGAAACACAACCATCTTTGATCAATGAGCTAGTCTAGTAGAGGCATACTAGGGACATACTGTTTTGTCTATGTATCCACACATGTACTAAGTTTCCGGTTAATACAATTCTAGCATGAATAAAAGACATTTATCATGATATAAGGAAATACAAATAACATCTTTATTATTGCCTCTAGGGCATATTTCCTTCATCTATATCATTTCCAATCAACAACATGTCATCTACATATAATATCAGAAATGCTACAGAGCTCCCACTCATTTTCTTGTAAATACAGGCTTCTCCAAAAGTCTGTATAAAACCATATGCTTTGATCACCTCATCAAAGCGTATATTCCAACTCCGAGATGCTTGCACCAGTCCATAGATGGATCGCTGGAGCTTGCACACTTTGTTAGCACCTTTAGGATCGACAAAACCTTCTGGTTGCATCATATACAACTCCTCTTCGAGGTATCCATTTAGGAATGCAGTTTTGACATCCATTTGCTATATTTCATAATCATAAAATGCGGCAATTGCTAACATGATTCGGACAGACTTAAGCATCGCTATGGGTGAGAAAGTCTCATCGTAGTCAACTCCTTGAACTTGTCAAAAACCCTTTCGCAACAAGTCGAGCTTTGTAGACAGTAACATTATCGTCAGCGTCGGTCTTCCTCTTGAAAATTCATTTATTTTCAATGGCTTGCCGATCATCGGGCAAGTCAACCAAAGTTCACACTTTGTTCTCATACATGGATCCCATCTCAGATTTCATTGCCTCAAGCCATTTTATGGAATTTGGGCTCATCATCACTTCCTCATAGTTCATAGGTTCATCATGGTCTAGTAACATGACTTCCAGAACTGGGTTCCCGTACCACTCTGGTGCAGAACGTACTCTGGTTGACCTACGAGGTTCAGTAGTAACTTGATCTGAAGCTTCATGATCATCATCATTAGCTTCCTCACTAATTGGTGTAGGAATCACTGGAACTAGTTTCTGTGATGTGCTACTTTCCAATTCGGGGGAAGGTACAATTATCTCATCAAGTTCTACTTTCCTCCCACTCACTTCTTTCGAGAGAAACTCCTTCTCTAGAAAAGATCCATTTTTAGCAACGAATATTTTGCCTTCGGATCTGTGATAGAAGGTGTACCCAACAGTCTCCTTTGGGTATCCTATGAAGACACATTTCTCCGACTTGGGTTCAAGCTTATCAGGTTGGAACTTTTTCACATAAGCATCGCAGCCCCAAACTTTAAGAAATGGCAACTTTGGTTTCTTGCCAAACCACAGTTCATAAGGCATCGTCTCAACGGATTTAGATGGTGCCCTATTTAACGTGAATGCAACTGTCTCTAAAGCATAACCCCAAAACGATAGTGGTAAATCGGTAAAAGACATCATAGATCGCACCATATCTAATAAAGTACGGTTACGACGTTCAGACACACCATTACGCTGTGGTGTTCCGGGTGGCGTGAGTTGTGAAACTATTCCACATTGTTTCAAATGAAGACCAAACTCATAACTCAAATATTCGCCTCCACGATCAGATTGTAGAAACTTTATTTTCTTGTTACGATGATTCTCTACTTCACTCTGAAATTCTTTGAACTTTTCAAATGTTTCAGACTTGTGTTTCATTAAGTAGATATACCCATATCTGCTCAAATCATCAGTGAAGGTCAGAAAATAACGATACGTGCCGCGAGCCTCAACACTCATCGATCCACATACATCAGTATGTGTGATTTCCATTGTTCCGGAGAACAGAGTCTTAGTCATCTTGCCCATGAGGCATGGTTCGCAAGCACCAAGTGATTCATAATCAAGTGATTCCAAAAGTCCATCAGTATGGAGTTTCTTCATGCGCTTTACACCAATATGACCTAAACGGCAGTGCCACAAATAAGTTGCACTATCATTATCAACCTTGCATATTTTGGCTTCAATATTATGAATATGTGTATCACTATGATCGAGATCTAACAAGAATAGACCACTCTTCAAGGGTGCATGACCATAAAAGATATTACTCATATAAATAGAACAACCATTATTCTCTGATTTAAATGAATAACCGTCTCGCAACAAACAAGATCTAGATATAATGTTCATGCTTAACGCTGGCACCAAATAACAATTATTTAGGTCTAAAACTACTCCCGATGGTAGATGTGGAGGTAGCGTGCCGACGGCGATCACATCGACTTTGGAACCATTTCCCACGCGCATCGTCACCTCGTCCTTTGCTAATCTTCGTTTAATCCGTAACCCTTGTTTCGAGTTACAAATATTAGCAACCGAACTAGTATCAAATACCCAGGTGCTACTACGAGCATTAGTAAGATACACATCAATAACATGTATATCAAATATACCTTTGTTCACTTTGCCATCCTTCTTATCCGCCAAATACTTGGGGTAGTTCCGCTTCCTGTGTCCAGTCCCTTTGCAGTAGAAGCACTCAGTTTCAGGCTTGGCTCCAGACTTGGGTTTCTTCGTGGGAGTAGCAACTGTCTTGATATTCTTCTTGAAGTTCCCTTCTTTCCCTTGCCCTTTTTCATGAAACTAGTGGTCTTGTTAACCATCAACACTTGATGCTCCTTTTTGATTTCTACCTTCGCAGCTTTGAGCATAGCGAAGAGCTTGGGAATTGTCTTCTGCATCCCTTGCATGTTATAGTTCATCACGAAGCCTTTATAACTTGGTGGCGGTGATTGAAGAACTCTATCAATAACACTATCTTCGTCAACTTTGCAACCAAGTTGAGTCATATGATTGTAGTACCCAGACATTTTGAGCAAGTGTTCAATGATAGAACTGTTCTCCTCCATCTTGCATCTATAGAACTTATTGGAGACTTCATATCTCTCAATCCGGGCATTTGCCTGAAATATTAATTTCAACTCCTGGGACATCTCATATGCTCCATGATGTTCAAAACATCGTTGAAGTCCCGGTTCTAAGCCGTAAAGCATGGCACACTGAACTATCGAGTAGTCATCAGACCGCGTCTACCAGACGTTCAATGCGTCTACATTAGCGGAAGGGGTCTTGTCACCTAGCGGTGCTTCAAGGACATATGAGGATAATCCTCAAGTTAGGGACCCAATCCGTGTATTTGCTACCCTCATCTTTCAACTTAGCTTTCTCTAGGAACGCATTAAAATTCAAGGGAACGGTAGCACGGGCCATTGATCTACAACAACATAGATATGCCAAAGCTATCAGGACTAAGTTCATGATAAATTAAAGTTCAATTAATCATATTACTAAAGAACTCCCACTTAGATAGACATCCCTCTAGTCATCTAAATGATCACGTGATCCAAATCAACTAAATCATGTCCGATCATCATGTGAGATGGAGTAGTTTTCAATGGTGAACATCTTATGTTGATCATATCTACTATATGATTCACGCTCGACCTTTTGGTCTCTAGTATTCCGAGGCCATGTCTGTACATGCTAGGCTCGTCAAGTTTAACCCGAGTATTGTGCATGTGCAAAACTGTCTTACACCTGTTGTATTTGAACGTAGAGCTTATCACACCCGATCATCACGTGGTGTCTCGGCACGGTGAATTTTCGCAACGGTGCATACTCAAGGAGAACACTTGTACCTTGAAATTTTGTAAGGGATCATCTTATAATGCTACCGCCATACTAAGAAAAATAAGAAGCATAATAAGATAAACATCACATGCAATCAAAATATGTGACATGATATGGCCATCATCATCTTGTGCTTTTGATCTCCATCTCCAAAGCGTCGTCATAATCTCCATCGTTGATACGTCTCCAACGTATCTATAATATTTTATTGTTCCATGCTATTATATATTCTGTTTTGGATGTTTAATGGGCTTTATTATACACTTTTATATTATTTTTGATACTAACCTACTAACCCAAGGCCCAGTGCAAATTGATGTTTTTTTACCTATTTCAGTGTTTCGCATAAAAGGAATATCAAAAGGAGTCCAAACGGAATGAAACCTTCAGGAGAGTTATTTTTGGAACGATATCAACACAGAAGACTTGGAGTACACGCCAGGAAGCGAGAGAGGCGGCCACGAGGGCAGGGGCGCACCCAGGGGGGTAGGCGCCCCCTCCCACCCTCGTGGGCCACCTGTTGCTCCCCTAACGTCCCTCTACAACCTATATATACCTACGTACCCTGAAACCATCGAGGAGCACCACGAAACCCTAATTCCACCGCCGTAACCTTCTGTACCCATGAGATCCCATCTTGGGGCCTGTTCCGGAGCTCCACCGGAGGGGGCATCGATCACGGAGGGCTTCTACATCAACACCATAGCCTCTCTGATGAGTTGTGAGTAGTTTACCACAGACCTTCGGGTCCACAGTTATTAGCTAGATGGCTTCTTCTCTCTCTTTGGATCTCAATACAAAGTTCTCCTCGATCTTCGAGGAGATCTATTCGATGTAATCTTTTTGCGGTGCGTTTGTCAAGATCCGATGAATTGTGGGTTTATGATCAAGATTATCTATGAACAATATTGGATTCTTTTCTGAAATCTTTTATGTATGATTTAAATATCCTTGCAAGTCTCTTCGAATTATCGGTTTGGTTTGCCCTACTAGATCTATAGTTCTTGCAATGGGAGAAGTGCTTGGCTTTGGGTTCAATCTTATTGTGTCCTTTCCCAATGATAGCAGGGGCAGCAAGGCACGCATTGTATTGTTGCTTTCGAGGATAAAAAGATGGGGTTTATATCATACTACTTGAGTATATCCCTCTACATCATGTCATCTTGCTTAAGGCGTTACTCTGTTCTTATGAACTGTAATGCCCAGGATGGGACTATATCTCCTACGTGTCGAGGCACGACTTAGAGACATAACCCCATGCTGGAATGATCGCAAGTTTGGTATCTTTGCACAACTCATGTAAAAATGGGGATGGAAAACATAAAAATAGTTGGCTTACACTCGCCACGTCACACAAATTCATTACATGTATCAATCATCATACAAAAGAACATCACATCCCATCTAAGGGTAAAATCCAAATGACAAGATACCAAACATAATTGAAAACCACAGGTCGGATCGAATCCTAGTAGAAGTACCACTACTGATCATCGGGATAATGAACATAGTAACGGCTACGCTCCTCGTCGTACTCCCAGTCTAGCTCGGTGCCATCACCTGGATAGCTCACCATCGGACCTGCATCTGGTGTGGTGAAGTAACTGTGAGCCACAGAGGACTCAGGAATCCCGTTCCCGGGTAACAAGACTATTTAAACCTTGGGTGAGGGTAAGGCTGAAGAAAAGAACAAGTGTTTGCAGCAGCAACTAGCACTAGCTTACGTAAAGAGAGCGAGAAGAGAAGGCGCCTCGGTCGAGAGGTGATCACTAAGTGATCCTAAACTAATCAAGTCAAACATAACCCCACCGTGTTCATCTCCCGAAACCCCTTTCGGAAAATGACAGTCACGGTACTCACGCTGGTAGTGTATTGGAACATGGTGTCAAGTTTTCCACAACCGGATATTAACAAGCTCCCATCTGCCACATAACCGCGGGCACGGCTTTCGAAAGTTCATAACCCTGCAGGGGTGTTCCAACTTGGCCCATGACAAGCCCACGATCCGCGGAGTCGCAACTCCAAAGGTGGGAAGACCCGAGTATTCTCGGAATCCCGTGCTCAAGATACTCCGAACTAAGGTAAGGCTAATCCAGCAAATCCTCCCGGCGTGCCGACACCCTGACAGTAGCCGCGCGTATCTTGTCTCAGGCCACGACCGGATGGACGATTCTACAGGTGTATACCAGATACCTCGGGTTTCCCCAAGGCGGCCCCGCAGAACCCCCGTTTCGGACCAACACTCATGTGGAGCACTGGCCCGGGGTTGTTGATTAAAATAAAAGGGATAGCTAGTCCCTATGCAAGTTTTATTAGTTATTAGGCGAATAGAGCCAATGTTGGGACTTGCTGGAAAAGACTTAGCACTTAGCGGTTTATCGAGGGGGCCCCATAACCCCAACCGTGTGAGGAACGCATAATCAAGGAACATAACACCGGTTTATACGGTTCCTAGCGGCATAAGTGGAACAAAACACCAAGCAAAAGGCTTAGCCTTCCACCCATTGCCAATATATAGATGATTTCATTTAAGAATTTATATAGTGTGATATAACCCAACAAAACTTCAACATGAAGCAAGCATCTTCAACTTCACCTACAACTAGCAATGCTATAAGAGGGGCTGAGCGAAGCCTACGCATAGCCAATCAATGGTTTGCATAGGTAGGGTGGTTAGACATGATCATGGTTACAAGTAGGAGGCTGACATGATAGACATGGGCATCGAGGCAAAACTATAGATCGAGACTTCTAGCAATAGGCAAAAATAGTAATGGTATCCGGGTTCGGTCATCTTGCCTGAAGAGTTGTCGTACGGGTCGTAAGAGGGGTCCTCGTTCTCAAGCTCGGTAGTAACCTCATGCTCGTACTCGTACTCGGTCTCAACTTCCGGCTCTAATCAACACAACCACACAAGGCACGAATCAACAAGATGCAATGCGCACACAAAAATGATGGATGCATGACTTATGCACTGAGGGAGCACAATGAGCATGACAATATGCGATCGAGCAAAATGCTTCAAAACAAGATAACAATAGGATATTATGAATCTACATGAAAAATCAATCAAGTTTCATATAGGACTTGCTCCAATCGGAGCTACGGGCTAAAAGTTACACACAAAACAATAAACGTGCGAAAGCTGAAAATTACAGCAACATAGCAACTTCGGAGCACTAGATAAATAAGCTACAACACTCAAACACCATGTCAAAGAGCATGAACATAAACTAGACATATCCTACAGCAAATAAGTCCATTGGTGCACCCCCAAAGGAGCCACGGATCAATAGCAACAAGCTTGGACATATTGAACTTGACAACAAAATCCTGACAGCAGTAATTTATTGCAACTTTGGAGCAAAAGTTAAATATGTTACAGCCACTCAAATAAGCATGTGATAGCATGAATGGATAGACAACAATATATACTACAAGGAATCATCAAGAGTCACCCCAAAACTATCATGGATTGGCCTAGAACAGCAAGCAAACATGGCATCTGGAAATTACAGATTCCAGACTTAGTGAAATTTCACTAAGTGTTAAAACCACAGTTTCATCATGGCATCTTTGAGAGCAAGTTGAAGTCACCTCAAAACTAAACATGGCAAGTGGTAAGCACTACATCAAAGTACACATGATGGTGAATCCAAAACACCTAAGCATGCATCATGGGGACAATCACAACGATAGCAATGAGCTCCTCAAGTTGGCATTTCATAACAAGCTTAAAAACTTAACAGCCACATAGCACTTTGCAACGGAGATAAACATGGCAAGATTAATTCTATCATGCAAGTCCAAGCAATCATCATGTAGAGCATGACAAGACGAACACGTGGACATGTCATTTGCATCATTCGGATAAACGAGCACCAAGTTATCACTATGCAAAGGTGGCATGAAAAACAACACTAACAGCTGTTTTTATCACGATGCACTCTTGCAACAGAATTTTAAGCACCTAGATGATCTCAAACATGTATGGCATAATGGAATGAAATATAGTACATGTCCCCACGAACATCTGGACATCTCATTTACTCAAATCGGAGCACCACACACAAAGTTATCATCATTTGAAAAAATGCATCAGAGATCAAAATACTGGGGACTTAGAGGAATTTGGGAACAACCTCAGTCAAACAGATCTGGAGTCAAACGGGCTCGCGGGGCGTGGATCGGGCTTCGCGGATCTGGCGGGTCGCGGATCCGCCTGGCGAAGCGGGTTCGGGCGCCTAACGGCCCGGGGCGCCGGCCCGCTAGGGTTTGGTGGCGGCGAGACCGGATCAAGGGGATCCGTCCCGATCCCCAGATCACGGCAGCGGCGGCTCGGTCGAAGGACCTGCGACTGGGCCCCTGGTGGAGGAAGGCCCGACGAGGATGCGAAGGGAGGCCGGGCCTCGGCCCAGCTCGCACGGGAGGGCAGCTGGCGATGCGTGGAGGCCGGCTCGGGCTGGGCCTCGACGCGGGGTGGACCAGCCCGCAGAGGAGCGCTGGGCCAGGCGCCAGCCCGCTGGCGGAGGAAACCGGCCCAGGCGGAGGGACGACGGGATCTGGATCGGACGGGATCCTCGTTCCCCGAGCGGCGGCGACTCGAGCGTGGGAACCGGCGGGGCTGCGGCCTCCGACGGGAGGAGAGGCGGGGCCGGCGGCACCCCGGCCGGCCGGCGGCGGGTTGGGCCCGGCGGCGCAGGTGAAGGGCGCCGGCGGGGAGGGGCCCCGCGGCGACGAGGTGGCGCGGTGAGGAGGTGGTGAGGTGGCCGAATTCCGGCGAGAATTCCGGCGAGGTGGCGGTGGCTGGAGGAGGAAGAAGATGGGGCTAGGGTTTCCTATTTTTGGGGCAAAAATTGAGGAAGGTGGACAAATATATAGGCACAAGGAGCTAGGGTAGTCCAAATGGGGTGTGGTTTTCGGCCACGCGATTAGAATTGGATGGCCTAGATGAAGGGAGGGGTTTGGGCTGGTTTGGTGGGCTGTTGGAGGGGTGTCTTGGGCCTCAAAGTGGCGGCACTTTCAGCCCACGAGAATAACTGTTGGAGCACCAAACGAACTCCAAACGCGACGAGATTCGACAGGCGGTTTACACACACCAATACAACAACACACGACAAGTCTCGCACCAAACCGGTAACGTTACACGGCCAAACACCAAAGTAGGCCTACGGGACGCCACGGACACGTGAGGGAGCTCCGGAACGCGAAACGGACAACGGGAAGGAACGCGTGGAACCGGATGCAAACGACAACACAAATGCAATGCGATGCACATGACTACATGATATGAATGAATGCCACACACGCACACAACAAAACGACGAAAACCCGAAAGACAAAGAACCCGGAATGGAATAGATGAAGCCAGAGATATATTATATGCCCAAAAGGGAAAGTATTACATCCGGGGCATTACAAACTCTCCTCCACTACAAAAAGATCTCATCCCGAGGTCTAGGACTGGAAAAAGGAAGGGTACTCGGAACGAAGATGATCTTCTCGTTCCCACGTAGCTTCTCGGTCGGTATGGTGTGACCACTTGACTTTCAAGAATTTGATGGACTTGTTGCGGGTCTTGCGCTCGGTTTCTTCGAGAATAGCAACGGGATGCTCTCGGTAAGACAAATCTTGTTGAAGATCAATCTCTTCAAACGGAATCATGTGTTCAGGTGCCTTGAAGCATTTGCGGAGTTGAGACACATGAAACACATCATGAACATTGGCGAAGTTGGAAGGGAGCTCAAGTTGATAGGCTAGATCGCCTCTTTTGCCAAGGATCTTGAAAGGCCCGACGTATCTAGGAGCAAGCTTTCCTTTGATACCGAATCTTTGGGTGCCTTTCATAGGAGAAACACGGAGATAGACATGATCACCAATGTTGAAGGCCAAATCACAATGCTTGCCGTCATAGTAGCTCTTCTGATGCGACTGAGCGGCCTTGAGATTCTCACATATGACTTTGCACATTTCTTCGGCTTCTGAGATCAAGTCATTGCCAAGAAGTTGACGTTCACCTGTCTCGGACCAGTTGAGAGGGGTACGGCACTTTCTGCCATAGAGGATTTCAAACGGAGCTTTGCCGGCACTTGCTTGAAAGCTGTTGTTGTAAGAGAACTCGGCAAATGGAAGGCAGTCTTCCCATTTCATGCCAAAAGATATGACACAGGCTCTGAGCATGTCTTCTAGAATCTGATTCACTCGCTCGACTTGACCACTAGTCTGAGGGTGAAAAGCAGTGCTGGACATGATCTTAGTGCCCATGGCGGAGTGAAAAGAATCCCAGAACTTTGAAGTGAACAAACTTCCACGGTCTGAGGAGATGACTTGAGGAATGCCATGTAAGGACACAATTCTGGAAGTGTACAACTCCGCCAATTGAGCTGCATTGATTGATTCTTTGACTGGAAGGAAGTGAGCGACTTTGGTAAGCTTGTCAATCACCACGAAGATAGAATCATTCCCTCTCTTGGACTTAGGAAAGCCAGTGACGAAATCCATTTCAATGTGGTCGAATTTCCACTCGGGAATAGGAAGAGGTTGGAGAAGACCGGCTGGACGTTGATGCTCTGCCTTCACTCTTCTGCAGACATCACATTCATTCACGAATTGGGCAATCTCCCTTTTCATGCGTGTCCACCAGTAAGATTGCTTGAGATCTTGATACATCTTGGAACTGCCAGGATGAATGGAAAGGAGGGAATCATGTGCTTCTTCCATTATGAGCTTCCTGAGATCACCTTTGGGAACGACGAGTCTGTCCTCGAAGAACAAGGTATCTCTCTCATCAACGCGATAGCACTTGTATTTCGGATCACCCTTTGCAATACCATGTTTCACCTTCTGCACCATGGCATCACTGAGTTGGGCCTCACGGACCTGATCTTCCAAGGTAGGAGCAATTTGAAGATTTGCAAGAAAACCTTGGGGAACAACTTGGAGGTTGAGCTTCCTGAAAGCTTCACAAAGCTCAGGCTGGAACGGCTTGATAAGAAGGCTGTTGCAATATGCCTTTCTGCTCAAAGCATCTGCAATCACATTCGCCTTGCCAGTAGTGTATTCGATGCTGGGATCATACTCTTGGATCATCTCAACCCAACGAGTCTGGCGGAGGTTCAGATTCGGCTGTGTGAAGATGTACTTCAAGCTCTTGTGATCGGTGAAGATGTCGACTTTTCTGCCCAACAACAGATGTCTCCACGTAATCAAAGCATGTACCACAGCTGCTAGCTCGAGATCATGTGTGGGATAGTTCTTCTCACTTGGCTTCAGGTGACGAGAAGTGTATGCCACAATTCTCTTGTCTTGCATAAGCACACCACCAAGACCTTGAAGAGAAGCATCACAGAATACTTCGTAGGGCTTGGACTCATCTGGAGGAGTAAGAACTGGAGCAGAGACGAGCTTTTCTTTGAGAGTTTTGAATGCCACTTCACACTCCGGAGACCAAAAGTATTTGACATTCTTCTGCAGCAAGTTGGAAAGAGGCTTGGCAATCTTGGAGAAGTTCTCAACGAACCTTCTGCAATAGCTGGCAAGACCAAGAAAACTTCAGAGTTGCTTGACGTTCTGAGGAGCTTCCCAGTTGACAATTGCTTCAACTTTCTCGGGGTTCACCGCAATACCGTCAGCGGAGATGATATGGCCCAGGTACAAAACCTTATCGAGCCAAAATTCGCACTTGGAGAACTTGGCATAGAATTTATGTTCACGGAGTCGGTCGAGAACAAGACGGAGGTGCTTTTCGTGATCTTCTTCATTCTTGGAGAATACAAGAATATCATCTAGATACACAAGCACAAACTCGCCGGTGTAGGGGTTGAAGATGTAGTGCATCATTCTAGAGAAGGTAGGTGGAGCATTAGCGAGACCAAAGGACATGACTGTATACTCATATGAGCCATAGCTCATTCTGAAGGCAGTCTTGTGGATATCTTCCTCGCGAATGCGAATTTGGTGATAGCCCATTCGGAGATCGAGCTTAGAGAACACTTTAGCTCCTTTGAGCTGCTCGAACAGTTCGTTGATGTTGGGGAGCGGATACTTGTTCTTTATTGTCTTCTTGTTCAATGGCCGGTAATCGACGCAGAGACGCTCCGTGCCATCCTTCTTCTTGATAAATAAGACACCACAACCCCAAGGAGACGTACTAGGCCTGATCAGACCCAAACGTTCCTGTTCATCAAGCTGTTTCTTCAACTCCTTCAATTCTCTAGGAGAGAGCTTGTACGGACGCCGGCATGCTGGCTCAGTACCCGGCTCGAGTTCAGTGACGAATTCCACCTGACGGTGTGGAGGCATGCCTGGAAGTTCTTCAGGAAAGACGTCTTGATATTCGTTTACCACCGGAATTTGAGATATGGCATTAATCTCGCCCTTATCGTTGAGAGAGAAAAGCCTGATAGTGTTATCCCTGGAGGCGAAGATATTCACATCTTCATCAGGATGAGTAATCTTGACTTCCTTCTGTGCACAATCAATTTGAGCATCATGCTGAGAAAGCCAGTCCATCCCGAGGATGAGGTCAATGTCAGAATTGCCAAGAACCACCAGATTAGCCAGAAATTGATAATCACCCATGCGAATAGATACATTCGGAGCATACAAGCTAGAATGCATCTGCTTTGCCGGAGAAGAAATTGCCAATTGCCTTGGTAAAGCTGCTGTGATCACACTATGCTTGGATGCAAATGGGTATGACATGAAAGAATGTGAAGCACCCGAATCAAATAACACTTTAGCTGGAAAAGAGTTCACTGGAAGGTTACCCAAAATCACATCAGAAGAATTCTCCGCTTGCGTTGCATTCATCAGATTCACTCTTGCTGCCTTTGGATCATGCCTGACAATAGCTGAACTGACAGGTGGAGGAGGTGGAAGGCGCTTCGGGTTGGGGCATGTCGGGACCCCGATCCTAAGTCACACAGGTCTAGCCTGTAACACACCATATCACTTTGCGGCCTCACGCACGGTATCCCCACGGGTGCCACCTTACCTGGCCCGGGACCGTTTGCGTATTTTGGCACACGTATATGATAGTGTCGCTAGCATCCATATGACAGAGAACCCGGGCCGACATGATCAGTTATAAACCAAAAGTGGCACTAAATTACAGAGACAGGCATACATGACCCAACAACGAACGTGTCGGTCATCAACGTATGAACCCAAGTCGTAGCAAGCTACAAGGACTTAAAGGAACAACGCATGACATTTCCCCTAAGGGACAGACACAGGAACGAAGAAGGACACATGCCGGCCAGCCTAAGTGTTCCGAAGCAGTAGCAAGCTACCCAGGCTCAGTGGAAGCACTAGGAGACATTTCCCTGTAAGATAGGCTACCAAAGGTAAACAACTAGGTGTCGGATCCCACACATAGCAATACACATTACACGTACGCATAACATGCAAGTATGTGCTGTACAACATGGCATCACAACATAACTCAACAACTCATATAGATAAAGGCCCAGAAGAGCCATCATAGCATTCATTACAATCAGAGGTCACATGACCCAACATACAGAGCATACAGGCAACGGAAGCATAACATGTCCGAGTACAGACAACTACAAATGAAAAAGGCTGAGAAGCCTGACTATCTACAAGACCCCTTCTAAGGGCACAAGACCGTAGCTGAGGTAACAAGCTAAACGTCGAAGTCCACGCGGAACCACTAGCGAGACTGAAGTCTCTCTGCAAAAACATAAATTAAGCAAACATGAGTACAAAGGTACTCAGCAAGACTTACATCAGAACTATCTACATATGCATCAGTATCAACAAAGGGGTGGTGGAGTTTGACTGCAGCAAGCCAGCTCTGACTCGGTGGCTATCCTGAACTACGACTGCAAGTAACTCTTTTGAGGTGGCGTACACGAGTCCACATATTCACCAATCAATACACCACTATGGACCCGCTCCCGTCTCCCTACGAGAAGGCCATCCATAGTACTCACACTTGTCTTGAGTATTTTAGAGTATCCACTTTCGATTGTCTATGTACCACGTAAGCATCCAAGAAGTCCATATCCACGGACCCGGCTATTCGAATAGATCATGTTAACCCTGCAGGGGTGTACTTCTTCACACACGCTCTCGCCACTTACCGCCATGTACACGTCGTGTAACTCGGCAACCTTCAAGCGGAAGCCTGGCGAGGGTGTCGGCCACGACCTGACTAACCACACAAGTCTCTCGTCCAGGTTTATCGCCTATTCGGGTTCCATCCGTGGGGAGATCCGGCCGGGATGTCGCTCACGGCCCCAAAAGATGTGCGCAGGGTTCCCAAGCCCACCTCGTCGGATGGATCTACGCTTGGTACACCGTGCCACGGTGCCTAGTCTGACCCAAGCCCACATGTACCGTGTGCCACTTGGTAGACTACTAACACTACCTACAAACACCAGAAACTAGTTGCAACTCCTGGACAGAGATCGAGTTGATTAATAAGTCGAGAGGGGCACTTAAGCATTCCAATGCGTGGTAGTAGCTATGTCATGGGACAACTTACACATAACTCAGTTCTTAAGGACGGCTCCAGTGAGACAACCCACCATGTACTCCTACATGGCCTCTCACCGCTACCTTTACCAAATCGTGTTCACACACTTAGCTCTCAACAGTAGGGCATGTTCACCACATTCCAATTCATCCCCGATGAATCAGACCTGACACAACTCTAAGCAATAGCAGGCATAACCAGAAAGCATGAATGAGTAGGCACAACATGGCTCAAACAATTCCTACTCATGCTAGTGGGTTTCAACTATTTACTGTGGCAATGACAGGTCATGCAGAGGAAAGGGGTTCAACTACCGCAACAATAAGCAGTTCAATCGTTGTTGTTCTAATGCAGTAAAAGAGAGCAGGAGAGAGAGAGTGGGATTGTATCGGGATGCTCAATGGGGGTTTGCTTGCCTGGCACTTCTGAAGATAGTAATAGTTCTTCATCGGTGTCATCGAACTCATCGTCGGAACGTTGTCTACTGAGAGAGAACAAAACCGACAAACAGAGAAAGAACACAATCAATGCAATGCAACAATATGATGCATGAACATGACATGGCAATATGATGTGGTTTGGCCTAATGCAACTAGCAACCAAATTAAATGAAGTTGGTTTGAACCAAAGGTTCAAATTCAAACTCCATATGTGATTATTCAAATGCCATTTATTAAAATTGTCCTAAACAGCAACCATAAGTTGTTCTAACATGCATGAAAATGCCATAAACAGATTCCTTGGATTTTTCTGATCAATTTTCATATATAAATTATTTTCATCTGAGCTACGGTTGATTTTATATGATTTTTAGAAGTTTTGGCTATTTTCTGAAATAAATAATTCATTTGTGATTTATTTAAAATTCCAGAAAATACTTATTGCGTCAGCATGACGTCACTGTGAGGTCAGCAGTCAACAGAGGCCGGTCCAAGTCAAACCTGACCAGTGGGGCCCACTGGTCAGTGAAACAACTGACTAAACTAACTTATTTAGCACTAACCTAGTTTAGTTAGCCGGGCGGGGCCCACACGTCAGTGACTAACTAACTAACCAAATTAGATAACACTAATTTAAACCTAACTCTAATTAGTCAGGGGCCTGGGCCCACACGTCAGTGAGCCAGGACTAATCCTACTTTATTTAAACCTAACTAGCCAATTAGCAGAGATTGGCCCCACACGTCATTGACCCACAAGGGTCAAATCTGTTCAACGGCTGAGGTCAAACCCGCCGGCGACTCGCCGCCGGCGAGATCGAACGCGGAGGAGGGCTCGGAAACGAGCCACCGGGCATCATTTTGGCCGCGGTTTGTTGCGTTCGAACGCACGCAGTGGAGCGCGTCGAGTGGTGGCGGTGAGGGGTGCTGGGGTGGTCTGCAGCGGCGGCGGCGACCTCAACAGCGGCGACCGGAGCTCGGGTGTGTGCGGGTTTGGGGCTGTGGTGCATTAGGAGGGGAGAGGGTGCATGCGTTCGGCTCCTGGGAGCACGGTGAGCACGTTGGGACGCTCATTCGTGGGTTGTGGCCACTATGGCCACGGCGGCGCCATGGCCGGCGGGGCGAAGTTCTCGGGCGCGGTGGCTAGGCTAGCTGGGGGAGGTAAACAAGTATGGGGAGGGGGAAATCCGAAGCGGGGCTCACGGTGATTGTAGAGACGTCGACGTGGGCTCGGGGAAGGCTCGGAGCAGAGCAGGGCGTCGAGGGGGATCTCCGGCGACGGCAGCCGGGAACAAGCCCGGTGAGGGCGGTGCAGAGCAGACGAGCGCTTGTGGCTCGGGCTTCTCGATGAAGCAGTCGACGGCGGAGCTCTCGGGCATGGCGCTGCAGCGAGGGGACGATGGTGGCCGCGGTGGTGACGAGCGGCGGCGACGGCTTCGTTCGGCCGAGCTCGAAAGCGAGAGGGGAGAAAGGGGATGAGACCAGAGAAGGAGGGAAACGCTGCGGGGGCTTCGTCCACGTCCCTTGGCGCCTGGCTTGGGTCGAAGGGGAGCGCGACACGGCGAAGCAGGAGGTGGCGCGGTCGGCGCGTGCGCTGGCACGCAGGTGCTTTGGGGCGAGGGGAGGAAGACGACGGAGGGGTGCTGCGGTGGTGGGCTGGGCCAGCTCAGGAGTTGGGCCTCCAGGTGGGCTGCACAGGTAAAGGCCAGGTAGTTTCCTAACTCTCTCAGTTTTTCTAATTTAGTTTTTGTTTTCCTATTTTCTGCTTTTGTTTTATTTTCTTTTGCCACTGTTTTGAAATTTAAACAATTTCAAACAATGCCAAAAACTCCTCTGAACAATTTTATGTTGCTAGATGGACTTTTCCAAAAGCACATAAAATATTTCAAAGTTATTTGAAAATATATTCTACATATTATGAATATAGTTCCAAATTCAAATACAATAATAAATTAAATTCCATGCCCAAAATATTCCACATAAATGTCCATTATTTTTGGTTTGCTGCAAAAGCCTTGCCAAAAATATCCAACAAATATTAGGAACATTTTGGAAACATTGAATGCATTTTTTTTGACTGGACCTATTTGGAATTTGAAGTGCTAGGGTTTGAACAATCCCCATTTCAAGTTAACAAAATTTTAAACATGATGCACAGCCAACCTAGCACTAGGCAGACAGGAGCTAGGGATGTGACAACTCACCCCCACTAAAACAAGAATCTCGTCCCGAGATTCAAGCGTAGGGTAAGAAATCAGAGGGGACACAAGCTAGCACAATCTTCACGATCCAATTTCCCTTCTCGGAGATGTTGGTTTATTGCATCATAATGATGTTGTCATCCTTGCTTGAGATCTTCATCCAACCAGATGATAACGGAGACATACTCTGTAGAAATCGATCTTCCCAAAGATCGAGGAACTCAAGATCAACTCATGGAGTGAGACATTGAAGTATCTCTTGAACTGAGACACGGAACACACATCCAGGGGGATGGAGTGAAACAAAAGCTAAAGATTCATTTGGCCGGCAATAATTCCACACCTAAAGATGGTGACAGAGGTCACCAGACGGGGCACCTTAGAGAAGGTGACTCGTAGAGTTATTCCCTTAAGTGGCAAAAAGAATTACTTTTGATATAGAGATCATTGAAATTCCCTATACCAGCCTGAGGCAAACAAAATAGATAGTTTGAAGGAGTTCGAGAGAACGACATACTCCATCTATAATAGATGAGGGGGGACTACCTTGTTGAAGACAACACAACGGATGATTTAGATTATCATCGGAAATGGATGGGACCCATGGCAAGTGGCACATTGGCGGTGCAAGTTGGGAACAAAATGCAAATGCTGGGAATGATTCTGGTAACTGGGATAAATCCCAACAGTAGAGAGTAAATCTACTCTTTGAGAGGTTATAGCATAACCAGGAACACTGGGAGCAATCCCGGTTAGTGCCAGTGATAACACCTAGTGCTTGTGCGTGCTCTCAAGAACTTGAGCATTCCCATATTCATAAAGGTTTTACCAGTATCCGTGTCAAGGATCCTGGCAACACCACATACTACCATGATGAACGGTAATGGAGGATGCAGATGCAAAGGAAGATAACACTTTCTCAGATTTCACCTTAGCGGAGTCAAGGGGCAAAATCTGGATGATCGACCGAGAGACATTTAGCACTCCGCTTCTAATGTTCTCCTTGATGTGTTAGCGTAAGCCATTCATAGATATGTATAGTATCTTGAACATCAAGTAAAGGTCGGACTTCGGGAGCACAAGAATCCATAAAAGCAACTAGGAAGTAAATCCTATGAAATCCTTATGGGGAGGTGGCCAATATCTTCAATCAAGATACTACAACAATAGGTCTTCCGGCTGGTGTGTTGGCCACGTCATCCACTTTACCGGTTATCGAGAGACCAATATTATAGTTCTTGGAGAATGCTCCAACCATCATATCTGCCTGAGATTCAGTTCTGGTTGGTGTCAGGATATTCCAGACTCATTGAGTCTAGGAGGAAAATGAAAGCTTGCAACACAAATCGACGAGACGACGTTGCGAGATTCTCAGGAAATGGACTGCGGTAGTAAGCTCCAAAACATGAGCTAGTTCTGCTACGTACCTGTGAACACGTTGTCCAAGACAAACATGACCACGTAGTAGTCTTACAATGAAACACTACCGAGTTCGGGTTGGGGAACCATCATTGCGGATAACGAAGTCCTTACATAAATCCGGATCTTAAGAAGGAACTTCTTCTCCTAGGACAATCAATCAGTGGCTTGGTGTGCTAGGAATACATATAGAGTGAAGGTTGCAAGTCTCCAAACCACAGAATACTTCACACGTATGCATGACTGATTTGGGATGATTCCACAAGAAGCAAAACAACTTTCTCGCATTCACGGTGACAACTTTCATCAAATGCTCATGAATTTGAGGAAGTCACTTCTTTCTTCCATACATATGCTTCACGAACGGCCATGAAGATAATGCTTATAAAGTTTTCCAATACTAACTGGATGTGCAACATAGATAATGGAGAAGATAACAATGTTGCTGGTGGGCTCAACAACAATTCATACAGGTTTCCATATAGATGGAATTCCATGACAATGTGAGCAAAAATGATAGCATTGGTCAGACCCAAAAGATATAATGGTGTATGCTCAAGGGAACAACCATGAGTAAGACAACATTACGAATATCGTTGGTTCTGATTTGACTTGACGATAACCCATACTCAAATCAAAGTTTGGACAAGACAATAGATCCACAAATGATCACGAGGATCAATCAGAGAAGATATCATCTATCTTCAATACACACACAAGATATCCCTTTGGAGTGAGCTATGTGGGTTAAGCTTTTATCTTCCAACTCTCCAAGTTGTTGTTTAGCTTAACCAACTAGTTCGGGGTATCCAACACAGATTCTTGGAGAAGGGGTGGTTTATAGGTAAACCAACTTCATCACGAACTCAACATAGCGGTCAGGTGACAACCTGGTAATACTTCCGAGAAGATATTCAGAAAATCACGAACCACCGATATGTTACTAAGCTCGGGAACAATCTTGCTTTTCAAGGCAAGACGATATGATCAAATGAGCAAGGACTTGACAAAATCCTAACTCATCAATCAAGGAGTGCACCAGGAAAGTGGACTAGGTAGCACGATCAATCTTAGGATGGTGCTTCGGTAACCATCATGCTAAGAATGAGATTATCGTCCATTTAACTACCAGGCAACCGAGTTGCTAGGAGTATTGATTTCACACATCACAATTCACTTGTCAGCATTCCGGTTACAATAACACGGAAACCGAGGGATGAACAATGATGGCAAGAAGTATTACTACATCAAGAATTCATAAGAGATAGTGATATTCTCACGACATTCTTGACATAAAGATGGTAATACTCCAGGATAGAACAGTTTAGAATCCGCATTAGCATTCTTCATCTGTGAAGTACAACTTCGTTGACCAAATCCTGGATATGGATAAGGTGCTGGAGTTTGTTTCTCCTAGTCATTCCGGAATAGAATGGCTTGACGGACCTCAAGAGTAAAAGGCATCGATGAACACGAATGCACAACTACTCCTGACTATCAATTGATAGACGAAGGTCAGAATACAACTAAAAAGGGACAACTCAAGGAACATATAACTTTCCGAGTTGCAGATGCATAGACTAGCATGTCGAACTAGTTCAACATATTTCTTCCAGATAACCCATGCAGAAAGGTAGGACTGGCAGAGTCACAATGTGGAATAGAGAACTCGTCAAGAGCACTCTGGTTGTGATCTTTTGGTTCAGAAGAACTTCTGCCATGATGGTTCATGGTATTTTGGAAGAAGGATATACCACGGACCTCGAGGACTATCACAAGGTTACTAATATCCTAAAAGAACGAGCAAATACTATCAACATGAAGTAAGTAAAATGAATCTTGGGTTCAAGAACCCAGAGATAGAATACCTACCAACTAAATAGCATCACGGGATGCTTTCGAGATTGACGGCCAGAATTATCACACTGGGAATATAAAGCATTGCTAGATTACTGGGTGATCTTCTAAGACACCTAGGGTCATAGTAATAAGTCCAACATATGTGTCGAGGTAACAGAGTACCTCAACATAATGACTAGTGTGGTTAATCTGGCCCAAAGGAGCATTAAGAACAGGTAGGAATGATTTGCAAATGCATCAGATTGTTAATAGACCTGGGATGCCTCGGACAACATAACGGCTGTAAATGCTCGAAAATACTTTTGAGACTCAAGCAAAAGGGGTAGCATATCCACTTAACATCATAATGTCAAGGTTCTGAGATCAACAATTGAACACACAGTAGTAGAACAAACTGAACTGAGAGTTGAATCCACAATTAACGTGATCCTGATAGACATAAGAGAAAGCCTAGTTCTTAATCCCCGTAGAAGGAAGAAGGTGACTCAGATCAGAAGGTCATAGGGTAAAGGAGTAAAAAGAGCCTTACGTTCCCTTCCACAATCAATTCCCTTAATATAACTAAAGAGTTTCTAGACACGACTTCGACCAGTTTGGCTTACTAATCCTACATGCAGTCAGACTCTGATACCAAAGCTGTCGGGACCCCGATCCTAAGTCACACAGGTCTATCCTGTAACACACCATATCACTTTGCGGCCTCATGCACGGTATCCCCACGGGTGCCACCTTACCTGGCCCGGGACCGTTTGCGTATTTTGGCACACGTATATGATAGTGTCGCTAGCATCCATATGACAGAGAACCCGGGCCGACATGACTAGTTATAAACCAAAAGTGGCACTAAATTACAGAGACAGGAATACATGACCCAGCAACGAACGTGTCGGTCATCAACGTATGAACCCAAGTCGTAGCAAGCTACAAGGACTTAAAGGAACAACGCGTGACATTTCCCCCAAGGGACAGACACAGGAACGAAGTAGGACACATGCCGGCCAGCCTAAGTGTTCCGGAGCAGTAGCAAGCTACCCAGGCTCAGTGGAAGCACTAGGAGACATTTCCCCGTAAGATAGGCTACCAAAGGTAAACAACTAGGTGTCGGATCCCACACATAGCAATACACATTACACGTACGCATAACATGCAAGTATGTGCTGTACAACATGGCATCACAACATAACTCAACAACTCATATAGATAAGGGCCCAGAAGAGCCATCATAACATTCATTACAATCAGAGGTCACATGACCCAACATACAGAGCATACAGGCAACGGAAGCATAACATGTCCGAGTACAGACAACTACAAATGAAAAAGGCTGAGAAGCCTGACTATCTACAAGACCCCTTCTAAGGGCACAAGACCGTAGCTGAGGTAACAAGCTAAACGTCGAAGTCCACGCGGAACCACTAGCGAGACTGAAGTCTCTCTACAAAAACATAAATTAAGCAAACGTGAGTACAAAGGTACTCAGCAAGACTTACATCAGAACTATCTACATATGCATCAGTATCAACAAAGGGGTGGTGGAGTTTGACTGCAGCAAGCCAGCTCTGACTCGGTGGCTATCCTGAACTACGACTGCAAGTAACTCTTTTGAGGTGGCGCACATGAGTCCACATATTCACCAATCAATACACCACTATGGACCCGCTCCCGTCTCCCTACGAGAAGGCCATCCATAGTACTCACACTTGTCTTGAGTATTTTAGAGTATCCACTTTCGATTGTCTATGTACCACGTAAGCATCCAAGAAGTCCATATCCGCGGACCCGGCTATTCGAATAGATCATGTTAACCCTGCAGGGGTGTACTTCTTCACACACGCTCTCGCCACTTACCGCCATGTACACGTCGTTGTAGGATCGAAAGTATGTCTAGAGGGGGGGGGGTGATTAGACTACTTGACAATATAAAAAATCTGCCTTTAGATCATGAACAGTTTTTGGCAGTTTCACAATTATGATCAATTCAAGTATCACCCTACACATGCAATTCTAGAGTATAAGCAGCGGAAAGTAAATTGCACATGTAGTAAAGAGAGGTGGAGAAGATCAAACGCAGTTTGGAGACACGAAGATTTTTGTCGTGGTTCCGATAGGTGGTGCTATCGTACATCCACGTTGATGGAGACTTCAACCCACGGAGGGTAACGGCTGCGCGAGTCCACGGAGGGCTCCACCCACGAAGGGTCCACGAAGAAGCAACCTTGTCTATTCCATCATGGCCTACGCCCACGGAGGACTAGCCTTACTCGGGGTAGATCTTCACGAAGTAGGCGATCTCCTTGCCCTTACAAACTTCTTGGTTCAACTCCACAGCTCAAAGACGGAGGCTCCCAAGCGACACCTAACCAATCTAGGAGGCACCACCCTCCAAAAGGTAATAGATGTTGTTGATGATGATGAACTCCTTGCTCTTGTGCTTCAAATGATAATCTCCCCAACACTCAACTCTCCTCACTGATATGGCTGTGGTGGAAGAAAGGATTGAGTGGAAAGCAACTTGGGAAGGCTAGAAATCAAGTTTCATATGGTAGGAATGGAATGACTTGATCTCAACACAAGGGTAGGTAGTTCTCTTCTCAGAAAGTATATGGTAGGAGTGGTAGACTTTCTGATGGCTCTCTCCACGAATGAAGAGGGGGTGGAGGGGTATATATAGCCTCCACACAAAATCCAACCGTTACACACATAATTGAGCAATCTCGGTG
>LR738710.1:536541159-536578701 GCA_902687465.1 Secale cereale | reverse complement strand
AAGTGAAAACTCGGTCAGACCGAAAGTTCAAATATAGTGAACGTTGGGGTTTTCGGTGGGACCGAAAATACCATCTCGGTGTGTCCGATATGAGTCAAAGGTAGGAGCTTGCCATTCTCGGTGGGACCGAAATTAACAACTCGGATATTCCGATATGATGTCAATTGGTTACAGAAGGTTGGCAGTCCAGTTTCGGTGAGACCGAACTCAAAATCGGATGGACCGAAATTTCTAGGGTTTGGAAGAATAGCTGAGGTGGTTCATCTCGGTGGGACTGAGTTTGCAGAGTCGGTTTGTCCGAGATTACTTATGAGTGTGTTAAGTAGTGAAAGTTGCTGATAGTTGAGGGAGCTAAATCACTAAGCACTTGAGCAACCAGATCATCAACACAACCTCATCCCCTTTTAATAGTATTGGCTTTTCCTATGGACTCAATGTGATCTTTGATCACTAAACCAAAAATAGAGTCTTGAGCTTTTGCCAATGCTTGTCTTAGCATTTTGTGGGGTCCACTTCTTCAGACATTTCCATACCCATATCATCGAACTTCTCTGAAATGATTCTCAAGTAACTATTAGTTCAATGATATATATGTTGTTATTAATTACCAAAACCACCCGGGGATTAGTTGCACTTTCAATCTCCCCCTTTTTGGTAATTGATGACAACATATAGATCAAAGCTTCGACAAAAGATATAATCAATGAATAATATCGTCGCTTTGAGAAGTATGTGATAAACAAGAGCTCCCCCTAAATTTGTGCATTATTTAAAATTTGCGTTTGAATGCAAATGCACAATCGATTAGGATTATGGGTCACTCTTCCATGTCACATACATCTTGGTGGAGCGCACAAAATGATAAGAATGAATAACATGCACCCAATCACCAAGACAAGAGTAAATAGCCATACAATAAGGAATAGCATATGATAAGCATTAAGCACACATTAAAGCATAGTACGACCAAGCACTCATTAAGGTAGCATCAAACGTAGTAGCAAGCACACTGAAAGTATCAAGAACCAAAAGAAACAAATGTATCTCAAAGGAAACCGGCAAAAGAACGAAAGAGCACTCTCTCTCTCGAAGCCCTATGATCTATACAATTTCTCCCCCTTTGGCAACAAGTTACCAAAAAGTTTGAAAAGATATAGAACTAAGCGTCACTGTGGGCTCTGCTGGAGGCTCCCGTCTGGGTAGATGTCGGAGTAGAAATGACGGCATCGGCGAAGACTTCTGCTGATGTCTGCGCTGGAGGAGTGGATGCTGGAGCTGGAGTAACTGCTGGAGCTGTAGCTGGTGCTGAAGTGGTAGCCCTGGAGTCAGTCAGTGGGATAGCTGCAGATCGGGATCCTCTGGGAACCTGAGCAGTCTGGCGATGAGAGTCCTGGACTAGATCATCCTGCATGAGCTCTGCTCTCTCCTGCCTTGCTTCCTCCATGTCCGCCTCAAGCTTGTTGACGGACACCTGAATCTCAGTCAGCTTCACGTCCAGAGCGTGGATCTTGTCCTAAACAATCCTCTCTAGGCTTTCCTGAGATTGCTCAATGCTGGCCAGGCGTTGTTCAATCCTCTGGGTAGCTTCAAGAATCTGCTCTCCGAAGCTCTTTGGCTTAGCTGCTGCTGCTGCCTCTTTATCAGCTTTGGCTTTCTTTGCAGCTTCAATTTTGGCTTGTCCTTCAATTGAGGTTGGATCCTCCTCATCCATCACAACAACGTTGTCCTCATGCTCTGGCTGCAGTGGCAAGTGCTTCCTATCCAACATGAATTTGCCCGTGCCAAACTTGGCATTGATGAGCATCTGAATCTGCGGGGCAAATCCACACGACCTCTTCTGGTCAGCTGCAGCCCTCTTAATGGTCTCTACCATTAGGTCCATCACCTTGAAAGGTGCCTTCTCATCGAGAATGTGCAGCATGTTGATATAATAGCCTCGAATCATGCGGTGGTCTCCAGACTTGGGCATCAAGGTATGCCTCAAAATAGTGTTTGTGGTGGTCAGACCTGCCTGGAGATAGTACACTGAGCCAAGCTTCCACCCTTCCAAATCAGCAGCGGGGATCTCCTTGTACATGTTCTTCATGGAATCATGACTCTTCTTAGGAATCCCATAGACATCAATGTCGTCCTCTCTCTGCACTGGAGCATTCAGAAGTTCTGCCCATTCTTCAACAGACGAAGAAAACCTTTGACCTTCAGTCATCCAGGTGATCTTGCCATCAGTATAGAAGTGGGTTGTGGCGTAGAACTGCATGATCATCTCGTCATTCCAAGCTGTCAGCTCCTGACCCACAAAATCAGCAACTCCACATGCAGTGAAGCTCTCATGCACATGGGGAAAGAAGTCTCGGTGCTCTTCACTGTCAATGTACTTCCAGTCAACATACCTGGTGTCAGCAACAATAGGCTTCTTATCCATCAGCACGGTCTCCTAGAAGTCCTGCTGCTCTCTGGTGTGGAATCTGGGGTCCACAGCAGTCCTTCTCCTCACGGCATATGGATCAGACTGTCTCCATAGCCTGAGACCTTTATCCTTCCTTGCCTTCATATCCTCGGCTTGAGGATGAGCATCGTTGTGGAGCGGAAACTTAGGACGGAGCTTAAGCAACACATGCTCTTCTTCAGACTCAGACGGTGGCATCTCACCTTTGTTCTTCTCAGAAGCTGGAATGCTCCTGGTTGTCCTCTTGGGCTTGGCTGGAGCTGCCTTGGCTTGAGCAGGCTTCTTGGGCTTAGAAGTGGCTTGAGCCCTAATAGCATCACCCATGAACTTAGCTTTCTGAGGAGGAGGCTGGGGTGCATCTTCTTCTTCTTCTTCTGCAGCATCAACATGAGGTTCAACATATACTACCTTCTTTCTCTTGGAAGTTTTCTTCACCTTACTTGGAGCTGGCTCTTCCAAGTTGAGCTTCTTTGCAACAGCTGACTGCTTGACCTTGCTGGTGCCTTTCTTTGACTGCTGCCCTTCGTGCTCTTTGGCAACAACTTTCCTCTTGGGCTTGGAGGTAACTTCCTCAGCAACGAAGTCAGAGTCCTCATCATTAGAATTTCTCTTCTTCCCGGTCCTGGTGGCTGCAGGAGGCAAACCACTAGGGGTGCTCCTCTCACCATCATCACTGGAACTACTAGCCTCAGGACTAGTATCTGCCTCAGGGATCTCTGCAAACGGTGACTCAGACCTGTTCTGGCTGTCACTGACATCTAACATGGCTGACAACCTGTGAAAAGATAAGGTATAGGCAGAGTAGAAGAGTTATCACAACTGCAGAGGTTTTTGCAAAAAAAATGAGTTCAAATCTTAGTTTTGAGTTTTCACAGAATGCATTTCGGTCAAACCAATTTTCAGTTTCGGTGAATCCGAAGTGTATAACAGAAACCTACACACCACTTTCGGTCAGACCGAAATGGGTTTCGGTCCTACCGAAACACTAGGGTTTCAGTGAGACTCTACATCGGTCACACCGATTTGCACGAATCGGTTAGACCGAACGGTGCAGTGCAATGGCCAGAGGCCAAATCGGTCATTCCGAGTTTTCAAAATCGGTTTCACCGAGATGTGTTCCGTGGAAACCTAAATCTAAGAATTTCGCTCGAAACTAAGAGGATCTGATCTGATGTTTAGGGAATATCTCAAACGTGGATAGATACATGGCAAACCAATCGTGCAAGAATCAGATGGGGAGCACGAGAGGGATCGGGACTCACCCTAACTTGGTGGAGTCCCTCTACGGCGGCAACGGCGCGGAGAAGATTACCGTTGACGGCGGCGGAGACCTGCGGCGAGGGCGCACAGGCGACGACGGCGACGATCCGAAGACCAGGGCGACGGCAGCAGGGGACTTGGGGGCGAAACGGTTTGAAGAGTTAAATCGCGCGCAGCCCTCAGGTATATATATCCCCATACTGTCGGTGGGACCGAGTTGAAAAACTCGGTGACACCGAAATGGCTAACTGCTGTGCAGTTACACATATCGGTCACGCCGAGATTTTGAACTCGGTTTCACCGAGATGAAACCTAGATCAGTCTAAGCGTTTCGGTTGGACCGAGATGGAGAAGTCGGTCAGACCGAAATGGACTTAGAAGGTTTTGGAAGTCAGCCTTAGACGGATCGGTGGCTCCGAGTGCTCCTCACTCGGAGGGTCCGAAAATGACTTGTTCAAAGTTGTGATATGAGCATGAATAGAATTTGAGACAAGAAAGCATAGATAGCTAGGGAAGGTGCTTAGGCATTCTTGTCCATCCATTTGGCCAGAAAAGCCAAAACAATCAAAACAACAAATGGATGTCCTTGAATGAATAAAATCATGCATTCAACATGCTCACACAATAAGATAGCAACTGAAATATGTGTCAAACATGCACAACCAATACTCTAGCTACTAGCACACAATTTGTCGATGACTAGGTCATCTATATATGAGTATATTGACTTAGGAGCCAAATGAGAACATTTGATCATAGGTCATACTCATCGTTTAAGCACAAGTGGGGTTACCACTTTTACATAAAGCATTGATGTGTTCACATCATTTGGAGATGCTTTAGCTCAATTTTTTTAGAGCAAAGCTCCCCCTAGATGTGAGAACCCCTTTTAAAGGGTCAAACTAACCTTGGTTTGTCGTAGAAGACTTCATGTAGATGTTGAAGATGTGGATGCTCAATGTTGATGTAGATCATCAAGAGTTGGGAGCTATCCTTTGGATTGGGGCACTTTCAATACCTACATGGGTTAGTCCCACAAGGAACAAACAAGGATATCCATAGACATAGATTGAAGTTCACAAAAGATGATGTCCATGAAAGCAATGATTACCTTGTCCCTTGACTTACCAACAAGAGGGTTTGTGACTCCATGAACTAGTGCATGATGTGGAAGTTGATTGCACAAGTTCTTGCCAAAATGAATATGAGTGAAGTATGTTGGCGGAGTCACCCTCAAGAATCTTCTAGTTCTTCTTCTTTGGGATCCACATCATCTTGATGGGAATCCTTGGTGTTGTAGTTGAGCTTGACGAAGTAGAACTTGACGTGTCCTTGGGAACCCACTTGACCATGGCTTGAGGTGCTTCAATGAATGCATCAATCTCATCTTGAAGCTTGTCCTTGGCCTTTAGCTTGTGGTCTTGTGGTGGAAGGTCATCTTTAGCTTGTTCCACATTGGAAGAAGTAGGATCATACTTCTCCTTTTGTGAAACAAACTGTGGAGTAGGGTATTGACCTTCTTCCCACTCAACACCTTCGGCGTTGAACTTTCGCTCAAAACCAATCCCTTGATTCTTCCGGTGTCTTCCTTGTTTGCGAACAATTTCCTCAAAGTTCTTGCTTCCGGCAAGACTCTTGTAGACACCCTTCTCTATGATTTCCTTCAATAAGCTATTTTCTTGCTCAAGTGTAACTTGGCTTGAAACATTGTTAGTGGAATCAAGAGAACTACTAGAAGTAACAATATTGGATTTAACATTGTTATTGTTACTACTAGAGGAAGAACTTTTCTTATGCTTGTCATGTTTAGTCTTAATAGGTGGCAAGAAATTAGACAAGAGAAGTCGTTTGGCAAGATATGAAGAACTCTTCTTTCGAAGATCGTCATTGATCGCTTTTAGAAACTCATGTTCTTTCTCTAGAGTGAGCTTCTCGAAGCGTAGCTTCTCATGAGATCTTAGGAGCTCTCTATGATCTTCTTGAGTTGTTTCATGAGCTAACTTAAGAGTGTTTAGTTCTTTAGTTAGACGCTCAATCTCCTTCATAGCATTGTCATTCGACTCTTCTCGACTATAAAGACTACTAGCATTTTCATCATTACTAAGCTCACTAGATTTATCATGCAAGAGCTCATCTTCACCAAGCAAGTCATCCTCATCACTATCAAAGTCAATGAATTCAGGGTGTGTTACCTTGGGGCCTTTAGCCATGAAGCATCTTCCAATTCCCTCATTTGGTGAATCAAATAAGTCGTAGGAGTTGGAGTTGGAGGATACGAGTGCAAGTCCGGCAACACCTTCATCTTGACTGTAGTTGGAGTCGGAGTGATAGCTTCCATCGGATTGATTGTCGGAGTCGGAGCCGGAGACCCATTCACCTACATGAGCTTGATGTCTTCTTCTTGTGTAGCTCCTTGATGACTTGTCTTTCCTCTCCGAGTCCTTGCTTCTCCGAGAGGGTCTTCGTTCATAACGATCATCTCTACTCCTTCTCTCTCTCCGAGGTGACTCATCTCTTGCTCTTCTTCTTGGAGATTCTTCTCTTCTCTTGTGGGGAGCCGTACACTCATTTGAGAAGTGTCCGGGTCTTCCACAATTGTAGCAGTTTCGATCACGACTAGAAGATCTCTTTTCATCATATGATCTAGACTTTGAGCTTCTTTCTTTGCCTCTATTCTTGTAAAACTTGTTGAAGTTCTTAACCATTAGGCTTATCTCTTCATTGGAAATTAGCTTGTCACTTGAGGTGGTGGGAGCATCACTTGTAGCTTTGTAAGCACCACTTGACTTGTTGTGAAGCTCTTCCTTATCCTTAAGTGTCATCTCATGAGCAACAATTCTTCCAATGACTTCAGTTGGCTTGAGGGTCTTGTAGTTTGGCATCATTTGGATCAAAGTGCACACGGTGTCATATTTTCCATCCAAAGCTCTTAGAATCTTCTTGATGATGAATCGGTCGGTCATTTCTTCGCTTCCTAAGCTGGCAATCTCATTTGTGATGAGAGCAAGCCTAGAGTACATTTCAGCGACTCCTTCACCATCCTTCATCTTGAACTTGTCAAGTTGACCTTGAAGAATATCTAGCTTTGATTCCTTCACAGATTCAGTACCTTCATGCATTTCAACCAAAGTATCCCAAATCTCTTTAGCATTCTCAAGACGGCTGATTTTGTTGAACTCCTCGGGACACAAAGCATTGAAGAGAATGTCACAAGCTTGAGCATTGTTTTGCAACATCCGCAACTCTTCCGGTGTAGCTTCGCGATCCGGAACTTTTCCTTCCTCGAAGAAATCACCTTGCATACCAACACAAATAATGCCCCATGCGGCTGGGTTATGACCAAGAATATGCATTTTCATTTTATGCTTCCAACTAGCAAAATTTGTACCATCAAAGTAAGGACCTCTACGATAATTACCCTCACTAGACGCCATACTCTCCTAGGTTGTGAAACCAAGCTTATGGAGTCCAATGCAATGGAAACCAAACAATGGAGACCAAAGCTCTGATACCACTTGTAGGATCGAAAGTATGTCTAGAGGGGGGGTGATTAGACTACTTGACAATATAAAAAATCTGCCTTTAGATCATGAACAGTTTTTGGCAGTTTCACAATTATGATCAATTCAAGTATCACCCTACACATGCAATTCTAGAGTATAAGCAGCGGAAAGTAAATTGCACATGTAGTAAAGAGAGGTGGAGAAGATCAAACGCAGTTTGGAGACACGAAGATTTTTGTCGTGGTTCCGATAGGTGGTGCTATCGTACATCCACGTTGATGGAGACTTCAACCCACAGAGGGTAACGGCTGCGCGAGTCCACGGAGGGCTCCACCCACGAAGGGTCCACGAAGAAGCAACCTTGTCTATTCCATCATGGCCTACGCCCATGGAGGACTAGCCTTACTCGAGGTAGATCTTCACGAAGTAGGCGATCTCCTTGCCCTTACAAACTTCTTGGTTCAACTCCACATCTCAAAGACGGAGGCTCCCAAGCGACACCTAACCAATCTAGGAGGCACCACCCTCCAAAAGGTAATAGATGTTGTTGATGATGATGAACTCCTTGCTCTTGTGCTTCAAATGATAATCTCCCCAACACTCAACTCTCCTCACTGATATGGCTGTGGTGGAAGAAAGGATTGAGTGGAAAGCAACTTGGGAAGGCTAGAAATCAAGTTTCATATGGTAGGAATGGAATGACTTGATCTCAACACAATGGTAGGTAGTTCTCTTCTCAGAAAGTGTATGGTAGGAGTGGTAGACTTTCTGATGGCTCTCTCCACGAATGAAGAGGGGGTGGAGGGGTATATATAGCCTCCACACAAAATCCAACCGTTACACACATAATTGAGCAATCTCGGTGAGACCGAAGTGAAAACTCGGTCAGACCGAAAGTTCAAATATAGTGAACGTTGGGGTTTTCGGTGGGACCGAAAATACCATCTCGGTGTGTCCGATATGAGTCAAAGGTAGGAGCTTGCCATTCTCGGTGGGACCGAAATTAACAACTCGGATATTCCGATATGATGTCAATTGGTTACAGAAGGTTGGCAGTCCAGTTTCGGTGAGACCGAACTCAAAATCGGATGGACCGAAATTTCTAGGGTTTGGAAGAATAGCTGAGGTGGTTCATCTCGGTGGGACTGAGTTTGCAGAGTCGGTTTGTCCGAGATTACTTATGAGTGTGTTAAGTAGTGAAAGTTGCTGATAGTTGAGGGAGCTAAATCACTAAGCACTCGAGCAACCAGATCATCAACACAACCTCATCCCCTTTTAATAGTATTGGCTTTTCCTATGGACTCAATGTGATCTTTGATCACTAAACCAAAAATAGAGTCTTGAGCTTTTGCCAATGCTTGTCTTAGCATTTTGAGGGGTCCACTTCTTCAGACATTTCCATACCCATATCATCGAACTTCTCTGAAATGATTCTCAAGTAACTATTAGTTCAATGATATATATGTTGTTATTAATTACCAAAACCACCCGGGGATTAGTTGCACTTTCAGTCGTGTAACTCGGCAACCTTCAAGCGGAAGCCTGGCGAGGGTGTCGGCCACGACCTGACTAACCACACAAGTCTCTCGTCCAGGTTTATCGCCTATTCGGGTTCCATCCGTGGGGAGATCCGGCCGGGGTGTCGCTCACGGCCCCAAAAGATGTGCACAGGGTTCCCAAGCCCACCTCGTCGGATGGATCTACGCTTGGTACACCGTGCCACGGTGCCTAGTCTGACCCAAGCCCACATGTACCGTGTGCCACTTGGTAGACTACTAACACTACCTACAAACACCAGAAACTAGTTGCAACTCCTGGACAGAGATCGAGTTGATTAATAAGTCGAGAGGGGCACTTAAGCATTCCAATGCGTGGTAGTAGCTATGTCATGGGACAACTTACACAGAACTCAGTTCTTAAGGAAGGCTCCAGTGAGACAACCCACCATGTACTCCTACATGGCCTCTCACCGCTACCTTTACCAAATCGTGTTCACACACTTAGCTCTCAACAGTAGGGCATGTTCACCACATTCCAATTCATCCCCGATGAATCAGACCTGACACAACTCTAAGCAATAGCAGGCATAACCAGAAAGCATGAATGAGTAGGCACAACATGGCTCAAACAGTTCCTACTCATGCTAGTGGGTTTCAACTATTTACTGTGGCAATGACAGGTCATGCAGAGGAAAGGGGTTCAACTACCGCAACAATAAGCAGTTCAATCGTTGTTGTTCTAATGCAGTAAAAGAGAGCAGGAGCGAGAGAGTGGGATTGTATCGGGATGCTCAATGGGGGTTTGCTTGCCTGGCACTTCTGAAGATAGTAATAGTTCTTCATCGGTGTCATCGAACTCATCGTCGGAACGTCGTCTACTGAGAGAGAACAAAACGACAAACAGAGAAAGAACACAATCAATGCAATGCAACAATATGATGCATGAACATGACATGGCAATATGATGTGTTTTGGCCTAATGCAACTAGCAACCAATTAAATGAAGTTGGTTTGAACCAAAGGTTCAAATTCAAACTCCATATGTGATTATTCAAATGCCATTTATTAAAATTGTCCTAAACAGCAACCATAAGTTGTTCTAACATGCATGAAAATGCCATAAACAGATTCCTTGGATTTTTCTGATCAATTTTCATATATAAATTATTTTCATCTGAGCTACGGTTGATTTTATATGATTTTTAGAAGTTTTGGCTATTTTCTGAAATAAATAATTCATTTCTGATTTATTTAAAATTCCAGAAAATACTTATTGCGTCAGCATGACATCACTGTGAGGTCAGCAGTCAACAGAGGCCGGTCCAAGTCAAACCTGACCAGTGGGGCCCACTGGTCAGTGAAACAACTGACTAAACTAACTTATTTAGCACTAACCTAGTTTAGTTAGCCGGGCGGGGCCCACACGTCAGTGACTAACTAACTAACCAAATTAGATAACACTAATTTAAACCTAACTCTAATTAGTCAGCGGCCTGGGCCCACACGTCAGTGAGCCAGGACTAATCCTACTTTATTTAAACCTAACTAGCCAATTAGCAGAGACTGGCCCCACACGTCATTGACCCACAAGGGTCAAATCTGTTCAACGGCTGAGGTCAAACCCGCCGGCGACTCGCCGCCGGTGAGATCGAACGCGGTGGAGGGCTCGGAAACGAGCCACCGGGCATCATTTTGGCCGCGGTTTGTTGCGTTCGAACGCACGCAGTGGAGCGCGGCGAGTGGTGGCGGTGAGGGGTGCTGGGGTAGTCTGCAGCGGCGGCGGCGACCTCAACGGCGGCGGCCGGAGCTCGGGTGTGTGCGGGTTTGGGGTTGTGGTGCACTAGGAGGGGAGAGGGTGCGTGCGTTCGGCTCCTGGGAGCACGGTGAGCACGTTGGGACGCTCATTCGCGGGTTGTGGCCACTATGGCCACGGCGGCGCCATGGCCGGCGGGGCGAAGTTCTCGGGCGCGGTGGCTAGGCTAGCTGGGGGAGGTAAACAAGTATGGGGAGGGGGAAATCCGAAGCGGGGCTCACGGTGATTGTAGAGACGTCGACGTGGGCTCGGGGAAGGCTCGGAGCAGAGCAGGGCGTCGAGGGGGATCTCCGGCGACGGCGGTCGGGAACAAGCCCAGTGAGGGCGGTGCAGAGCAGATGAGCGCTTGTGGCTCGGGCTTCTCGATGAAGCAGTCGACGGCGGAGCTCTCGGGCATGGCGCTGCAGCGAGGGGACGATGGTGGCCGCGGTGGTGACGAGTGGCGGCGACGGCTTCGTTCGGTTGAGCTCGAAAGCGAGAGGGGAGAAAGGGGATGAGACCAGAGAAGGAGGGAAACGCTGCGGGGGCTTCGTCCACGTCCCTTGGCGCCTGGCTTGGGTCGAAGGGGAGCGCGACACGGCGAAGCAGGAGGTGGCGCGGTCGGCGCGTGCGCTGGCACGCAGCTGCTTTGGGGCGAGGGGAGGAAGACGACGGAGGGGTGCTGCGGTGGTGGGCTGGGCCGACTCAGGAGTTGGGCCTCCAGGTGGGCTGCACAGGTAAAGGCCAGGTAGTTTCCTAAATCTCTCAGTTTTTCTAATTTAGTTTCTGTTTTCCTATTTTCTGCTTTTGTTTTATTTTCTTTTGCCACTGTTTTGAAATTTAAACAATTTCAAACAATGCCAAAAACTCCTCTGAACAATTTTATGTTGCTAGATGGACTTTTCCAAAAGCACATAAAATATTTCAAAGTTATTTGAAATTAAATTCCATGCCCAAAATATTCCACATAAATGTCCATTATTTTTGGTTTGCTGCAAAAGCCTTGCCAAAAATATCCAACAAATATTAGGAACATTTTGGAAACATTGAATGCATTTTTTTTGACTGGACCTATTTGGAGTTTGAAGTGCTAGGGTTTGAACAATCCCCATTTCAAGTTAACAAAATTTTAAACATGATGCACAGCCAACCTAGCACTAGCCAGACAGGAGCTAGGGATGTGACAACTCACCCCCACTAAAACAAGAATCTCGTCCCGAGATTCAAGCGTAGGGTAAGAAATCAGAGGAGACACAAGCTAGCACAATCTTCACGATCCAATTTTCCTTCTCGGAGATGTTGGTTTATTGCATCATAATGATGTTGTCATCCTTGCTTGAGATCTTCATCCAACCAGATGATAACGGAGACATACTCTGTAGAAATCCATCTTCCCGATGATCGGGGAACTCAAGATCAACTCATGGAGTGAGACATTGAAGTATCTCTTGAACTGAGACACGGAACACACATCCAGGGGGATGGAGTGAAACAAAAGCTAAAGATTCATTTGGCCGGCAATAATTCCACACCTAAAGATGGTGACGGAGGTCACCAGACGGGGCACCTTAGAGAAGGTGACTCGTAGAGTTATTCCCTCAAGTTGCAAAAAGAATTACTTTTGATATAGAGATCATTGAAATTCCCTATACCAGCCTGAGGCAAACAAAATAGATAGTTTGAAGGAGTTCGAGAGAACGACATACTCCATCTATAATAGATGAGGGGGACTACCTTGTTGAAGACAACACAACGGATGATTTAGATTATCATCGGAAATGGATGGGACCCATGGCAAGTGGCACATTGGCGGTGCAAGTTGGGAACAAAATGCAAATGCTGGGAATGATTCTGGTAACTGGGATAAATCCCAACAGTAGAGAGTAAATCTACTCTTTGAGAGGTTATAGCATAACCAGGAACACTGGGAGCAATCCCGGTTAGTGCCGGTGATAACACCTATTGCTTGTGCGTGCTCTCAAGAACTTGAGCATTCCCATATTCATCAAGGTTTTACCAGTATCCGTGTCAAGGATCCTGGCAACACCACATACTACCATGATGAACGGTAATGGAGGATGCAGATGCAAAGGAAGATAACACTTTCTCAGATTTCACCTTAGCGGAGTCAAGGGGCAAAATCTGGATGATCGGCCGAGAGACATTTAGCACTCCGCTTCTAATGTTCTCCCTGATGTGTTAGCGTAAGCCATTCATAGATATGTTTGGTATCTTGAACATCAAGTAAAGGTCGGACTTCGGGAGCACAAGGATCCATAAAAGCAACTAGGAAGTAAATCCTATGAAATCCTTATGGGGAGGTGGCCAATATCTTCAATCAAGATACTACAACAATAGGTCTTCCGGCTGGTGTGTTGGCCACGTCATCCACTTTACCGGTTATCGAGAGACCAATATTATAGTTCTTGGAGAATGCTCCAACCATCATATCTGCCTGAGATTCAGTTCTGGTTGGTGTCAGGATATTCCAGACTCATTGAGTCTAGGAGGAAAATGAAAGCTTGCAACACAAATCGACGAGACGACGTTGCGAGATTCTCAGGAAATGGACTGCGGTAGTAAGCTCCAAAACATGAGCTGGTTCTGCTACATACCTGTGAACACGTTGTCCAAGACAAACATGACCACGTAGTAGTCTTACAATGAAACACTACCGAGTTCGGGTTGGGGAACCATCATTGCGGACAACGAAGTCCTTACATAAATCCGGATCTTAAGAAGGAACTTCTTCTCCTAGGACAATCAATTAGTGGCTTGGTGTGCTAGGAATACATATAGAGTGAAGGTTGCAAGTCTCCAAACCACAGAATACTTCGCACGTATGCATGACTGATTTGGGATGATTCCATAAGAAGCAAAACAACTTTCTCGCATTCACGGTGACAACTTTCATCAAATGCTCATGAATTTGAGGAAGTCACTTCTTTCTTCCGTACATATGCTTCACGAACGGCCATGAAGATAATGCTTATAAAGGTTTCCAATACTAACTGGATGTGCAACATAGATCATGGAGAAGATAACAATGTTGCTGGTGGGCTCAACAACAATTCATCCAGGTTTCCATATAGATGGAATTCCATGACAATGTGAGCAAAAATGATAGCATTGGTCAGACCCAAAAGATATAATGGTGTATGCTCAAGGGAACAACCATGAGTAAGACAACATTACGAATATCGTTGGTTCTGATTTGACTTGACGATAACCCATACTCAAATCAAAGTTTGGACAAGACAATAGATCCACAAATGATCACGAGGATCAATCGGAGAAGATATCATCTATCTTCAATACACACACAAGATATCCCTTTGGAGTGAGCTATGTGGGTTAAGCTTTTATCTTCCAACTCTCCAAGTTGTTGTTTAGCTTAACCAACTAGTTCGGGGTATCCAACACAGATTCTTGGAGAAGGGGTGGTTTATAGGTAAACCAACTTCATCACGAACTCAACATAGCGGTCAGGTGACAACTTGGTAATACTTCCGAGAAGATATTCAGAAAATCACGAACCACCGATATGTTACTAAGCTCGGGAACAATCTTGCTTTTCAAGGCAAGACGATATGATCAAATGAGCAAGGACTTGACAAAATCCTAACTCATCAATCAAGGAGTGCACCAGGAAAGTGGACTAGGTAGCACGATCAATCTTAGGATGGTGCTTCGGTAACCATCATGCTAAGAATGAGATTATCGTCCATTTAACTACCAGGCAACAGAGTTGCTAGGAGTATTGATTTCACACATCACAATTCACTTGTCAGCATTCCGGTTACAATAACACGGAAACCGAGGGATGAACAATGATGGCAAGAAGTATTACTACATCAAGAATTCATAAGAGATAGTGATATTCTCACGACATTCTTGACATAAAGATGGTAATACTCCAGGATAGAACAGTTTAGAATCCGCATTAGCATTCTTCATCTGTGAAGTACAACTTCGTTGACCAAATCCTGGATATGGATAAGGTGCTGGAGTTTGTTTCTCCTAGTCATTCCGGAATAGAATGGCTTGACAGACCTCAAGAGTAAAAGGCATCGATGAACACGAATGCACAACTACTCCTGACTATCAATTGATAGACGAAGGTCAGAATACAACTAAAAAGGGACAACTCAAGGAACATATAACTTTCCGAGTTGCAGATGGATAGACTAGCATGTCGAACTAGTTCAACATATTTCTTCCAGATAACCCATGCAGAAAGGTAGGACTGGCAGAGTCACAATGTGGAATAGAGAACTCGTCAAGAGCACTCTGGTTGTGATCTTTTGGTTCAGAAGAACTTCTGCCATGATGGTTCATGGTATTTTGGAAGAAGGATATACCACGGACCTCGAGGACTATCACAAGGTTACTAATATCCTAAAAGAACGAGCAAATACTATCAACATGAAGTAAGTAAAATGAATCTTGGGTTCAAGAACCCAGAGATAAAATACCTACCAACTAAATAGCATCACGGGATGCTTTCGAGATTGACGGCCAGAATTATCACACTGGGAATATAAAGCATTGCTAGATTACTGGGTGATCTTCTAAGACACCTAGGGTCATAGTAATAAGTCCAACATATGTGTCGAGGTAACAGAGTACCTCAACATAACGACTAGTGTGGTTAATCTGGCCCAAAGGAGCATTAAGAACAGGTAGGAATGATTTGCAAATGCATCAGATTGTTAATAGACCTGGGATGCCTCGGACAGCATAACGGCTGTAAATGCTCGAAAATACTTTTGAGACTCAAGCAAAAGGGGTAGCATATCCACTTAACATCATAATGTCAAGGTTCTGAGATCAACAATTGAACACACAGTAGTAGAACAAACTGAACTGAGAGTTGAATCCACAATTAACGTGATCCTGATAGACATAAGAGAAAGCCTAGTTCTTAATCCCCGTAGAAGGAAGAAGGTGACTCAGATCAGAAGGTCATAGGGTAAAGGAGTAAAAAGAGCCTTACGTTCCCTTCCACAATCAATTCCCTTAATATAACTAAAGATTTTCTAGACACGACTTCGACCAGTTTGGCTTACTAATCCTACAGGCAGTCAGGCTCTGATACCAAAGCTGTCGGGACCCCGATCCTAAGTCACACAGGTCTAGCCTGTAACACACCATATTACTTTGCGGCCTCACGCACGGTATCCCCACGGGTGCCACCTTACCTGGCCCGGGACCGTTTGCGTATTTTGGCACACGTATATGATAGTGTCGCTAGCATCCATATGACAGAGAACCCGAGCCGACATGACCAGTTATAAACCAAAAGTGGCACTAAATTACAGAGACAGGCATACATGACCCAGCAACGAACGTGTGGGTCATCAACGTATGACCCCAAGTCGTAGCAAGCTACAAGGACTTAAAGGAACAACGCGTGACATTTCCCCTAAGGGACAGACACAGGAACGAAGAAGGACACATACCGGCCAGCCTAAGTGTTCCGGAGCAGTAGCAAGCTACCCAGGCTCAGTGGAAGCACTAGGAGACATTTCCCTGTAAGATAGGCTACCAAAGGTAAACAACTAGGTGTCGAATCCCACACATAGCAATACACATTACACGTACGCATAACATGCAAGTATGTGCTGTACAACATGTCATCACAACATAACTCAACAACTCATATAGATAAAGGCCCAGAAGAGCCATCATAGCATTCATTACAATCAGAGGTCACATGACCCAACATACAGAGCATACAGGCAACGGAAGCATAACATGTCCGAGTACAGACAACTACAAATGAAAAAGGCTGAGAAGCCTGACTATCTACAAGACCCCTTCTAAGGGCACAAGACCGTAGCTGAGGTAACAAGCTAAACGTCGAAGTCCACGCGGAACCACTAGCGAGACTGAAGTCTCTCTTCAAAAACATAAATTAAGCAAACGTGAGTACAAAGGTACTCAGCAAGACTTACATCAGAACTATCTACATATGCATCAGTATCAACAAAGGGGTGGTGGAGTTTGACTGCAGCAAGCCAGCTCTGACTCGGTGGCTATCCTGAACTACGACTGCAAGTAACTCTTTTGAGGTGGCGCACACGAGTCCACATATTCACCAATCAATACACCACTATGGACCCGCTCCCGTCTCCCTACGAGAAGGCCATCCATAGTACTCACACTTGTTTTGAGTATTTTAGAGTATCCACTTTCGATTGTCTATGTACCACGTAAGCATCCAAGAAGTCCATATCCGCGGACCCGGCTATTCGAATAGATCATGTTAACCCTGCAGGGGTGTACTTCTTCACACACGCTCTCGCCACTTACCGCCATGTACACGTCGTGTAACTCAGCAACCTTCAAGCGGAAGCCTGGCGAGGGTGTCGGCCACGACCTGACTAACCACACAAGTCTCTCGTCCAGGTTTATCGCCTATTCGGGTTCCATCCGTGGGGAGATCCGGCCGGGGTGTCACTCACGGCCCCAAAAGATGTGCGCAGGGTTCCCAAGCCCACCTCGTCGGATGGATCTACGCTTGGTACACCGTGCCACGGTGCCTAGTCTGACCCAAGCCCACATGTACCGTGTGCCACTTGGTAGACTACTAACACTACCTACAAACACCAGAAACTAGTTGCAACTCCTGGACAGAGATCGAGTTGATTAATAAGTCGAGAGGGGCACTTAAGCATTCCAATGCGTGGTAGTAGCTATGTCATGGGACAACTTACACAGAACTCAGTTCTTAAGGACGGCTCCAGTGAGACAACCCACCATGTACTCCTACATGGCCTCTCACCGCTACCTTTACCAAATCGTGTTCACACACTTAGCTCTTAACAGTAGGGCATGTTCACCACATTCCAATTCATCCCCGATGAATCAGACCTGACACAACTCTAAGCAATAGCAGGCATAACCAGAAAGCATGAATGAGTAGGCACAACATGGCTCAAACAATTCCTACTCATGCTAGTGGGTTTCAACTATTTACTGTGGCAATGACAGGTCATGCAGAGGAAAGGGGTTCAACTACCGCAACAATAAGCAGTTCAATCGTTGTTGTTCTAATGCAGTAAAAGAGAGCAGGAGCGAGAGAGTGGGATTGTATCGGGATTCTCAATGGGGGTTTGCTTGCCTGGCACTTCTGAAGATAGTAATAGTTCTTCATCGGTGTCATCGAACTCATCGTCGGAACGTCGTCTACTGAGAGAGAACAAAACCGACAAACAGAGAAAGAACACAATCAATGCAATGCAACAATATGATGCATGAACATGACATGGCAATATGATGTGGTTTGGCCTAATGCAACTAGCAACCAAATTAAATGAAGTTGGTTTGAACCAAAGGTTCAAATTCAAACTCCATATGTGATTATTCAAATGCCATTTATTAAAATTGTCCTAAACAGCAACCATAAGTTGTTCTAACATGCATGAAAATGCCATAAACAGATTCCTTGGATTTTTCTGATCAATTTTCATATATAAATTATTTTCATCTGAGCTACGGTTGATTTTATATGTTTTTTAGAAGTTTTGGCTATTTTCTGAAATAAATAATTCATTTCTGATTTATTTAAAATTCCAGAAAATACTTATTGCGTCAGCATGACGTCACTGTGAGGCCATCAATCAACAGAGGCCGGTCCAAGTCAAACCTGACCAGTAGGGCCCACTGGTCAGTGAAACAACTGACTAAACTAACTTATTTAGCACTAACCTAGTTTAGTTAGCCGGGCGGGGCCCACACATCAGTGACTAACTAACTAACCAAATTAGATAACACTAATTTAAACCTAACTCTAATTAGTCAGGGGCCTGGGCCCACACGTCAGTGAGCCAGGACTAATCCTACTTTATTTAAACCTAACTAGCCAATTAGCAGAGACTGGCCCCACACGTCATTGACCCACAAGGGTCAAATCTGTTCAACGGCTGAGGTCAAACCCGCCGGCGACTCGCCGCCGGCGAGATCGAACGCGGCGGAGGGCTCGGAAATGAGCCACCAGGCATCATTTTGGCCGCGGTTTGTTGCGTTCGAACGAACGCAGTGGAGCGCGTCGAGTGGTGGCGGTGAGGGGTGCTGGGGTAGTCTGCAGCGGCGGCGGCGACCTCAACGGCGGCGGCCGGAGCTCGGGTGTGTGCAGGTTTGGGGTTGTGGTGGACTAGGAGGTGAGAGGGTGCGTGCGTTCGGCTCCTGGGAGCACGGTGAGCACGTTGGGACGCTCATTCGCGGGTTGTGGCCACTATGGCCACGGCGGCGCCATGGCCGGCGGGGCGAAGTTCTCGGGCGCGGTGACTAGGCTAGCTGGGGGAGGTAAACAAGTATGGGGAGGGGGAAATCCGAAGCGGGGCTCACGGTGATTGTAGAGACGTCGACGTGGGCTCGGGTAAGGCTCGGAGCAGAGCAGGGCGTCGAGGGGGATCTCCGGCGACGGCGGTCGGGAACAAGCCCAGTGAGGGCGGTGCAGAGTAGACGAGCGCTTGTGGCTCGAGCTTCTCGATGAAGCAGTCGACGGCGGAGCTCTCGGGCATGGCGCTGCAGCGAGGGGACGATGGTGGCCGCGGTGGTGACGAGCGGCGGCGACGGCTTCGTTCGGTCGAGCTCGAAAGCGAGAGGGGAGAAAGGGGATGAGACCAGAGAAGGAGGGAAACGCTGCGGGGGCTTCGTCCACGTCCCTTGGCGCCTGGCTTGGGTCGAAGGGGAGTGCGACACGGCGAAGCAGGAGGTGGCGCGGTCGGCGCGTGCGCTGGCACGCAGCTGCTTTGGGGCGAGGGGAGGAAGACGACGGAGGGGTGCTGCGGTGGTGGGCTGGGCCGGCTCAGGAGTTGGGCCTCCAGGTGGGCTGCACAGGTAAAGGCCAGGTAGTTTCCTAACTCTCTCAGTTTTTCTAATTTAGTTTCTGTTTTCCTATTTTCTGCTTTTGTTTTATTTTCTTTTGCCACTGTTTTGAAATTTAAACAATTTCAAACAATGCCAAAAACTCCTCTGAACAATTTTATGTTGCTAGATGGACTTTTCCAAAAGCACATAAAATATTTCAAAGTTATTTGAAAATATATTCTACATATTATGAATATAGTTCCAAATTCAAATACAATAATAAATTAAATTCCATGCCCAAAATATTCCACATAAATGTCCATTATTTTTGGTTTGCTGCAAAAGCCTTGCCAAAAATATCCAACAAATATTAGGAACATTTTGGAAACATTGAATGCATTTTTTTTGACTGGACCTATTTGGAATTTGAAGTGCTAGGGTTTGAACAATCCCCATTTCAAGTTAACAAAATTTTAAACATGATGCACAACCAACCTAGCACTAGGCAGACAGGAGCTAGGGATGTGACAACTCACCCCCACTAAAACAAGAATCTCGTCCCGAGATTCAAGCGTAGGGTAAGAAATCAGAGGGGACACAAGCTAGCACAATCTTCACGATCCAATTTTCCTTCTCGGAGATGTTGGTTTATTGCATCATAATGATGTTGTCATCCTTGCTTGAGATCTTCATCCAACCAGATGATAACGGAGACATACTCTGTAGAAATCGATCTTCCCGAAGATCGGGGAACTCAAGATCAACTCATGGAGTGAGACATTGAAGTATCTCTTGAACTGAGACACGGAACACACATCCAGGGGGATGGAGTGAAACAAAAGCTAAAGATTCATTTGGCCGGCAATAATTCCACACCTAAAGATGGTGACGGAGGTCACCAGACGGGGCACCTTAGAGAAGGTGACTCGTAGAGTTATTCCCTTAAGTGGCAAAAAAATTACTTTTGATATAGAGATCATTGAAATTCCCTATACCAGCCTGAGGCAAACAAAATAGATAGTTTGAAGGAGTTCGAGAGAACGACATACTCCATCTATAATAGATGAGGGGGGACTACCTTGTTGAAGACAACACAACTGATGATTTAGATTATCATCGGAAATGGATGGGACCCATGGCAAGTGGCACATTGGCGGTGCAAGTTGGGAACAAAATGCAAATGCTGGGAATGATTCTGGTAACTGGGATAAATCCCAACAGTAGAGAGTAAATCTACTCTTTGAGAGGTTATAGCATAACCAGGAACACTGGGAGCAATCCCGGTTAGTGCCGGTGATAACACCTAGTGCTTGTGCGTGCTCTCAAGAACTTGAGCATTCCCATATTCATCAAGGTTTTACCAGTATCCGTGTCAAGGATCCTGGCAACACCACATACTACCATGATGAACGGTAATGGAGGATGCAGATGCAAAGGAAGATAACACTTTCTCAGATTTCACCTTAGCGGAGTCAAGGGGCAAAATCTGGATGATCGACCGAGAGACATTTAGCACTCCGCTTCTAATGTTCTCCTTGATGTGTTAGCGTAAGCCATTCATAGATATGTTTGGTATCTTGAACATCAAGTAAAGGTCGGACTTCGGGAGCACAAGAATCCATAAAAGCAACTTGGAAGTAAATCCTATAAAATCCTTATGGGGAGGTGGCCAATATCTTCAATCAAGATACTACAACAATAGGTCTTCCGGCTGGTGTGTTGGCCACATCATCCACTTTACCGGTTATCGAGAGACCAATATTATAGTTCTTGGAGAATGCTCCAACCATCATATCTGCCTGAGATTCAGTTCTGGTTGGTGTCAGGATATTCCAGACTCACTGAGTCTAGGAGGAAAATGAAAGCTTGCAACACAAATCGACGAGACGACGTTGCGAGATTCTCAGGAAATGGACTGCGGTAGTAAGCTCCAAAACATGAGCTGGTTCTGCTACGTACCTGTGAACACGTTGTCCAAGACAAACATGACCACGTAGTAGTCTTACAATGAAACACTACCGAGTTCGGGTTGGGGAACCATCATTGCGGATAACGAAGTCCTTACATAAATCCGGATCTTAAGAAGGAACTTCTTCTCCTAGGACAATCAATCAGTGGCTTGGTGTGCTAGGAATACATATAGAGTGAAGGTTGCAAGTCTCCAAACCACAGAATACTTCGCACGTATGCATGACTGATTTGGGATGATTCCACAAGAAGCAAAACAACTTTCTCGCATTCACGGTGACAACTTTCATCAAATGCTCATGAATTTGAGGAAGTCACTTCTTTCTTCCGTACATATGCTTCACGAACGGCCATGAAGATAATGCTTATAAAGGTTTCCAATACTAACTGGATGTGCAACATAGATCATGGAGAAGATAACAATGTTGCTGGTGGGCTCAACAACAATTCATCCAGGCTTCCATATAGATGGAATTCCATGACAATGTGAGCAAAAATGATAGCATTGGTCAGACCCAAAAGATATAATGGTGTATGCTCAAGGGAACAACCATGAGTAAGACAACATTACGAATATCGTTGGTTCTGATTTGACTTGACGATAACCCATACTCAAATCAAAGTTTGGACAAGACAATAGATCCACAAATGATCACGAGGATCAATCGGAGAAGATATCATCTATCTTCAATACACACACAAGATATCCCTTTGGAGTGAGCTATGTGGGTTAAGCTTTTATCTTCCAACTCTCCAAGTTGTTGTTTAGTTTAACCAACTAGTTCGGGGTATCCAACACAGATTCTTGGAGAAGGGGTGGTTTATAGGTAAACCAACTTCATCACGAACTCAACATAGCGGTCAGGTGACAACCTGGTAATACTTCCGAGAAGATATTCAGAAAATCACGAACCACCGATATGTTACTAAGCTCGGGAACAATCTTGCTTTTCAAGGCAAGACGATATGATCAAATGAGCAAGGACTTGACAAAATCCTAACTCATCAATCAAGGAGTGCACCAGGAAAGTGGACTAGGTAGCACGATCAATCTTAGGATGGTGCTTCGGTAACCATCATGCTAAGAATGAGATTATCGTCCATTTAACTACCAGGCAACAGAGTTGCTAGGAGTATTGATTTCACACATCACAATTCACTTGTCAGCATTCCGATTACAATAACACGGAAACCGAGGGATGAACAATGATGGCAAGAAGTATTACTACATCAAGAATTCATAAGCGATAGTGATATTCTCACGACATTCTTGACATAAAGATGGTAATACTCCAGGATAGAACAGTTTAGAATCCGCATTAGCATTCTTCATCTGTGAAGTACAACTTCGTTGACCAAATCCTGGATATGGATAAGGTGCTGGAGTTTGTTTCTCCTAGTCATTCCGGAATAGAATGGCTTGACGGACCTCAAGAGTAAAAGGCATCGATGAACACGAATGCACAACTACTCCTGACTATCAATTGATAGACGAAGGTCAGAATACAACTAAAAAGGGACAACTCAAGGAACATATAACTTTCCGAGTTGCAGATGCATAGACTAGCATGTCGAACTAGTTCAACATATTTCTTCCAGATAACCCATGCAGAAAGGTAGGACTGGCAGAGTCACAATGTGGAATAGAGAACTCGTCAAGAGCACTCTGGTTGTGATCTTTTGGTTCAGAAGAACTTATGCCATGATGGTTCATGGTATTTTGGAAGAAGGATATACCACGGACCTCGAGGACTATCACAAGGTTACTAATATCCTAAAAGAACGAGCAAATACTATCAACATGAGGTAAGTAGAGTGAATCTTGGGTTCAAGAACCCAGAGATAGAATACCTACCAACTAAATAGCATCACGGGATGCTTTCGAGATTGACGGCCAGAATTATCACACTGGGAATATAAAGCATTGCTAGATTACTGGGTGATCTTCTAAGACACCTAGGGTCATAGTAATAAGTCCAACATATGTGTCGAGGTAACAGAGTACCTCAACATAACGACTAGTGTGGTTAATCTGGCCCAAAGGAGCATTAAGAACAGGTAGGAATGATTTGCAAATGCATCAGATTGTTAATAGACCTGGGATGCCTCGGACAGCATAACGGCTGTAAATGCTCGAAAATACTTTTGAGACTCAAGCAAAAGGGGTAGCATATCCACTTAACATCATAATGTCAAGGTTCTGAGATCAACAATTGAACACACAGTAGTAGAACAAACTGAACTGAGAGTTGAATCCACAATTAACGTGATCCTGATAGACATAAGAGAAAGCCTAGTTCTTAATCCCCGTAGAAGGAAGAAGGTGACTCAGATCAGAAGGTCATAGGGTAAAGGAGTAAAAAGAGCCTTACGTTCCCTTCCACAATCAATTCCCTTAATATAACTAAAGAGTTTCTAGACACGACTTCGACCAGTTTGGCTTACTAATCCTACAGGCAGTCAGGCTCTGATACCAAAGCTGTCGGGACCCCGATCCTAAGTCACACAGGTCTAGCCTGTAACACACCATATCACTTTGCGGCCTCACGCACGGTATCCCCACGGGTGCCACCTTACCTGGCCCGGGACCGTTTGCGTATTTTGGCACACGTATATGATAGTGTCGCTAGCATCCATATGACAGAGAACCCGAGCCGACATGACCAGTTATAAACCAAAAGTGGCACTAAATTACAGAGACAGGCATACATGACCCAGCAACGAACGTGTCGGTCATCAACGTATGAACCCAAGTCGTAGCAAGCTACAAGGACTTAAAGGAACAACGCGTGACATTTCCCCTAAGGGACAGACACAGGAACGAAGAAGGACACATGACGGCCAGCCTAAGTGTTCCGGAGCAGTAGCAAGCTACCCAGGCTCAGTGGAAGCACTAGGAGACATTTCCCTGTAAGATAGGCTACCAAAGGTAAACAACTAGGTGTCGAATCCCACACATAGCAATACACATTACACGTACGCATAACATGCAAGTATGTGCTGTACAACATGGCATCACAACATAACTCAACAACTCATATAGATAAAGGCCCAAAAGAGCCATCATAGCATTCATTACAATCAGAGGTCACATGACCCAACATACAGAGCATACAGGCAACGGAAGCATAACATGTCCGAGTACAGACAACTACAAATGAAAAAGGCTGAGAAGCCTGACTATCTACAAGACCCCTTCTAAGGGCACAAGACCGTAGCTGAGGTAACAAGCTAAACGTCGAAGTCCACGCGGAACCACTAGCGAGACTGAAGTCTCTCTTCAAAAACATAAATTAAGCAAACGTGAGTACAAAGGTACTCAGCAAGACTTACATCAGAACTATCTACATATGCATCAGTATCAACAAAGGGGTGGTGGAGTTTGACTGCAGCAAGCCAGCTCTGACTCGGTGGCTATCCTGAACTACGACTGCAAGTAACTCTTTTGAGGTGGCGCACACGAGTCCACATATTCACCAATCAATACACCACTATGGACCCGCTCCCGTCTCCCTACGAGAAGGCCATCCATAGTACTCACACTTGTCTTGAGTATTTTAGAGTATCCACTTTCGATTGTCTATGTACCACGTAAGCATCCAAGAAGTCCATATCCGCGGACCCGGCTATTCGAATAGATCATGTTAACCCTGCAGGGGTGTACTTCTTCACACACGCTCTCGCCACTTACCGCCATGTACACGTCGTGTAACTCGGCAACCTTCAAGCGGAAGCCTGGCGAGGGTGTCGGCCACGACCTGACTAACCACACAAGTCTCTCGTCCAGGTTTATCGCCTATTCGGGTTCCATCCGTGGGGAGATCCGGCCGGGGTGTCGCTCACGGCCCCAAAAGATGTGCGCAGGGTTCCCAAGCCCACCTCGTCGGATGGATCTACGCTTGGTACACCGTGCCACGGTGCCTAGTCTGACCCAAGCCCACATGTACCGTGTGCCACTTGGTAGACTACTAACACTACCTACAAACACCAGAAACTAGTTGCAACTCCTGGACAGAGATCGAGTTGATTAATAAGTCGAGAGGGGCACTTAAGCATTCCAATGCGTGGTAGTAGCTATGTCATTGGACAACTTACACAGAACTCAGTTCTTAAGGACAGCTCCAGTGAGACAACCCACCATGTACTCCTACATGGCCTCTCACCGCTACCTTTACCAAATCGTGTTCACACACTTAGCTCTCAACAGTAGGGCATGTTCACCACATTCCAATTCATCCCCGATGAATCAGACCTGACACAACTCTAAGCAATAGCAGGCATAACCAGAAAGCATGAATGAGTAGGCACAACATGGCTCAAACAATTCCTACTCATGCTAGTGGGTTTCAACTATTTACTGTGGCAATGACAGGTCATGCAGAGGAAAGGGGTTCAACTACCGCAGCAATAAGCAGTTCAATCGTTGTTGTTCTAATGCAGTAAAAGAGAGCAGGAGCGAGAGAGTGGGATTGTATCGGGATGCTCAATGGGGGTTTGCTTGCCTGGCACTTCTGAAGATAGTAATAGTTCTTCATCGGTGTCATCGAACTCATCGTCGGAACGTCGTCTACTGAGAGAGAACAAAACCGACAAACAGAGAAAGAACACAATCAATGCAATGCAACAATATGATGCATGAACATGACATGGCAATATGATGTGGTTTGGCCTAATGCAACTAGCAACCAAATTAAATGAAGTTGGTTTGAACCAAAGGTTCAAATTCAAACTCCATATGTGATTATTCAAATGCCATTTATTAAAATTGTCCTAAACAGCAACCATAAGTTGTTCTAACATGCATGAAAATGCCATAAACAGATTCCTTGGATTTTTCTGATCAATTTTCATATATAAATTATTTTCATCTGAGCTACGGTTGATTTTATATGATTTTTTAGAAGTTTTGGCTATTTTCTGAAATAAATAATTCATTTCTGATTTATTTAAAATTCCAGAAAATACTTATTGCGTCAGCATGACGTCACTGTGAGGTCAGCAGTCAACAAAGGCCGGTCCAAGTCAAACCTGACCAGTGGGGCCCACTGGTCAGTGAAACAACTGACTAAACTAACTTATTTAGCACTAACCTAGTTTAGTTAGCCGGGCGGGGCCCACACGTCAGTGACTAACTAACTAACCAAATTAGATAACACTAATTTAAACCTAACTCTAATTAGTCACGGGCTTGGGCCCACACGTCAGTGAGCCAGGACTAATCCTACTTTATTTAAACCTAACTAGCCAATTAGCAGAGACTGGCCCCACACGTCATTGACCCACAAGGGTCAAATCTGTTCAACGGCTGAGGTCAAACCCGCCGGCGACTCGCCGCCGGCGAGATCGAACGCGGCGGAGGGCTCGGAAACGAGCCATCGGGCATCATTTTGGCCGCGGTTTGTTGCGTTCGAACGCACGCAGTGGAGCGCGTCGAGTGGTGGCGGTGAGGGGTGCTGGGGTGGTCTGCAGCGGCGGCGGCGACCTCAACGGCGGCGGCCGGAGCTCGGGTGTGTGCGGGTTTGGGGTTGTGGTGCACTAGGAGGGGAGAGGGTGCGTGCGTTCGGCTCCTGGGAGCACGGTGAGCACGTTGGGACGCTCATTCGCGGGTTGTGGCCACTATGGCCACGTCGGCGCCATGGCCGGTGGGGCGAAGTTCTCGGGCGCGGTGGCTAGGCTAGCTGGGGTAGGTAAACAAGTATGGGGAGGGGGAAATCCGAAGCGGGGCTCACGGTGATTGTAGAGACGTCGACGTGGGCTCGGGGAAGGCTCGGAGCAGAGCAGGGCGTCGAGGGGGATCTCCGGCGACGGCGGTCGGGAACAAGCCCAGTGAGGGCGGTGTAGAGCATACGAGCGCTTGTGGCTCGGGCTTCTCGATGAAGCAGTCGACGGCGGAGCTCTCGGGCATGGCGCTGCAGCGAGGGGACGATGGTGGCCGCGGTGGTGACGAGCGGCGGCGACGGCTTCGTTCGGTCGAGCTCGAAAGCGAGAGCGGAGAAAGGGGATGAGACCAGAGAAGGAGGGAAATGCTGCGGGGGCTTCGTCCACGTCCCTTGGCGCCTGGCTTGGGTCGAAGGGGAGCGCGACACGGCGAAGCAGGAGGTGGCGCGGTCGGCGCGTGCGCTGGCACGCAGCTGCTTTGGGGCGAGGGGAGGAAGACGACGGAGGGGTGCTGCGGTGGTGGGCTGGGCCGGCTCAGGAGTTGGGCCTCCAGGTGGGCTGCACAGGTAAAGGCCAAGTAGTTTCCTAACTCTCTCAGTTTTTCTAATTTAGTTTCTGTTTTCCTATTTTCTGCTTTTGTTTTATTTTCTTTTGCCACTGTTTTGAAATTTAAACAATTTCAAACAATGCCAAAAACTCCTCTGAACAATTTTATGTTGCTAGATGGACTTTTCCAAAAGCACATAAAATATTTCAAAGTTATTTGAAAATATATTCTACATATTATGAATATAGTTCCAAATTCAAATACAATAATAAATTAAATTCCATGCCCAAAATATTCCACAGAAATGTCCATTATTTTTGGTTTGCTGCAAAAGCCTTGCCAAAAATATCCAACAAATATTAGGAACATTTTGGAAACATTGAATGCATTTTTTTGACTGGACCTATTTGGAATTTGAAGTGCTAGGGTTTGAACAATCCCCATTTCAAGTTAACAAAATTTTAAACATGATGCACAGCCAACCTAGCACTAGGCAGACAGGAGCTAGGGATATGACAGGGCACTTGTTGGCATAGTGACCCTTCTTGCCACACTTGTTGCACACCACTTCTGAGAGAGGACGGAAATGAGAACCACTTGACTTGGAACCTTGAGACTGAAACTGACTCCTCGACTGGTTGCTCGGGTTGGGTGGGTGGGAGAAACCACGTCCACTGGAGTTCTTGTTGCTGTTGGAGTTGTTGTAGGGAGCTCGAATCACTGGAGGAGGAGGAAGCCAAAATTTCTGTTGTTTCGCGACGACTTGAGAAGATGAGGAGGAGTGAACGGCATCTCGAATCCTCTTTTTGGAAGCCTCCATCTTGAGCTGGGCTGCCTCTTGCTTGAGCGCCATGTTATAGAATTTGTCGAACTCATCGGGCTCGAACAAGGTGAGAGCAAGTTGAAGTTCATCTTTGAGACCTCCTCGGAATTGATAGATTTTGCTCTTGGCATCAGGAATGTCTTGCTTAGCATAGCGGGCGAGGTTTTGGAACTTGACATTAGACTGGTAGACAATCATAGAGCCCTGCTTGAGGTTGCGGAATTGCTCACGCATACCCTCGATGACACTTGTTGGAATGTGGTGAGAGCGAAAGTGTAATGCCCAGGATGGAGTTATACCTCCTACGTGTCGAGGCACGACTTAAAGGCATAAATCCATCCTAGAATGATCTCAAGTTTGGTAATCTTTGCACATCTCATGTAAAAGAGGGGATTGTAAACAGAAAATAGTTGGCTTACACTCGCCACGTCACAGAATTACAGTACAAGTCTCAATCATCATACATTAAGAACATCACAACCCTCTAAGGGCAAAATCCAAATGCAAGATACCAAACTTAGATAAATAAACCACAGGCAGATCGAATCCTAGTAAGAGTCTCCACTACTGATCATCCGGGTATCGCACATAGTACCGACTACTCTCCTCGTCGTACTCCCAATCCAGCTCGGTGCCATCACCTGGATAGCTCACCACTGGACCTGCATCTGGTGTGTGAAGTAACTGTGAGCCACAGAGGACTCAGCAATCCCGTTTCCGGGTAACAAGACTATTTAAGCCTTTGGGTGAGGATAAGGCTGAAGAAAAGAATAAGTGTCTGCAGCAGCTACTAGCAACTAGCTTACGCGAGTGAGAGCGAGAAGAGAAGGCCTCGGCGAGAAGTGATCACGAAGTGATCCTAGCTACAAGCTGCACAAACATAACCCCTCCGTGTTCAACTCCCGAATCCCTATTCGGAAATTGACCGTCACGGAACACACGCTGGTAGTGTATTAGAAACATTGTGTCAAGTTATCTACAACCGGAATTAACAAGCTCCCATCTGCCACATAACCGCGGGCACGGCTTTCGAAAGTTCAAACCCTGCAGGGGTGTTCCAACTAGACCCATTACAAGCCCACGATCCGCGGAGTCGCAACTCCAAAGTGGGAAGACCCGAGTATTCTCGGAATTCCGTGCTCAAGATATACCGAACTAAGGTAAGGCTAATCCAGCAAATCTGTGACGCCCGAGACCGACGTCCCAGAAGATTCCAGAAGATTCCAGATGTTCCGGGTTGGCCGTGTGTTCTTTTGTGCTTGTGTTATTTATTTTTTTGCATTGCATCATGTCATCATGCCATCATGTTATTTTTTTTTGCATCTCAACCTAAATAAATCGTGTGGACCTTCGGTCCATTTAAATCGAGGGAAGGTGACTTCTCTTTATAACATATAAAAGTCTCTCAATATTTAGGGAGCTATATTAAAAATATTCCATTCGTTGGAATTACCCGCAACACACTTACAATATTTCCCCATGTCTTTTCCACTTCGAGTTTCCTTCAAAAACCTTGCCAATAATTCTTTTCTCAATTTTTCGAGGCTCCTCTAAATCTAGACTCCTTTTAAACTCCTTTAAGACAAGCTATTTATTTTAGTTTGCACTTCCCTTTTTGTTGGAACTATTTTTGTGAGGTTGGAATTATTCCGTAAAGCCTTACAAAAATGTCCATCATTTTATTCTTTCTTTCTTTGCCTCTTTTCTTTTTATTTTTGGCTCTCCTTATTTGTTTTATTCTGCTAAGTAATAAAAAAAAAGGAGCAGCCAGGCCAATAGGCCTCCCTGGCCCAAACCTCCCTCCTGGCCATCTGGGCCTCCTCCTTTCCCCACCTTGGCCCAACACCAGGCCTTTGGCCCGCTCCCACTACACCAAACCCTAGCGCTCAGCCCGAGCCTCGCTCCTCCCTCTCGATGCCTCCCAGCCGCCGCACCCTTTCCTCCCGATTCCCTCTCCCTCTCCCCTCGCTCGAGCGACCCCCCCATCCTCTCGCTCTCTGGCCCTCTTCCCCCCGAGCCTTTCCCCCCAGCGCCGGCCTTCTTCCCTCCCAGCACCAGGAGCGCGCCTCGCTCTGCCTGCGTCGAACCGCCCCGCGCCCCGAGCGCCCTTCCCAGTCCAGGGCCGAGCCCCTGTAGCCCCTCGTCCCGCCGCTGCTGCTGTTTTGTTTTTTTCCTGTTGTACTGCTGCTGTTTTTTTTTGTTTTCGTCAAGTGCTCGAGGACCTCAATTTTCGGCAAGTTCGACTACACGACGACCCGACCAAGTACCCCTACGGCGAGTACCACTACCGTCGACAAGTTCGGAGACCACAAGTACCACTACGAACGCCGACGCGACGAGTACCTCTTCGGAAACGGAAACGCCTACGTGAACGTCTACCGTCGACCGCGAGTACCACTACCGTCGCCCCGAGGACGTCCGATGCCGCGACAAGTACCCATTCGGAGACGAGAACGTCTACTTCCCTCTACGACACGTGTGCCACGACTCGCGAGAACGACTTCTTCCTCTACGGCCGTGTACCACTACTTCCTCTACTTCATCTACGATCTCGAACCGTCCCGAAACAATTGTTTCGAAGGTATAACCCGAGACGATGACCCGTGGATGCTTGTTGTGTTGTATGAAATGTTTCCCGTGTGTGCTCCGTGTCCGTTTCGTCCCTTTTGTCATGTTCCTCGGTTGCCTCGTCACCGACTCGTGGGAACCCGGTAACGGGATCGCCCCACCTTTCATCTCGTTTGACTCGCTCACACCATCTTTCTTTTGCACCGGACTCTCAACGAGTTACCGGAACCGATATGTTGCGTTGCATCATTTTCGGATCGTTGCCGTGGCACCTTTTTCTTCCACCACGGTGACACGTGCTTCATATCTCTCTTGTCAACTTTTAATAAAACTTGCATTAAACTTGTTCATGTCATCCGCATCATATTAACAACATTATAAATGTGTGTTTTGTTGTTGCTTTAATAATTGCTAAACATGCTCATGGGGATTTTCCGGATATGTTGTTGTTATTCTCCGGCCTCATTTAAAAATGCCTAAATAGTGTAGTTTATTTATGCTTCACCTCTTGCCATGTTAACAAACATTTAATCTTGTCTTGTAAATAATGAGAGTCAACTAAATAATTAAATGTGGTGTTTCGTCAATATGCAACTCGTTGCATATTGAGCTCCACTTAACTTGTAGTGTTGTTTGTGCACTTTGCCATGCCATGCATAATTAAACCGGACATGCATCATATTTGGATGTGCATCGTATGCCATGTTTATGATTGTGTGTTTACCGTGTTGTTTGTTTCTTTCCGGTTTGCTTCTCTTGATAGCTTCGGTTTCGTTCCGGAGTTGTGAGGTTTCGCTCGACTGTTGCTCCGTCTACTTCATGGATCCGTTCTTCTCCCTTGTGGAATCCCAGGCAAGATGACCGAACCCGGATACCATTACTATCTTTGCCTATTGCTAGTAGTCTCGATCTATAGTTTTGCCTCGATGCCCATGATCTTCTTGTCAGCCTCCTACTTGTAACCAATTGCCATGTTTAACCAACCTACCTATGCAAACCGTTGCTTGGCTAAGTACGCTTCGCTCAGCCCCTCTTATAGCATTGTTAGTTGCAGGTGAAGATTGAAGATGCTTGCTTCATGTTGAAGTTTGGGTTGGGTTATATCACACTATATACATGCTTAAATGAAATCATCTATATATTGGCAAGGGTGGAAGGCTAAGCCTTTTGCTTGGTGATTTGTTCCACTCATGCCGTTAGGAACCGTATAAACCGGTGTTATGTTCCTTGATTATGCGTTCCTAACACGGTTGGGGTGTATGGGACCCCCTTGATAAACCGCTAAGTGCTAAGTCTTTTCCAGCAAGTCCCAACATTTGGTACTATTTGCCTCATAATAACAACTTAATTAATTAATTAATTTGCATAGGGAGTTAGCACTACCCGAGGATTCTTAATTCTACATAGCAGGGGGGGGCCAGTGCTGATGGTGTTGGTCCCAAACGGGGGTTCTGCGGGAACCACCATGGGGAAACTCGAGGATTGGGTCCTGTAGAATCGCCCATCCGGTCGTGTCCTGAGACTTAGATACGCGCGGCTACTATCAGGGTGTCGACACGCCGGGAGGATTTGCTGGATTAGCCTTACCTTAGTTCGGTTTAACTTGAGCACGTGATTCCGAGAATACTCGGGTCTTCCCACCTATGGAGTTGCGACTCCGCGGATCGTGGGCTTGTAATGGGTCAAGTTGGAACACCCCTGCAGGGTTTGAACTTTCGAAAGCCGTGCCCGCGGTTATGTGGCAGATGGGAGCTTGTTAATTCCGGTTGTAGATAACTTGACACAATGTTTCAATACACTACCAGCGTGTGTACCGTGACTGTCAATTTCCGAATAGGGATTCGGGAGTTGAACACGGTGGGGTTATGTTTGACCGGCTTTAGCTAGGATCACTTCGTGATCATCTTTCGACCGATGCACTTCTCTTCTCGCTCTCTTTTACGTAAGTTAGTGCTAGTTGCTGCTGCAGACTCTTGTTGTTCCTTCACCTCTCGTTCTTTCTTCAGCCTTGTCCTCACCCAAGGCTTAAATAGTCTTGTTACCCGGGAACGGGATTGCTGAGTCCTCTGTGGCTCATAGTTACTCCACCACACCAGATGCAGGTTCAGCCGAGTTTGATGCAGGAGCTGGTTCAAGTTCTTCACTTGGAGCTCGATGAAGAGTTTGACCGTATGCTTGTGACGTTTCGACGATCAGTAGCGGTTTCTACTAGGATTCGATCCTGACCTGTGGCTTTATGTTGTTTTGGTATCTTTCTTTTGGATCTTCGCCCGTAGTCGGGTTGTGATGTTTTGAATGATGATTGCTTATGTAATGTATTGAGTGAAGTGGCGAGTGTAAGCCAACTATCTCCTTTTGCAATTTAATCCCTTTTTTACATGAGTTGTGCAAAGATACCAAACTTGAGATCATTCTAGGATGGGCTTATATCTTTAAGTCGTGCCTCGACACGTAGGAGATATAGTCCCATCCTGGGCATTACAAGTTGGTATTCAGAGCCTTCTCCGACCTAGAAGCCCCCACTGTTTGATCGAATCGTTGACGGTTGAGTCTAGGCACACACTGAAAATGTTTTGAGTCCTATATTATATCGGAGAGTAGGATTTCTTTGCTTCTCATCCCCTTTCTCTCTGGTGAGGACTCCTGACGATTACTCTTTTCTCTTCTACTTTCAAAAATTGCACCAAATTTTTTTTTAGGATCTCGCGAGTATTCTGGGATTGTTTCGATGTTCTTGTGACAAGGATATTGTTCTCGATGCCTCCTGTTCCCGAGGAGTTGAGCTTCGGGGTATCATTGTAACAAACATATCGCGGCAGTACTAAATACTTAAGACGGCCGACATCGAAAATCTCTCCTATACGGCCAGTGGCAAGATAACCCCGACATCACCCAGTACTGGGGAGGTAGCTCGAGAGTATTGCCATAGCTTGTTATAGTGGATGTTTTTCGAAGGTCCGAGGTAAACAGTTTCCGAGAAAGACTGGTTATGTGTTGAAGGATGGATACACCTGGATGTAGGTTTAGAGTTGATTGCGCGGTGCTTCCCGTGTATCCCCAACACCTGATTGCATAACTGGAAACTTTCGGAAATCTATAGGTGGGTTCATCTAGTAGTTCTAGGCATTCTTCCAACGGATGCACGATATGAAGTTCGGGGTTCTACATTGAGTGAAGTGGTTTTATGGACTTGTTCTGATCGGGCGTTGCATCTTAAAGGGTCCTTGGCTATGCTGATCCGGGGATGACAAAACCCTTTTGTAACACGTTCCATGAGCTTTCAGCACGAAGATGTCGAACGAAACTTCTATCTTGTGTTTGTTCTATCTGATCCTTGTTCCTTTTTATTTATCTTTTTTCTTCTTCCAAGTGGCTTCTCGTCTAGCTGATGTACCTGCGGAATTCATTCGTTCAATCCTTTGTTCTTGTTTTGATTCTGGTATTCGAGTTGCTTCGATGTCAAATGTTGATTCCATACCTTTCTTAATCGGTGTTCTCATATTTCTATGGGAGTCCTAATTCTTCTTGACCATCAAGATCTTCATGTTAATTCTTTGTCAACCGGTGTCCATTTTGTTCATCCCAAGTTGTCTTTGTTTTTCCCCGCCCTCCCACCCTTCTTCTTCTTGGAGCCAGAAATTCTTAGATGAAGTATCCATTTTTATTCATGTGATGTTTCTTCATTCATTTCCTTCAATGTTCTTATCCGGTGATTTATCGTGAAGATGCTCAAGAGCTTCAAGTTCATCATTCTTTTGTTCTCATATTCTTCTCCGGTGGATGTAATTCAAGATTTCGGTGTTGATCTAATCCTTTTCCTCATTTCACAATGCTTCTTATTCCGTTGCACCAATTATTCATTCTCCTCTTGCTATTCTTATCCGGAGTGCTGAAGATTCATAATTCCATTCTTAATCCTGTCAAGCTATTTTGAGTTTGTTATCTTATTCAAGTCATTTAATTCAACCGGTGCAATTTATCTCTTAAGCAATCTTTTCCAACGGTGATTTCTTTGAGTGGGCCCTAACCCACAGGTCTTTTCCCAGGATCTTACCTGACTCTTCTATTTTTTCTGGAGTTATACTCAAATTCGTTTGAAAGTGTGACGTAAGAATGATTTCCATCAGTCACATGCCTTCTCCAAGATCGTTTTCAAATTCTTGTTCATCATTGGTTCAACCTTTTAATTCTTCATTCCGGAGTGCTCAACAATTCTTCATGGCATTTCTCGTCTTCATTCTCAACATTTGAAGATCGGAGAAGTGTTTCTCTTAAATCTTGGCTGTTCTCACAAGATTCGTGGTTCTAGCTTCTTGCCATCCTCATTATTGTTCCGATTGTGAGGAATTCTTTTCATACCCATCCGAAGCATTCATGAATTCTTTCTTTGTGATCCTCCGAAGGCCATCATTTCAGAAGATTTCTTCGTTCTCAGCTTTCAACTTCGTCCTCCAAATATTCTTCATTGATGTCTCTTCGTTCGTCTTCATATTCTTACAGTGGTTCTTTCAAGTTTACCCTTCCGTTGTTATCGTTTTAATTCATTTGTTCTTTTCATAATCCTACCGGTGGTTCGTTGAAGATTTACCCAAGCTTGTGCGAGATCTATCTTTAATTCTTTGCAACGAGAATAAGTAGTTTGCCAAATCCTTTGGTTGTCATCAATTTAATTGGTGAAGGAGATGCATAACATAACTCTTATTCTTGTTCCTTCAGGTGATTTAATTCTTTGTCTGGAGCTTGTTCATCATATCATATTCTCAGTTCCTAGTTGTTCATCTTGTTTTCCGGAGCTCCAAGTTATTTCAATTATATCATTCCAAGCTCCATCTAATTCTTCGCAGGCCTTGAATCTTATTCTTTTCATCTTTCACTTCTCATGCTTTCATTACCGGAGTTCTCTTGGTGGTTCATCATGTTTTAATTCATCCTCGAAGTCTTCATCAGGATTCTTGTTGGAGATCATGCATTATTCATCATGCATTCCAATTGCAATCCTTTCTACCTTATCTTTTGAGATGGTGTTATGTCATTCTTGACAATTCCTTCATGTTTCATGATTCACGAGTTATCAAGAATGAGATATGTAAACCCATCATTTTCCCTGATCAGGAGATCTTTTCAACCCTTCAATTTATTAGTTGGAGTTATCTTGGGTTATATTTCACCTAAAAGCTTTCCCTAAGGATTGTTGCTATTGTGGTGCTTATAAATGACCCAAGTTCTTCATTTATCATTCCGGTGAAATAAGTTCTTCGTCTCCTTGTTGATCTCAATCCAATCAATTGTTTCCGTAGTGGCCGGTTGTCACCTCATAATTTTGAGATGTTTTCCATAAGCCCACATGAACCTCATTCGTTTCGTTGTTGATTTTCCATCAACCACGTTCAACACTTCTTCGTAAGGATGCTCTTCAATTCATTTTGGGAGAAGTTGTCTTTTTCTTCTCCATTCATTCTTCATTGAGTTATATGCTATTCTTTCATTCCGGAGGCATTGTGATATTGCTATCTTTAACCATCATCTCGTTTTATCAAGATCAAGTTCTTTTCCTTGTTTATCTATTTAACCGGAGTGTTGTATTCTTCATTCTAGTTCCCTCATCTTATCAAGTTTTGCCTATCTTTTAACCGGAGTGCTGTCTGAATCTTTCTTAACCTTGTGCCATTCTTTCAATTATTTCGGAGGCAATATGTTGTTGTTTTCATCAAGTATCACTCCATCTCCTCTAGTTCTTGTTAATTCCTTCCATTTTCAGACGGAGTGCTGTCCAAATTCTGTCATTCTAATTCCTCGGCTATACCATTACAGTTTCTTATTCTTTCGTCATCCGTGAGCTCTTGTTTCATGTCTTTCAACCTACAAGGTTCTCTTTGTGTTCCTTGTTCCTCCTGCTTACCGGAGTGCTCTTAACTTCGTTCATCTCCGTTGCATTCTTTCTTTCAACTTGTTTAAACCTCTCAAGGTTCTTTGGTTTCACTCGTCTGTCAAAGAAGCAACTTTGTTTTACCTCTTCCTCTTCCGTTTTTACCCGGTGATATCTCTAGGATCTCGGGTCGAGATCCTCTGTTAGTGTGGGAGAGTTGTGACGCCCGAGACCGACGTCCTAGAAGATTCCAGAAGATTCCAGATGTTCCGGGTTGGCCGTGTGTTCTTTTGTGCTTGTGTTATTTATTTTTTTGCATTGCATCATGTCATCATGCCATCATGTTATTTTTTTTTGCATCTCAACCTAAATAAATCGTGTGGACCTTCGGTCCATTTAAATCGAGGGAAGGTGACTTCTCTTTATAACATAGAAAAGTCTCTCAATATTTAGGGAGCTATATTAAAAATATTCCATTCGTTGGAATTACCCGCAACACACTTACAATATTTCCCCATGTCTTTTCCACTTCGAGTTTCCTTCAAAAACCTTGCCAATAATTCTTTTCTCAATTTTTCGAGGCTCCTCTAAATCTAGACTCCTTTTAAACTCCTTTAAGACAAGCTATTTATTTTAGTTTGCACTTCCCTTTTTGTTGGAACTATTTTTGTGAGGTTGGAATTATTCCGTAAAGCCTTACAAAAATGTCCATCATTTTATTCTTTCTTTCTTTGCCTCTTTTCTTTTTATTTTTGGCTCTCCTTATTTGTTTTATTCTGCTAAGTAATAAAAAAA
>LR738710.1:536309410-536540989 GCA_902687465.1 Secale cereale | reverse complement strand
CCTAGCGCTCAGCCCGAGCCTCGCTCCTCCCTCTCGATGCCTCCCAGCCGCCGCACCCTTTCCTCCCGATTCCCTCTCCCTCTCCCCTCGCTCGAGCGACCCCCCCATCCTCTCGCTCTCTGGCCCTCTTCCCCCCGAGCCTTTCCCCCCAGCGCCGGCCTTCTTCCCTCCCAGCACCAGGAGCGCGCCTCCCTCTGCCTGCGTCGAACCGCCCCGCGCCCCGAGCGCCCTTCCCAGTCCAGGGCCGAGCCCCTGTAGCCCCTCGTCCCGCCGCTGCTGCTGTTTTGTTTTTTTTCCTGTTGTACTGCTGCTGTTTTTTTTGTTTTCGTCAAGTGCTCGAGGACCTCAATTTTCGGCAAGTTCGACTACACGACGACCCGACCAAGTACCCCTACGGCGAGTACCACTACCGTCGACAAGTTCGGAGACCACAAGTACCACTACGAACGCCGACGCGACGAGTACCTCTTCGGAAACGGAAACGCCTACGTGAACGTCTACCGTCGACCGCGAGTACCACTACCGTCGCCCCGAGGACGTCCGATGCCGCGACAAGTACCCCTTCGGAGACGAGAACGTCTACTTCCCTCTACGACACGTGTGCCACGACTCGCGAGGACGACTTCTTCCTCTACGGCCGTGTACCACTACTTCCTCTACTTCATCTACGATCTCGAACCGTCCCGAAACAATTGTTTCGAAGGTATAACCCGAGACGATGACCCGTGGATGCTTGTTGTGTTGTATGAAATGTTTCCCGTGTGTGCTCCGTGTCCGTTTCGTCCCTTTTGTCATGTTCCTCGGTTGCCTCGTCACCGACTCGTGGGAACCCGGTAACGGGATCGCCCCACCTTTCATCTCGTTTGACTCGCTCACACCATCTTTCTTTTGCACCGGACTCTCAACGAGTTACCGGAACCGATATGTTGCGTTGCATCATTTTCGGATCGTTGCCGTGGCACCTTTTTCTTCCACCACGGTGACAAGTGCTTCATATCTCTCTTGTCAACTTTTAATAAAACTTGCATTAAACTTGTTCATGTCATCCGCATCATATTAACAACATTATAAATGTGTGTTTTGTTGTTGCTTTAATAATTGCTAAACATGCTCATGGGGATTTTCCGGATATGTTGTTGTTATTCTCCGGCCTCATTTAAAAATGCCTAAATAGTGTAGTTTATTTATGCTTCACCTCTTGCCATGTTAACAAACATTTAATCTTGTCTTGTAAATAATGAGAGTCAACTAAATAATTAAATGTGGTGTTTCGTCAATATGCAACTCGTTGCATATTGAGCTCCACTTAACTTGTAGTGTTGTTTGTGCACTTTGCCATGCCATGCATAATTAAACCGGACATGCATCATATTTGGATGTGCATCGTATGACATGTTTATGATTGTGTGTTTACCGTGTTGTTTGTTTCTTTCCGGTTTGCTTCTCTTGATAGCTTCGGTTTCGTTCCGGAGTTGTGAGGTTTCGCTCGACTGTTGCTCCGTCTACTTCATGGATCCGTTCTTCTCCCTTGTGGAATCCCAGGCAAGATGACCGAACCCGGATACCATTACTATCTTTTCCTATTGCTAGTAGTCTCGATCTATAGTTTTGCCTCGATGCCCATGATCTTCTTGTCAGCCTCCTACTTGTAACCAATTGCCATGTTTAACCAACCTACCTATGCAAACCGTTGCTTGGCTAAGTACGCTTCGCTCAGCCCCTCTTATAGCATTGTTAGTTGCAGGTGAAGATTGAAGATGCTTGCTTCATGTTGAAGTTTGGGTTGGGTTATATCACACTATATACATGCTTAAATGAAATCATCTATATATTGGCAAGGGTGGAAGGCTAAGCCTTTTGCTTGGTGATTTGTTCCACTCATGCCATTAGGAACCGTATAAACCGGTGTTATGTTCCTTGATTATGCGTTCCTAACACGGTTGGGGTGTATGGGACCCCCTTGATAAACCGCTAAGTGCTAAGTCTTTTCCAGCAAGTCCCAACATTTGGTACTATTTGCCTCATAATAACAACTTAATTAATTAATTAATTTGCATAGGGAGTTAGCGCTACCCGAGGATTCTTAATTCTACATAGCAGGGGGGGGCCAGTGCTGATGGTGTTGGTCCCAAACGGGGGTTCTGCGGGAACCACCACGGGGAAACTCGAGGATTGGGTCCTGTAGAATCGCCCATCCGGTCGTGTCCTGAGACTTAGATACGCGCGGCTACTATCAGGGTGTCGACACGCCGGGAGGATTTGCTGGATTAGCCTTACCTTAGTTCGGTTTAACTTGAGCACGGGATTCCGAGAATACTCGGGTCTTCCCACCTATGGAGTTGCGACTCCGCGGATCGTGGGCTTGTAATGGGTCAAGTTGGAACACCCCTGCAGGGTTTGAACTTTCGAAAGCCGTGCCCGCGGTTATGTGGCAGATGGGAGCTTGTTAATTCCGGTTGTAGATAACTTGACACAATGTTTCAATACACTACCAGCGTGTGTACCGTGACTGTCAATTTCCGAATAGGGATTCGGGAGTTGAACACGGTGGGGTTATGTTTGACCGGCTTTAGCTAGGATCACTTCGTGATCATCTTTCGACCGATGCACTTCTCTTCTCGCTCTCTTTTACGTAAGTTAGTGCTAGTTGCTGCTGCAGACTCTTGTTGTTCCTTCACCTCTCGTTCTTTCTTCAGCCTTGTCCTCACCCAAGGCTTAAATAGTCTTGTTACCCGGGAACGGGATTGCTGAGTCCTCTGTGGCTCACAGTTACTCCACCACACCAGATGCAGGTTCAGCCGAGTTTGATGCAGGAGCTGGTTCAAGTTCTTCACTTGGAGCTCGATGAAGAGTTTGACCGTATGCTTGTGACGTTTCGACGATCAGTAGTGGTTTCTACTAGGATTCGATCCTGACCTGTGGCTTTATGTTGTTTTGGTATCTTTCTTTTGGATCTTCGCCCGTAGTCGGGTTGTGATGTTTTGAATGATGATTGCTTATGTAATGTATTGAGTGAAGTGGCGAGTGTAAGCCAACTATCTCCTTTTGCAATTTAATCCCTTTTTTACATGAGTTGTGCAAAGATACCAAACTTGAGATCATTCTAGGATGGGCTTATATCTTTAAGTCGTGCCTCGACACGTAGGAGATATAGTCCCATCCTGGGCATTACAAGTTGGTATTCAGAGCCTTCTCCGACCTAGAAGCCCCCACTGTTTGATCGAATCGTTGACGGTTGAGTCTAGGCACACACTGAAAATGTTTTGAGTCCTATATTACAAGGAACAATCAAAATCCACTCCAAAACTATCATGCTTTGTCCTAGAACATCACACGAACATGGCATCGGAACGTTACAGATTTCAGACTTAGTGAAAATCCACTAAGTCCTAAAACAGCAATATCATCATGGCATCTAAAAGAGCATGTTTAAGTCACCTCGAAACTAAACATGGCAAGTGGTAAGCACCTCATCAAAGTACACATGAAGGTGATCCCGAAACATACAAGCATGCATCATGGAGGTAAACACAACGATAGCAACGAGCTCAACAAGATGGCATTTCATAACAAGTGAAATAACATCACAGCCACATGGCACTTTGCAACGATGATAACAAGGCAAGAATAAATCTATCATGCTACCTAGCACATACGACATGTAGAGCATGGCAAGACGAACACGTGGACATGTCATTTGCATCATTCGGACAAACGAGCTAAAAGATATCACATGGCAAAGATGACATAAAAACATCACATAGCAGCAGTTTATATCATGATGCACTCTTGCAACAGCAAAACAAGCACCTATATTATCTCTAACATGCATGACAACAACAGACAAAACGTAGAGCAAGTCTCCACGAACGTTTGGACATATTATATGCGCGAATCGGACAAACACACAAGGAGATCTAGTAGTTCTAATAAAGCATCACAGAACAAAAATAGCAGGGACTTAGGTGGAAAAAGAGGTAAACCTCAGATCTGAGAAAAATCTAGGTCAACGGGCCCGGGGCGGATCCGGCCCGAGATCTGCTGCGGCTGGGCTTGCGAGGAGGCTGCTGGGGCGGCCCAGCCGATCGGTGGCTGCGGCGGCCCGCGGAGACGACGGACGGGCGGTGCGGCCCGGCTGCGTTGGCGAGGCCGGCCTGGCGCTCGCGGCCTGGTGGCGCGGAGCGGAGGGAGGCGCGGCCCGGCGCGGAGGCGAGGCGGGGCTCCTGGGCCGGGGAGTCCAGGCGGGCGGCTGCGGCCCGGAGCGGCGCGAAGGAGGGGCGCTGGTGCGGCCTGGCGCCTGGCGACGCGGAGTGGCGGCGGTGTGGGCCTCGGCTCGGAGCAGCGCGGCCCGACAGCTGGAGGCGGAGCGGTGAAGTGGGGACCTGGCGCGGCGTACGGCCCGCTGGGCTGGCGCGGGAGATGCGACCGGCGCGCGCGGCCTGGCTGGAGGCGACTTCGCCCGACCGATCAAGGCAATTCCCAGCGATGCGTTGACCCTGGCGCTGCGGGATCGAAGGAGGGGATCGAGAGGGCGGCGCTGTGGCTGGCTCGATCTGGCTGGTTCCCTCGGGAACTGGCCAGATGGAGAGGAAGGGCTAGATCTGAGAGGAAAAAATGAAGGGGGAGAGGGGAAGAAGAAAGGGATGCCCAAAATTTAGACTAGGGTCTAATATATAGCAGGTAGCTAGGGTTTGGAGACTTGGGAGTGTTTAGGAGCCCTCTGATCGCGATCCGACGGATCCGATTGCGGGGGTAGTCTAGAAGGGCCTAGGAGAAGATAGTAGACTGCTGTAGGGGTGTTTTCGGGACACGAAGTGAAGGCACTTTGGACCCACACGAACAACGGATGGGATAGCCAACGGAGTCCAAACGAGACGAGATTTGAGAGGCGGGTTGCACACAACAAAACAACAACACAGACAACAACCTCGCGGCACACCGGTAACATTACACGCCCAAACAACAAAGTAGGCCTACGGGACGTCACGGACACGTGAGGGAGCTCCGGAACGCGAACGGACAACGGGAAGAAACGCGTGGAACAGGATGCAACCGCCAACACAAATGCAATGCGATGCACATGTCTACATGTTATGAATGAATGCCACACACTCACACAACAAAACGACGAAAACCTGAAAGACAAAGAACCCGGAATGGAAATAGATGAAGCCGGAGATATATTATATGCCCAAAAGGGAAAGTATTACATCCGGGGCATTACAAACTCTCCTCTACTACAAAAAGATCTCGTCCCGAGATCTAGGACTGGAAAAAGGAAGGGTACTCGGAACGAAGATGATCTTCTCATTCCCAGGTAGCTTCACGGTCGGTGTGATGTGACCACTTGACTTTCAGAAACTTGATGGACTTGTTGCGGGTCTTGCGTTCGGTTTCTTCGAGAATTGCAACGGGATGCTCTCGGTAGGACAGGTCTTGTTGAAGATCAATCTCCTCAAACGGAATCATGCGCTCAGGTGCCTTGAAGCATTTGCGAAGTTGATACACATGGAAGACATCATGAACATTTGCGAAGTTGGGAGGGAGCTCAAGTTGATAGGCTAGATCGCCTCTTTTGCCAAGAATCTTGAAAGGCCCGACGTATCTAGGAGCAAGCTTTCCTTTGATTCCGAATCTTTGGGTTCCTTTCATCGGAGAAACTCGGAGATAGACATGATCATCGATGTTGAATGCCAAATCACGATGCTTGCCGTCATAGTAGCTCTTCTGACGCGACTGAGCGGCCTTGAGATTCTCACGTATGACTTTGCACATTTCTTCGGCTTCTGAGATCAAGTCATTGCCAAGGAGTTGGCGTTCGCCTGTTTCAGACCAGTTGAGAGGGGTACGGCACTTTCTGCCATAGAGAATTTCAAACGGTGCTTTGCCTGCACTTGCTTGAAAGCTGTTGTTGTAAGAGAACTCGGCAAATGGAAGGCAGTCTTCCCATTTCATGCCGAAGGAGATGACACATGCTCTGAGCATGTCTTCTAGAATCTGATTCACGCGCTCGACTTGACCACTAGTCTGAGGGTGAAAAGCAGTGCTGAACCTGATCTTCGTGCCCATGGCGGACTGAAAGGAGTCCCAGAACCTTGATGTGAACAAGCTTCCACGGTCTGAGGATATAATTTGAGGAATGCCATGTAGGGACACAATTCTGGAAGTGTACAGCTCTTCAAGATGAGCTGCATTGATTGATTCTTTGACTGGAAGAAAGTGAGCGACTTTGGTAAGCTTGTCAATCACCACAAAGATAGCATCATTTCCTCGCTTGGATTTAGGAAAACCAGTGACGAAGTCCATTTCAATGTGGTCGAACTTCCACTCGGGAATAGGAAGAGGTTGGAGAAGACCGGCTGGACGTTGATGTTCTGCTTTCACTCTTCTGTACACATCACATTCATTCACGAATTGGGCAATTTCCCTTTTCATGCGTGTCCACCAGTAGGATTGCTTGAGATCTTGATACATCTTGGAACTGCCAGGATGAATGGAAAGGAGAGAATCATGAGCTTCTTCCATTATGAGCTTTTTGAGATCACCTTTGGGAACAACGAGTCTGTCCTCGAAGAACAAGGTATCTCTCTCATCAACACGGAAGCACTTGTATTTTGGAGTGCCCTTTGCAATCCCATGTTTCACCTTCTTCACCATGGTATCACTGAGCTGGGCCTCACGGACTTGATCTTCCAAGGTAGGAGCAATTTGGAGATTTGCAAGAAAATCCTGCGGAACAACTTGGAGGTTGAGTTTCCTGAATGCTTCACAAAGCTCAAGCTGGTACGGCTTGATAAGAAGGCTATTGCAATATGCCTTTCTGCTCAAAGCATCTGCAATCACATTCGCCTTGCCAGGAGTGTATTCAATGATGGGATTATACTCTTGGATCATTTCAACCCAACGAGTCTGGCGGAGGTTCAGATGCGGCTGTGTGAAGATGTACTTCAAGCTCTTGTGATCAGTGAAGATGTCGATCTTTCTGCCCAACAACAGATGTCTCCACGTAATCAGAGCATGTACCACAGCTGCTAGCTCGAGATCATGTGTGCGATAGTTCTTCTCACTTGGCTTTAGCTGACGAGAAGTGTATGCCACAATTCTCTTATCTTGCATAAGCACACCACCAAGACCTTGAAGAGACGCATCACAGAAAACTTCATAGGGCTTGGATTCATCCGGAGGAGTCAGAACTGGAGTGGAGACAAGCTTATCTTTGAGGGTTTGGAAAGCTACTTCACACTCTGGAGACCAAAAGTATTTGACATTCTTCTGAAGCAGGTTGGAAAGAGGCTTGGCAATCTTGGAGAAGTTCTCAACAAACCTTCTGCAATAGCTGGCAAGACCTAGAAAACTGCGGAGCTGCTTGACGTTCTGAGGAGCTTCCCAGTTGACAATTGCTTCAACTTTCTCGGGATTACCCGCAATACCGTCAGCTGAGATGATGTGGCCCAGGTACAAAACCTTATGGAGCCAAAACTCGCACTTGGAGAACTTGGCATAGAATTTATGCTCTCGGAGTCGATCAAGAACCAGGCGTAAGTGCTTTTCGTGATCTTCTTCATTTTTGGAAAACACCAGAATATCATCCAGATACACAAGCATGAACTCGCCAGTAGTTGAAGATGTAATGCATCATCCTTGAAAAGGTAGGAGGAGCATTGGCGAGACCGAAGGACATGACGGTATACTCGTATGAACTGTAGCTCGTTCTGAAGGCCGTCTTGGGAATGTCTTCCTCGCGAATGCGAATTTGATGATAGCCCATTCGGAGGTCAAGCTTAGAGAACACTTTAGCTCCTTTGAGCTGCTCAAAGAGTTCGTTGATGTTGGGGAGCGGATACTTGTTCTTAATCGTCTTCTTGTTCAATGGCCGGTAGTCAACACAGAGACGCTCCGTGCCATCTTTCTTCTTGACAAATAAGACACCACAGCCCCACGGAGACGTACTAGGCCTGATGAGACCCATACTCTCCTGCTTATCAAGCTGCTTCTTCAATTCCTTCAATTCATCCGGAGAGAGCTTGTACGGACGCCGGCATGCTGGCTCAGTACCCGGCTCGAGTTCAATGACAAACTCCACCTGACGGTGTGGAGGCATGCCTGGAAGTTCTTCAGGAAAGACGTCTTGATATTCGTTCACCACCGGAATTTGAGATATGGCATTAATTTCGCCCTTATCATTGAGAGAGAAAAGTCTGATAGTGTTATCCCTGGAGGCGAAGATAATCACATCTTCATCAGAATGAGTCAACTTGACTTCCTTCTGAGCACAATCAATGTGAGCATCATGCTGAGAAAGCCAATCCATTCCGAGGATGAGGTCGATGTCAGAATTACCAAGAATCACCGGAGAAGCCAAAAATCGATAATCTCCCATGCGAATGGAAACATTTGGAGCATATACACTGGAGTGCATTCGTCTCCCCGGAGAAATAACTGTTAACTCCCTTGGCAGATTTTTGGTGACAATATCGTGCTTGGATGCAAATGGATATGACATGAAAGAGCAAGAAGCACCCGAATCAAATAACACTTTAGCTGGAAAAGAGTTAACTGGAAGGTTACCCAAAATGACATCAGAAGCATTCTCCGCTTGCGCTGCATTCATCAGATTGACCCTTGCTGCCTTTGGATCATGCCTGACAATAGCTGAACTCACAGGTGGAGGAGGAGGAAGACGCTTCGGATTCAGACATCTGTTGGCATAATGACCCTTCTGGCCTCACTTGTTGCACACCACTTCAGAGAGAGGACGGAAATGAGAGCCACTTGACTTGGAGCCTTGAGACTGAAACTGCTTCTTCGACTGGTTGCTCGGGTTGGGTGGGTGGGAGAAACCACGACCACCAGAGTTCTTGTTGTTGAAGTTGTTGGAGTTGTTGTAAGGAGCTCGAATCACTGGAGGAGGAGGAAGCCAGAATTTCTGATGCTTCGAGACCATCTGAGACGATGAGGAAGAGTGAACGGCATCTCGAATTCTCTTCTTAGAAGCCTCCATCTTAAGCTGAGCTGCTTCTTGTTTCAAAGCCATGTTATAGAACTTGTCGAATTCATTGGGCTCGAACAAGGTGAGAGCAAGCTGAAGTTAATCTTTGAGACCTCCACGGAACTGATAGATTTTACTCTTGGCATCAGGAATGTCTTGCTTAGCATAGCGAGCGAGGTTTTGGAACTTGACATTATAATGATAGACTGACATGGAGCCCTGCTTCAGGTTGCGGAATTGCCCACGCATGCCCTCGATGACACTTGTAGGAATGTGGTGCGAACGGAAATCCTTGCAGAAATTCTCCCAAGAGATCACTTGACCCGGCCTGGAGTCTTTGTACTGCTGCCACCAGTCAGCTGCTTGATCTTTCAGTTGGAAGGCTGCAAACTTCACATAATCATCTTCCTTCACGTTACTGCACTCAAAATGCTTCTTGATATCGGTTAGCCAATCTTCAGCATCAAGAGGGTCGACACAGTAACTGAAAGCTTTAGGATTGTTGGCCAAGAACTGGTTAAGAGTAGCATGGTGCTGCTGATTGAAGAAGTTGCCTTGGTTCCCTGGAACACCCTGATTAGCTTGCATAGCTTGCATCTGCTGCATCATCTGCATCATCAACTGAGTGTTCTGAGCTGTAGTCTGCATAATTGCTCTCCAAGCCTCAGGCGGAGGAGGAGGGGAAGGAGGATGATCTGGGACCTCTTCCACCTCTGGGTTAGCGTTGGGAACCTTTTTCGGAGCCATCCTGGAAGAGATGACCACGAATCAGCAATTGATTGACAAAAGGAATAAGCTGAATCAATGGCATGAATTGCAAAAAGTCTTCACAATAATCATTCGAACAATAAGAACGAATGAAATCATTCGAACAAGAGGATCGAATGAAATTCTTAGTTAAATGATAACATCAGTCTTCACGAGAAGCCACATAGGGAACAAAAGGATAAAATAAGAAAACAACAAGGTACAGACGGGAACAAACACAAGAGAGGAGTTTCGTTCTAACATCTTTGTGCTGAAAGCATATGAACACGTTACGAAAAGGTTTTGCAATCCCCGGATCAGCATAGCCAAGGACCCTTTAAGATGCAACTCCTGATAGTAACATCGGTCATATAACCCCTCCACTCAATGTAGAACCCCGAACTCACTAACCTGCATTCGTTGGAAGAATGCTTACGATCTACTGGATAAGACCCACCTATAGATTTCCGAAAGATTCCAGTTATGCAATCAGGTGTTGGGGATACACGGGAAGCACCGCGCAATCAACTCTAAACCTACATCCAGGTGTATCCATCCTTCAACACATAACCAGTCTTTCTCGGAAATTGTGTACCTCGGACCTTCGAAAAGCATCCACTATAACAAGCTATGGCAATACTCCCGAACTACCTCCCCAGTACTGGGTGATGTCGGGGTTATCTTGCCACTGGCCGTATAGGGGAGATTTTCGATGTCGGCCGTCTTAAGTATTTAGTACTGCCACGATATGCTTGTGACAACAATACCCCGAAGCTCAACTCCTCGGTAACAGGAGGCATCGAGAACAATATCCTTGTCACGAGAACATCGAAACAATCCCAGAATACTCGCGGGATTCCTAAAAAAAAATTTGTGCAATTTTTGAAGATAGGAGAGACAAGAGTAGTCGTCAGGAGTCCTCACCAGAGAGAAAGGGGATGAGAAGCAAAGATATCCTACTCTCCGATATAATATAGGACTCAAAAAGTTTTTAGTGTGTGCCTAGACTCGACCGTCAACGATTCGATCAAACAGTGGGGGCTCCTAGGTCGGAGAAGGCTCTGATACCAACTTGTAATGCCCAGGATGGAGTTATACCTCCTACGTGTCGAGGCACGACTTAAAGGCATAAATCCATCCTAGAATGATCTCAAGTTTGGTAATCTTTGCACATCTCATGTAAAAGAGGGGATTGTAAACAGAAAATAGTTGGCTTACACTCGCCACGTCACAGAATTACAGTACAAGTCTCAATCATCATACATTAAGAACATCACAACCCTCTAAGGGCAACATCCAAATGCAAGATACCAAACTTAGATAAATAAACCACAGACGGATCGAATCCTAGTAAGAGTCTCCACTACTGATCATCCGGGTATCGCACATAGTACCGACTACGCTCCTCGTCGTACTCCCAATCCAGCTCGGTGCCATCACCTGGATAGCTCACCACTGGACCTGCATCTGGTGTGTGAAGTAACTGTGAGCCACAGAGGACTCAGCAATCCCGTTTCCGGGTAACAAGACTATTTAAGCCTTTGGGTGAGGATAAGGCTGAAGAAAAGAATAAGTGTCTGCAGCAGCTACTAGCAACTAGCTTACGCGAGTGAGAGCGAGAAGAGAAGGCCTCGGCGAGAAGTGATCACGAAGTGATCCTAGCTACCAGCTCCACAAACATAACCCCTCCGTGTTCAACTCTCGAATCCCTATTCGGAAATTGACAGTCACGGAACACACGCTGGTAGTGTATTAGAAACATTGTGTCAAGTTATCTACAACCGGAATTAACAAGCTCCCATCTGCCACATAACCGGGGGCACGGCTTTCGAAAGTTCAAACCCTGCAGGGGTGTTCCAACTTGACCCATTACAAGCCCACGATCCGCGGAGTCGCAACTCCAAAGTGGGAAGACCCGAGTATTCTCGGAATCCCGTGCTCAAGATATACCGAACTAAGGTAAGGCTAATCCAGCAAATCCTCCCGGCGTGTCGACACCCTGATAGTAGCCGCGCGTATCTAAGTCTCAGGACACGACCGGATGGGCGATGCTACAGGTGTATGCAAGATACCTCGGGTTGCCCCAAGGCGGCCCTGCAGGACCCCCGTTTCGGACCAACACTCATGTGGAGCACTGGCCCGGGGTTGTTGATTAAGAAAGAGGGTTAATTACTCCCTATGCAAGTTTAGTTTGTTATTAGGCAAATAGTACCAATGTTGGGACTTGATGGAAAAGACTTAGCACTTAGCGGTTTATCGAGGGGGTCCCATACACCCCAACCGTGTTAGGAACGCATAATTAAGGAACATAACACCGGTTTATACGGTTCCTAACGGCATGAGTGGAACAAATCACCAAGCAAAAGGCTTAGTCTTCCACCCTTGCCAATATATAGATGATTTCATTTTAAGCATTTATATAGTGTGATATAACCCAACCAAACTTCAACATGAAGCAATCATCTTCGATCTTCACCTGCAACTAGCAATGCTATAAGAAGGGCTGAGCGAAGCGTACTTAGCCAAGCAACGGTTTGCATAGGTAGGTTGGTTAAACATGGCAAGGGTTTACAAGTAGGAGGCTGACAAGAAGATCATGGGCATCGAGGCAAAACTATAGATCGAGACTACTAGCAATAGGCAAAGATAGTAATGTTATCGGGGTTCGGTCATCTTGCCTGAAGAGAAGTCGTTCGGATCGTAAGAAGGGTCCTCGTGCTCAACCTCGTTGGAAACCTCGTGCTCGTACTCGAACTCAGACTCAGCTCCCGGCTCTAAACAAAACAATCACACCGAGCACAAATCAACAAGATGCAATGCGCACTCGAAAAAGATGAATGCATGATGGATGCACTAAGGATGCACACGGAGCACGTAAAATATCACTCAAGCAAAACACCTCAAAACATGATAACAATCTGATATTATTAATCTACACAGAAAATCAATCAAGTTTGATATAAGATTCGCTGAAATCGGAGTTACGGGCTAAAAGTTATGCCCGAAACAAGAAATGAGCGAAAGCTGAAAATTACAGCAACATAGCATCTTCGGAGCTCAAAATAATTGAGCTACAACACCCAAATAACAAGGAAAAGGACATGAACACAAACTAGACATATACTACAGCAACTAGGTCCAAAGGTGCACCCCCAACGGAGCCACGGATCAATAGCAATGATCTTGGACATATTGAACTTGACAATAAAATTCTGGCAGCAGAATTTTATTGAAACTTTGGAGCAAATGATAAACATGCTACAGTCACTTGAATGGACATGTGAGGACATGGATGGAAAGACAACAATATATACTACAAGGAACACTCAAAATCCACTCCAAAACTATCATGCTTTGTCCTAGAACATCACACGAACATGGCATCGGAACGTTACAGATTTCAGACTTAGTGAAAAACCACTAAGTCCTAAAACAGCAATATCATCATGGCATCTAAAAGAGCATGTCTAAGTCACCTCGAAACTAAACATGGCAAGTGGTAAGCACCTCATCAAAGTACACATGAAGGTGATCCCGAAACATACAAGCATGCATCATGGAGGTAAACACAACGATAGCAACGAGCTCAACAAGATGGCATTTCATAACAAGTGAAATAACATCACAGCCACATGGCACTTTGCAACGACGATAACAAGGCAAGAATAAATCTATCATGCTACCTAGCTGTAATGCCCCGGATGTAATACTTTCCCTTTTTGGGTATATAATATATCTCCGGCTTCATCTATTTCCATTCCGGGTTCTTTGTCTTTCGTGTTTTCGTCGTTTTGTTGTGTGAGTGTGTGGCATTCATTCATATCATGTAGACATGTGCATTGCATTGCATTTGTGTTGTGGGTTGCATCCGGTTCGTGGCGTTCCTTCCCGTTGTCCGTTTCGTGTTCCGGAGCTCCCTCACGTGTCCGTGACGTCCCGTAGGCCTACTTTGTTGTTCGGGCGTTTTACGTTACCGGTGTGTCGCGAGGTTGTTTTGTGTGTTGTTGTTTTGTTGTGTGCAACCCGCCTCTCAAATCTCGTCTCGTTTGGACTCCGTTGACTTTTCCATCCGTTGTTCGTTGGGCCCGAAGTGCCTTCACTTCGTGTCCCAGAAACACCCCCTACTGCATTCTTTTATCTCCGTCTAGGCCTTTTAAATCTATCCTCGCGATCGGATCCGTCGGATCGCGATCGGAGGGCTCCTAGCGCCCCTAAACTCCTCCTAACCCTAAAAACTGCTATATAATAGACCCTAGTCTATTTTGGCATGTCCCCTTCTTCTTCCCCCTTCCCCTCTATTTTTTTTTCTTTCCCTTTCTTTCAGATCAACCAATCCCCAAAAATTCTCCTGGTTCCCGAAGGATCCAGCCGCAGCCGCAGCTCAAGGCAGCCACGATCCAGATCCGGATCGGCGCCGCCGAGGTCAACGCTCGCCCAGCGCGCTTGGCCGATCGGACCGCATCGCTGCTCCACCGACCGCATCGGGCCAGATCGCTGCGCCCGCACCCCTTCGCCGCATCGGGCCAAGGCGTCCCCTCCCGCGTCGGGCCGTACGCCGCCAGCCCAGAGGACCAGGTCCCCACTTCCCCGCTGCAGTCCCGCATCGCTCCGGTGGGCCGCCACCTCCCCTCCGCGGCCCAGGCGCTCCGCCTCGTCCCGCCTTCCGCGCCGCCGAGCCAGCGGGCCGCTTCGGCCCAGCCGCGGGCGCGCCACCGCTCTGGCTCCCTCGCCTCAGTGGGCCACCGCTCCCCACCGCGGCGCCGAGCCAGGTGGGCTCGCCTCGCGCCTCCGCTCTCGCAGGCCTTCCTCCGCCGGGCCAGATCCGCGCCGCGGCCCACTTCTTCCTCAGCCGGCCCGAGCCCAGTTTTCCAGATCTGGATCTGGCTAGGTTGACTTCTTTTTCCTCTAAGTCCCTGTTTTAGTGTTCTGTGATGCACTTTTCAATCATGCATAACTTTTACTGTGATGCTCCGTTTTGCGCGTGTAATATGTCCAGACGTTCGTGGAGATGTGCTCTACGTTTCCCTGTTGTTGTCATGCTTGTTAGAGATCATCTAGGTGCTTGTTTTGCTGTTGCAAGAGTGCATCATGATATAAACTGCTGCTATGTGTTATTTTTGTGCCACCTTTGACATGTGATATCTTTTAGCCCGTTTGTCCAAATGATGCAAATGACATGTCCACGTGTTCGTCTTGCCACGAACTACGTGTTGCTTGTGATAGGTTGCATGGTAGATTTATTATGGCCTTGTTATCATCGTTGCAAAGTGCCATGTTCATGTGATGTGTTTTCACTTGTTATGAAATGCCATCTTGATGAGCTCGTTGCAATCGTTGTGTTCACCTCAATGATGCATGCTTGTGTGTTTCGGGATCACCTTCATGTGCACTTTGATGAGGTGCTTACCCTTTGCCATGTTTAGTTTCGAGGTGACTTAAACATGCTCTTTTATATGCCATGATGATATTGCTGTTTTAGGACTTAGTGGATTTTCACTAAGTCTGAAATCTGTAACGTTCCGATGCCATGTTCGTGTGATGTTCTATTAAAAAGCATGATAGTTTTGGAGTGGTTTTTGATTGTTCCTTGTAGTATATATTGTTGTCTTTCCATCCATGTCCTCACATGTCCATTTATGTGGCTGTAGCATGTTTATCTTTTGCTCTAAAGTTTCAATAAAATTCTGCTGCCAGAATTTTATTGTAAAGTTCAATATGTCCAAGATCATTGCTATTGATCCGTGACTCCGTTGGGGGTGCACTTTGGACTTAGTTGCTGTACTATATGTCTAGTTTGTGTTCAAGTCCTTTGCCATGCTTTTTGGGTGCTGTAGCTTAATTATTTTGAGCTCCGAAGATGCTATGTTGCTGTAATTTTCAGCTCTCGCTCAAATCTTGTTTCGGGCATAACTTTTAGCCCGTAACTCCGATTTCAGCGAATCTTATATCAAACTTGATTGTTTTTCTGTGTAGATTAATAATATCAGCTTGTTATCTTGTTTTGAGGTGTTTTGCTTGAGTGATATTTTCCGTGCTCCGTGTGCATCCTTAGTGCATCCATCATGCATTCATGTTTTTCGAGTGCGCATTGCATCTTGTTGATTGGTGCTTGGTGTGATTGTTTTGTTTAGAGCCGGAGGCTGAGACCGAGTACGAGGTTGAGCACGAGGTTTCCAACGAGGTTGAGCACGAGGACCCTTCTTACGATCCGAACGACTTCTCTTCAGGCAAGATGACCGAACCCCGATAACATTACTATCTTTGCCTATTGCTAGTAGTCTCGATCTTTAGTTTTGCCTCGATGCCCATGTTCTTCTTGTCAGCCTCCTACTTGTAACCAATTGCCATGTTTAACCAACCTACCTATGCAAACCGTTGCTTGGCTAAGTACGCTTCGCTCAACCCTTCTTATAGCGTTGCTAGTTGCAGGTGAAGATCGAAGATGCTTGCTTCTTGTTGAAGTTTGGTTGGGTTATATCACACTATATAAATGCTTAAAAATGAAATCATCTATATATTGGCAAGGGTGGAAGGCTAAGCCTTTTGCTTGGTGATTCGTTCCACTCATGCCGTTAGGATCCGTATAAGCCAGTTTTATGTTCCTTGATTATGCGTTCCTAACACGGTTGGGGTGTATGGGACCCCCTCGATAAACCGCTAAGTGCTAAGTCTTTTCCAGCAAGTCCCAACCTTGATACTATTTGCCTAAACAACTAAAACTTTCCGAGGGAGTAATTAACCCGAGGCTTAATTAATTCAACCCCCTGGGCCAGTGCTCGACTTGAGTGTTGGTCCAAACCAGAGTCACTTGCGGATACTACCTAGTTCGCTGGGGTCTTCGGTATCTGTACGTAGCGCTCATCCGGACGTGTCCTGAGACCTAGATACGTGCGGCTACTATCAGGGTGTCGACACGCCGGGAGGATTTGCTGGATTAGCCTTACCTTAGCTCGGTATATCTTGAGCACGGGATTCCGAGGATACTCGGGTCTTCCCACTTTGGAGTTGCGACTCCGCGGATCGTGGGCTTGTAATGGGTCAAGTTGGAACACCCCTGCAGGGTTTGAACTTTCAAAAGCCGTGCCCGCGGTTATGTGGCAGATGGGAGCTTGTTAATTCCGGTTGTAGATAACTTGACACAATGTTTCTAATACACTACCTGCGTGTGTTCCGTGACTGTCAATTTCCGAATAGGGATTCGGGAGTTGAACACGGAGGGGTTATGATTGTGGAGCTTGTAGCTAGGATCACTTCGTGATCACTTCTCGCCGAGGCCTTCTCTTCTCGCTCTCACTTACGTAAGCTAGATGCTAGTTGCTGCTGCAAACACTGTTACTTTTCTTTAGCCTTATCCTCACCCAAAGGCTTTGATAGTCTTGTTACCCGGAGACGGGATTGCTGAGTCCTCTGTGGCTCACAGTTACTTAACACACCAGATGCAGGTCCAGCTGTGAGCTATCCAGGTGATGGCACCGAGCTGGATTGGGAGTACGACGAGGAGCGTAGTCGGTACTATGTGCGCTACCCGGACGATCAGTAGTGGAGTCTCTTACTAGGATTCGATCCGCCTGTGGTTTATTTATCTGAGTTTGGTACTTTGACATTTGGCTTTTGCCCTTAGAGGGTTGTGATGTTCTTAATGTATGATGTTTCAGACTTGTACTGTAATTCTGTGACGTGGCGAGTGTAAGCCAACTATTTTCAGTTTACTATCCCCTCTTTTACATGAGTTGTGCAAAGATTACCAACTTGAGATCATTCTAGGATGGACTTATGCCTTTAAGTCGTGCCTCGACACGTAGGAGGTATAACTCCATCCTGGGCATTACAAGTTGGTATCAGAGCCTTCTCCGACCTAGGAGCCCCACTGTTTGATCGAACCGTTGACGGTCGAGTCTAGGCACACACTGAAAACTTTTTGAGTCCTATATTATATCGGAGAGTAGGATTTCTTTGCTTCTCATCCCCTTTCTCTCTGGTGAGGACTCCTGACGTCTACTCTTGTCTCTCCTATCTTCAAAATTTGCACAATTTTTTTTTTAGGAATCCCGCGAGTATTCTGGGATTGTTTCGATGTTCTTGTGACAAGGATATTGTTCCCGATGCCTCCTGTTACCGAGGAGTTGAGCTTCGGGGTATCATTGTAACAAGCATATTGCGACAGTACTAAATACTTAAGACGGCCGACATCGAAAATCTCCCCTATACGGCCAGTGGCAAGATAACCCCGACATCACCCAGTACTGGGGAGGTAGTTCGGGAGTATTGCCATAGCTTGTTATAGTGGATGCTTTTCGAAGGTCCGAGGTACACAGTTTCCGAGAAAGACTGGTTATGTGTTGAAGGATGGATACACCTGGATGTAGGTTAGAGTTGATTGCGCGGTGCTTCCCGTGTATCCCCAACACCTGATTGCATAACTGGAATCTTTCGGAAATCTATAGGTGGGTTTTATCCAGTAGATCGTAGGCATTCTTCCAACGAATGCAGGTTAGTGAGTTCGGGGTTCGACATTGAGTGAAGGGGTTATATGACCGAGGTTACTATCAGGAGTTGCATCTTAAAGGGTCCTTGGCTATGCTGATCCGGGGATTGCAAAACCTTTTCGTAACGCGTTCATATGCTTTCAGCACAAAGATGTTAGAACGAAACTCCTCTCTTGTGTTTGTTCCTTTCCGTACCTTGTTGTTTACTTATTTTATCCTTTTGATCCCTATGTGGCTTCTCGTGAAGACTGATGTTATCAATTAACTGAGAATAACATTCGTTCCTCTTGTTCGGATGATTTCATTCGTTCTTATTGCTCGAATGATTATTGTGAAGACTTGTTGCAATTCATTCCATTGATTCAGCTTATTCCTTTTGTCAATCAATTGCTGATTCGTGGTCATCTCTTACAGGATGGCTCCGAAAAAGGTTCCAAACGCTAACCCAGAGGGTGAAGAGGTTCCAGAACGTCCTCCTTCCCCTCCTCCTCCGCCTGAGGCTTGGAGAGCAATTATGGAGACTACAGCTCAGAACACTCAGTTGATGATGCAGATGATGCAGATGATGCAAGCTAATCAAGCTAATCAGGGTGTTCCAGTGAACCAAGGCAACTTCTTCCAGCAGCACCATGCTACTCTCAATCAGTTCTTGGCCAACAATCCTAAAGCTTTCAGTTACTGTGTCGACCCTCTTGATGCTGAGGATTGGTTGACCGACATAAAGAAGCATTTTGAGTGCAGTAACGTGAAAGAAGATGACTATGTGAAGTTTGCAGCCTTCCAACTGAAAGATCAAGCAGCTGACTGGTGGCAGCAGTACAAAGACTCCAGGCCGGGTCAAGTGATCTCTTGGGAGAATTTCTGCAAGGATTTCCGCTCGCACCACATTCCTACAAGTGTCATCGAGGGTATGCGTGAGCAATTCCGCAACCTCAAGCAGGGCTCCATGACAGTCTATCAGTATAATGTCAAGTTCCAAAACCTCGCTCGCTATGCAAAGCAAGACATTCCTGATGCCAAGAGTAAAATCTATCAGTTCCGTGGAGGTCTCAAAGATGAACTTCAGCTTGCTCTCACTTTGTTCGAGCCAGACGAATTCGATAAGTTCTATAACATGGCTTTGAAACAAGAAGCAGCTCAGCTTAAGATGGAGGCTTCTAGGAAGAGAATTCGAGATGCTGTTCACTCTTCCTCATCGTCTCAGTTGGCTGCGAAACAACAGAAATTCTGGCTTCCTCCTCCTCCAGTGATTCGAGCTCCATACAACAACTCCAACAACAAGAACTCTAGTGGTCGTGGTTTCTCCCACCCACCCAACCCGAGCAACCAGTCGAAGAAGCAGTTTCAGTCTCAAGGCTCCAAGTCAAGTGGCTCTCATTTCCGTCCTCTCTCTGAAGTGGTGTGCAACAAGTGTGGCCAGAAGGGTCATTATGCCAACAGATGTCCGAATCCGAAGCGTCTTCCTCCTCCTCCACCTATGAGTTCAGCTATTGTCAAGCATGATCCAAAGTCTGCAAGGGTCAATCTGATGAGTGCAGCTGAAGCGGAGAACTCTTCTGATGTCATTTTGGGTAACCTCTCAGTGAACTCTTTTCCAGCTAAAGTATTGTTTGATTCGGGTGCATCTTTGTCCTTCATTTCAAGACCTTTTGTTGCTAAGCATGAATTGGTTTCGGAGAGGATTCCTAGACCTTTAAAGATTATTTCTCCGGGTTTGCAAATGACTTCCAACACAGTTGTTCCGGATATTTCTATTCGCATGGGTGATTATCGATTTTTGGCTTCTCCGGTGGTTCTTGGTCATTCTGATATCGACCTCATCCTCGGAATGGATTGGCTTTCTCAGCATGATGCTCATATTGATTGTGCTCAAAAGGAAGTCAAGTTGACTCATTCTGATGAAGATGTGATTATCTTCGCCTCCAGGGATAATACTATTCGGCTTTTCTCTCTTAATGATAAGGGCGAAATTAATGCCATAGAGCAAATTCCAGTGGTGAACGAATATCAAGACGTCTTTCCAGAAGAACTTCCAGGCATGCCTCCACACCGTCAGGTGGAGTTTGTCATTGAACTCAAGCCGGGCACTGAGCCTGCGTGCCGGCGTCCATACAAGCTCTCTCCGGATGAATTGAAGGAATTGAAGAAGCAGCTTGATAAGCAGGAGAGTATGGGTCTCATCAGACCGAGTACATCTCCGTGGGGCTGTGGTGTCTTATTTGTCAAGAAGAAAGATGGCACGGAGCGTCTCTGTGTTGACTACCGGCCATTGAACAAGAAGACGATTAAGAACAAGTATCCGCTCCCCAACATCAACGAACTCTTTGAGCAGCTCAAAGGAGCTAAAGTGTTCTCTAAGCTTGACCTCCGAATGGGCTATCATCAAATTCGCATTCGCGAGGAAGACATTCCCAAGACGGCCTTCAGAACGAGCTACGGTTCATACGAGTATACCGTCATGTCCTTCGGTCTCGCCAATGCTCCTCCTACCTTTTCAAGGATGATGCATTACATCTTCAACCCCTATACTGGCGAGTTTGTGCTTGTGTATCTGGATGATATTCTGGTGTTTTCCAAGAATGAAGAAGATCACGAAAAGCACTTGCGTCTGGTTCTTGATCGACTCCGAGAGCATAAATTCTATGCCAAGTTCTCCAAGTGCGAGTTTTTTGGCTCGACAAGGTTTTGTACCTGGGCCACATCATCTCAGCTGACGGTATTGCGGTTAATCCCGAGAAAGTTGAAGCAATTGTCAACTGGGAAGCTCCTCAGAACGTCAAGCAGCTCCGCAGTTTTCTGGGTCTTGCCAGCTATTGCAGAAGATTTGTTGAAAACTTCTCCAAGATTGCCAAGCCTCTTTCCAACCTGCTTCAGAAGAATGTCAAATACTTTTGGTCTCCAGAGTGTGAATTGGCATTCAAAACCCTCAAAGAGAAGCTTGTCTCTGCTCCAGTTCTGACTCCTCCGGATGAAACCAAGCCCTATGAAGTATTCTGTGATGCTTCTCTTCAAGGTCTTGGTGGTGTGCTTATGCAAGATAAGAGAATTGTGGCATATACTTCTCGGCAGCTCAAGCCAAGTGAGAAGAACTATCCCACACATGATCTCGAGCTAGCAGCTGTGGTACATGCTCTAATTACGTGGAGACATCTGTTGTTGGGCAGAAAGGTCGACATCTTCACTGATCACAAAAGCTTGAAGTACATCTTCACACAGCCGCATCTGAACCTCCGCCAGACTCGTTGGGTCGAAATGATCCAAGAGTACAACCCCAGCATCGAATACACTCCAGGCAAGGCGAATGTGATTGCAGATGCTTTGAGCAGAAAGGCATATTGCAACAGCCTTCTTATCAAGCCGTACCAGCCTGAGCTTTGTGAAGCATTCAGGAAGCTCAACCTCCAAGTTGTTCCGTAGGGTTTTCTTGCAAATCTCCAAATTGCTCCTACCTTGGAAGATCAAGTCTGTGAGGCCCAGCTCAGTGATACCATGGTGAAGAAGGTGAAACATGGGATTGCAAAGGGCACTCCAAAATACAAGTGCTTCCGTGTTGATGAGAGAGATACCTTGTTCTTCGAGGACAGACTCGTTGTTCCCAAAGGTGATCTCAGGAAGCTCATAATGGAAGAAGCTCATGATTCTCTCCTTTCCATTCATCCTGGCAGTTCCAAGATGTATCAAGACCTCAAGCAATCTTACTGGTGGACACGCATGAAAAGGGAGATTGCCCAATTCGTGAACGAATGTGATGTATGCAGAAGAGTGAAAGCAGAACATCAACGTCCAGCCGGTCTTCTCCAACCTCTTCCTATTCCCGAGTGGAAGTTCGACCACATTGAAATGGACTTCGTCACTGGCTTTCCTAAGTCCAAGCGAGGCAATGATGCTATCTTTGTGGTGATTGACAAGCTTACCAAAGTCGCTCACTTTCTTCCAGTCAAAGAATCAATCAATGCAGCTCAACTTGCAGAGCTGTACACTTCCAGAATTGTGTCCCTACATGGCATTCCTCAAGTGATATCCTCAGACCGTGGCAGCTTGTTCACATCAAGGTTCTGGGACTCCTTTCAGTCCGCCATGGGCACGAAGATCAGGTTCAGCACTGCCTTTCACCCTCAGACTAGTGGTCAAGTCGAGCGTGTGAATCAGATTCTAGAAGACATGCTCAGAGCCTGTGTCATCTCCTTCGGCATGAAATGGGAAGACTGTCTTCCATTTGCCGAGTTCTCTTACAACAACAGCTTTCAAGCAAGTGCAGGCAAAGCACCATTTGAAATTCTCTATGGCAGAAAGTGCCGTACCCCTCTCAACTGGTCTGAAACAGGCGAACGCCAACTTCTTGGCAATGACTTGATCTCAGAAGCCGAAGAAATGTGCAAAGTCATACGTGAGAATCTCAAGGCCGCTCAGTCGCGTCAGAAGAGCTACTATGACGGCAAGCATCGTGATTTGGCTTTCGACATCGGTGATCATGTCTATCTCCGAGTTTCTCCGATGAAAGGAACCCAAAGATTCGGTATCAAAGGAAAACTTGCTCCTAGATACGTCGGGCCTTTCAAGATTCTTGGCAAAAGAGGCGACCTAGCCTATCAGCTTGAGCTCCCCCACAACTTTGCAAATGTTCATGATGTCTTCCATGTGTCTCAACTTCGCAAATGCTTCAAGGCACCTGAGCGCATGATTCCGTTTGAGGAGATTGATCTTCAACAAGACCTGTCCTACCGAGAGCATCCCATTGCCATTCTCGAAGAAACAGAACGCAAGACCCGCAACAAGTCCATCAAGTTTCTGAAAGTCAAGTGGTCACATCACACAGACCGAGAAGCTACCTGGGAACGAGAAGATCATCTTCGTTCCGAGTACCCTTCCTTTTTCCAGTCCTAGATCTCGGGACGAGATCTTTTTGTAGTAGAGGAGAGTTTGTAATGCCCCGGATGTAATACTTTCCCTTTTTGGGTATATAATATATCTCCGGCTTCATCTATTTCCATTCCGGGTTCTTTGTCTTTCGGGTTTTCGTCGTTTTGTTGTGTGAGTGTGTGGCATTCATTCATATCATGTAGACATGTGCATTGCATTGCATTTGTGTTGTGGGTTGCATCCGGTTCGTGGCGTTCCTTCCCGTTGTCCGTTTCGTGTTCCGGAGCTCCCTCACGTGTCCGTGACGTCCCGTAGGCCTACTTTGTTGTTCGGGCGTTTTACGTTACCGGTGTGCCGCGAGGTTGTTTTGTTGTGTGCAACCCGCCTCTCAAATCTCGTCTCGTTTGGACTCCGTTGACTTTTCCATCCGTTGTTCGTGTGGGCCCGAAGTGCCTTCACTTCGTGTCCCAGAAACACCCCCTACTGCATTCTTTTATCTCCGTCTAGGCCTTTTAAATCTATCCCCGCGATCGGATCCGTCGGATCGCGATCGGAGGGCTCCTAGCGCCCCTAAACTCCTCCTAACCCTAAAAACTGCTATATAATAGACCCTAATCTATTTTGGCATGTCCCCTTCTTCTTCCCCCTTCCCCTCTATTTTTTTTCTTTCCCTTTCTTTCAGATCAACCAATCCCCAAAAATTCTCCTGGTTCCCGAAGGATCCAGCCGCAGCCGCAGCTCGAGGCAGCCACGATCCAGATCCGGATCGGCGCCGCCGAGGTCAACGCTCGCCCAGCGCGCTTGGCCGATCGGACCGCATCGCTGCTCCACCGACCGCATCGGGCCAGATCGCTGCGCCCGCACCCCTTCGCCGCATCGGGCCAAGGCGTCCCCTCCCGCGTCGGGCCGTACGCCGCCAGCCCAGAGGACCAGGTCCCCACTTCCCCGCTGCAGTCCCGCATCTCTCCGGTGGGCCGCCACCTCCCCTCCGCGGCCCAGGCGCTCCGCCTCGTCCCGCCTTCCGCGCCGCCGAGCCAGCGGGCCGCTTCGGCCCAGCCGCGGGCGCACCACCGCTCCGGCTCCCTCGCCTCAGTGGGCCACCGCTCCCCACCGCGGCGCCGAGCCAGGTGAGCTCGCCTCGCGCCTCCGCTCCCGCAGGCCTTCCTCCGCCGGGCCAGATCCGCGCCGCGGCCCACTTCTTCCTCAGCCGGCCCGAGCCCAGTTTTCCAGATCTGGATCTGGCTAGGTTGACTTCTTTTTCCTCTAAGTCCCTGTTTTAGTGTTCTGTGATGCACTTTTCAATCATGCATAACTTTTACTGTGATGCTCCGTTTTGCGCGTGTAATATGTCCAGACGTTCGTGGAGATGTGCTCTACGTTTCCCTGTTGTTGGCATTCTTGTTAGAGATCATCTAGGTGCTTGTTTTGCTGTTGCAAGAGTGCATCATGATATAAACTGCTGCTATGTGTTATTTTTGTGCCACCTTTGACATGTGATATCTTTTAGCCCGTTTGTCCAAATGATGCAAATGACATGTCCACGTGTTCGTCTTGCCACGAACTACGTGTTGTTTGTGATAGGTTGCATGGTAGATTTATTATGGCCTTTTTATCATCGTTGCAAAGTGCCATGTTCATGTGATGTGTTTTCACTTGTTATGAAATGTCATCTTGATGAGCTCGTTGCAATCGTTGTTTTCACCTCAATGATGCATGCTTGTGTGTTTCGGGATCACCTTCATGTGCACTTTGATGAGGTGCTTACCCTTTGCCATGTTTAGTTTCGAGGTGACTTAAACATGCTCTTTTATATGCCATGATGATATTGCTGTTTTAGGACTTAGTGGATTTTCACTAAGTCTGAAATCTGTAACGTTCCGATGCCATGTTCGTGTGATGTTCTAGGAAAAAGCATGATAGTTTTGGAGTGGATTTTGATTGTTCCTTGTAGTATATATTGTTGCCTTTCCATCCATGTCCTCACATGTCCATTTATGTGGCTGTAGCATGTTTATCTTTTGCTCTAAAGTTTCAATAAAATTCTGCTGCCAGAATTTTATTGTAAAGTTCAATATGTCCAAGATCATTGCTATTGATCCGTGACTCCGTTGGGGGTGAACTTTGGACTTAGTTGTTGTACTATATGTCTAGTTTGTGTTCAAGTCCTTTGCCATGCTTTTTGGGTGCTGTAGCTTAATTATTTTGAGCTCCGAAGATGCTATGTTGCTGTAATTTTCAGCTTTCGCTCAAATCTTGTTCCGGGCATAACTTTTAGCCCGTAACTCCGATTTCAGCGAATCTTATATCAAATTTGATTGTTTTTATGTGTAGATTAATAATATCAGCTTGTTATCTTGTTTTGAGGTGTTTTGCTTGAGTGATATTTTCCGTGCTCCGTGTGCATCCTTAGTGCATCCATCATGCATTCATGTTTTTCGAGTGCGCATTGCATCTTGTTGATTGGTGCTTGGTGTGATTGTTTTGTTTAGAGCCGGAGGCTGAGACCGAGTACGAGGTTGAGCACGAGGTTTCCAACGAGGTTGAGCACGAGGACCCTTCTTACGATCCGAACGACTTCTCTTCAAGCAAGATGACCGAACCCCGATAACATTACTATCTTTGCCTATTGCTAGTAGTCTCGATCTTTAGTTTTGCCTCGATGCCCATGTTCTTCTTGTCAGCCTCCTACTTGTAACCAATTGCCATGTTTAACCAACCTACCTATGCAAACCGTTGCTTGGCTAAGTACGCTTCGCTCAGCCCTTCTTATAGCGTTGCTAGTTGCAGGTGAAGATCGAAGATGCTTGCTTCTTGTTGAAGTTTGGTTGGGTTATATCACACTATATAAATGCTTAAAAATGAAATCATCTATATATTGGCAAGGGTGGAAGGCTAAGCCTTTTGCTTGGTGATTTGTTCCACTCATGCCGTTAGGATCCGTATAAGCCGGTTTTATGTTCCTTGATTATGCGTTCCTAACACGGTTGGGGTGTATGGGACCCCCTCGATAAACCGCTAAGTGCTAAGTCTTTTCCAGCAAGTCCCAACCTTGGTACTATTTGCCTAAACAACTAAAACTTTTCGAGGGAGTAATTAACCCGAGGCTTAATTAATTCAACCCCTGGGCCAGTGCTCGACTTGAGTGTTGGTCCAAACCAGAGTCACTTGCAGATACTACCCAGTTCGCTGGGGTCTTCGGTATCTGTACGTAGCGCTCATCTGGACGTGTCCTGAGACCTAGATACGCGCGGCTACTATCAGGGTGTCGACACGCCGGGAGGATTTGCTGGATTAGCCTTACCTTAGCTCGGTATATCTTGAGCACGGGATTCCGAGGATACTCGGGTCTTCCCACTTTGGAGTTGCGACTCCGCGGATCGTGGGCTTGTAATGGGTCAAGTTGGAACACCCCTGCAGGGTTTGAACTTTCGAAAGCCGTGCCCGCGGTTATGTGGCAGATGGGAGCTTGTTAATTCCGGTTGTAGATAACTTGACACAATGTTTCTAATACACTACCTGCGTGTGTTCCGTGACTGTCAATTTCCGAATAGGGATTCGGGAGTTGAACACGGAGGGGTTATGATTGTGGAGCTTGTAGCTAGGATCACTTCGTGATCACTTCTCGCCGAGGCCTTCTCTTCTCGCTCTCACTTACGTAAGCTAGATGCTAGTTGCTGCTGCAAACACTGTTACTTTTCTTCAGCCTTATCCTCACCCAAAGGCTTTGATAGTCTTGTTACCCGGAGACGGGATTGCTGAGTCCTCTGTGGCTCACAGTTACTTCACACACCAGATGCAGGTCCAGCTGTGAGCTATCTAGGTGATGGCACCGAGCTGGATTGGGAGTACGACGAGGAGCGTAGTCGGTACTATGTGCGCTACCCGGACGATCAGTAGTGGAGTCTCTTACTAGGATTCGATCCGCCTGTGGTTTATTTATCTGAGTTTGGTACTTTGACATTTGGCTTTTGCCCTTAGAGGGTTGTGATGTTCTTAATGTATGATGTTTGAGACTTGTACTGTAATTCTGTGACGTGGCGAGTGTAAGCCAACTATTTTCAGTTTACTATCCCCTCTTTTACATGAGTTGTGCAAAGATTACCAAACTTGAGATCATTCTAGGATGGACTTATGCCTTTAAGTCGTGCCTCGACACGTAGGAGGTATAACTCCATCCTGGGCATTACACTAGCACATACGACATGTAGAGCATGGCAAGACGAACACGTGGACATGTCATCTGCATCATTCGGACAAACGAGCTAAAAGATATCACATGGCAAAGATGACATAAAAACATCACATAGCAGCAGTTTATATCATGATGCACTCTTTCAACAGCAAAACAAGCACCTAGATGATCTCTAACATGCATGACAACAGCAGACAAAACGTAGAGCAAGTCTCCACGAACGTCTGGACATATTATATGCGCGAATCGGACAAACACACAAGGAGATCTAGTAGTTCTAATAAAGCATCACAGAACAAAAATAGCAGGGACTTAGGTGGAAAAAGAGGTAAACCTCAGATCTGAGAAAAATCTAGGTCAACGGGCCCGGGGCGGATCCGACCCGAGATCTGCTGCGGCTGGGCTTGCGAGGAGGCTGCTGGGGCGGCCCAGCCGATCGGTGGCTGCGGCGGCCCGCGGAGGCGACGGACGGGCGGTGCGGCCCGGCTGCGGTGGCGAGGCCGGCCTGGCGCTCGCGGCCTGGTGGCGCGGAGCGGAGGGAGGCGCGGCCCGGCGCGGAGGCGAGGCGGGGCTCCTGGGCCGGGGAGTCCAGGCGGGCGGCTGCGGCCCGGGGCGGCTTGAAGGAGGGGCGCTGGTGCGGCCTGGCGCCTGGCGACGCGGAGTGGCGGCGGTGTGGGCCTCGGCTCGGAGCAGCGCGACCCGACAGCTGGAGGCGGAGCGGTGAAGTGGGGACCTGGCGCGGCGTACGGCCCGCTGGGCTGGCGCGGGAGATGCGACCGGCGCGCGCGGCCTGGCTGGAGGCGACTTCGCCCGACCGATCGAGGCAATTCCCAGCGATGCGTTGACCCTGGCGCTGCGGGATCGAAGGAGGGGATCGAGAGGGCGGCGCTGTGGCTGGCTCGATCTGGCTGGTTCCCTCGGGAACTGGCCAGATGGAGAGGAAGGGCTAGATCTGAGAGGAAAAAATGAAGGGGGAGAGGGGAAGAAGAAAGGGATGCCCAAAATTTAGACTAGGGTCTAATATATAGCAGGTAGCTAGGGTTTGGAGACTTGGGAGTGTTTAGGAGCCCTCCGATCGCGATCCGACGAATCCGATCGCGGGGGTAGTCTAGAAGGGCCTAGGAGAAGATAGTAGACTGCTGTAGGGGTGTTTCCGGGACACGAAGTGAAGGCACTTTGGACCCACACGAACAACGGATGGGATAGCCAACGGAGTCCAAACGAGACGAGATTTGAGAGGCGGGTTGCACACAACAAAACAACAACACAGACAACAACCTCGCGGCACACCGGTAACGTTACACGCCCAAACAACAAAGTAGGCCTACGGGACGTCACGGACACGTGAGGGAGCTCCGGAACGCGAACGGACAACGGGAAGAAACGCGTGGAACCGGATGCAACCGCCAACACAAATGCAATGCGATGCACATGTCTACATGTTATGAATAAATGCCACACACTCACACAACAAAACGACGAAAACCCGAAAGACAAAGAACCCGGAATGGAAATAGATGAAGCCGGAGATATATTATATGCCCAAAAGGGAAAGTATTACATCCGGGGCATTACAGAAAGTCCTTGCAGAAATCCTCCCAAGAGATCACACGACCTGGCCTGGAGTCTTTGTACTGCTGCCACCAGTCAGCTGCTTGGTCTTTGAGTTGGAAGGCTGCAAACTTCACATAGTCCTCTTCCCTTATGTTACTGCACTCAAAATGCTTTTTGATATCGGTTAACCAATCTTCAGCATCGAGAGGGTCGACACAGTAACTGAAAGCTTTTGGTTGATTGGCCAAGAACTGGTTGAGAGTAGCATGGTGCTGTTGGTTGAAGAAGTTGCCTTGGTTCCCTGGAACACCCTGATTAGCTTGATTAGCTTGCATCTGCTGCATCATGTGCATAAACATCTGGGTGTTCTGATTTGTAGTCTGCATAATCGCTCTCCATGCCTCAGACGGAGGAGGAGGGGAAGGAGGACGATCTGGGACCTCTTCACCCTCTGGGTTAGCGTTGGGAACTTTTTTCGGAGCCATCCTGAAAGAGATGACCACGAATCAGCAATTTGATTGAAAGAAGGTATAAGCTGAAACAACGGATTAAAATGCAACATATACTTCACAAGAATCATTCGAACAATAGGAACGAATGAAATCATTCGAACAAGAGGAACGAATGAAATTCTCAGTTAAATGATAACATCAATCTTTCACGAGAAGCCACATAGGGGACAAAAGGTAAATAAGAAAAACAACAAGGTACAGATGGAAACAAACACAAGATAGGAGCTTCATTCTAACATCTTTGTGCTGTAAGCTTATGAACGCGTTACAAAAGGGTTTTGCAATCCCCGGATCAGCATAGCCAAGGACCCTTTAAGATGCAACTCCCGATCGGAACATCGGTCATAAAACCACTTCACTCAATTTAGAACCCCGAACTCGCTAACCTGCATTCGTTGGAAGAATGCCTACGATCTACTGGATAAACCCACCTATCAATTTCCGAAAGTTTCCAGTTATGCAATCAGGTGTTGGGGATACAGGGGAAGCACCGCGCAATCAACTCTAAACCTACATCCAACTGTATCCATCCTTCAACACATAACCAGTCTTTCTCGGAAACCGTCTACCTCAGACCTTCGAAAAGCATCCACTATACCAAGCTATGGCAATACTCCCGAACTACCTCCCCAGTACTGGGTAATGTCGGGGTTATCTTGCCACTAACCGTATAGGAGAGATTTTCGATGTCGGCCGTCTTAAGTATTTAGTACTTCCGCGATATGCTTGTGACGATAATACCCCGAAGCTCAACTCCCCGGGACACTGCCACAACCCCTAATATCAGGAGGCATCGAGAACAATATTCTCGTCACAAGAACATCGAAACAATCCAAGAATACTCGCGAGATTCCTAAAAAAATTTGGTGCAATTTTTGAAAGTGGAAGAGGCAAGAGTAGACGTCAGGAGTCCTCACCAGAGAGAAAGGGGATGAGAAGCAAAGAAATCCTACTCTCCGATATAAATATAGGACTCAAAAAATATTTTCAGTGTGTGCCTAGACTCAACCGTCAACGATTCGATCAATCAGTGGGGACTCCTAGGTCGGAGAAGGCTCTGATACCAACTTGTAATGCCCAGGATGGGACTATATCTCCTACGTGTCGAGGCACGACTTAGAGACATAACCCCATCCTGGAATGATCGCAAGTTTGGTATCTTTGCACAACTCATGTAAAAATGGGGATGAAAAACATAAAAATAGTTGGCTTACACTCGCCACGTCACACAAATTCATTACATGTATCAATCATCATACAAAAGAACATCACAGCCCATCTAAGGGTAAAATCCAAATGACAAGATACCAAACATAATTGAAAACCACAGGTCGGATCGAATCCTAGTAGAAGTACCACTACTGATCATCGAGATAACGAACATAGTAACGGCTACGCTCCTCGTCGTACTCCCAGTCTAGCTCGGTGCCATCACCTGGATAGCTCACCATCGGACCTGCATCTGGTGTGGTGAACTAACTGTGAGCCACAGAGGACTCAGCAATCCCGTTCCCGGGTAACAAGACTATTTAAACCTTGGGTGAGGGTAAGGTTGAACAAAAGAACAAGTTGTTGACACCAGATTTTGGCACGGCATAAAAAGCAAATAAGATGGCCTCAAATGGAAAAGTGCTCAAAGTGAAAAAGTTTCGTATTGTCGAGGTGAACATCTTTTAAGATTGGGCCATCGTCATCCGATCTCATCTCGAGTGCCAAAACTATGCTCAAAGCACTGAGATTTTATATCTAGAGCAGTATTCGGCAGATTAGACCACCAAGACTGCTTCATATGGAAAAACTTCCTACACGAATTGTCTTCGTCTCGTCGAAACGGTCGATTTTGATAAAAAAATCGTCCCAATCCGAGTTCGTATGCAAAAGTTACAGCCATCCGAACACAGCCCTGTCACAGAGCCAAAAGTGGCGCGCCCCACCAGCCACGTGTCTGATGGGTAGCGCGAATAACATCCTGTATTGCGTGACCGTTTTGGCCTAGAAGATGGCTTCAAATCGAAAAATGTTCAACATGAAAGTTGTTCGTCGCGTCGAAGCGGTCAAGATTGCTTTTGGACTCTTTTCCATCCGAGGTCGTTTACCACCTCAAATATTACCCGCAAGGTACAACCAGTTTAAACCGAACAGTTTTGGAAAGTTCGGACAAAATCAATCCGAATTTGGCTAGGTTTTTGGACGTGAATCCAAGCCTTTTCCTTGCACGGGAAGTCCAGCCGCCTCTTATATACCTAAGGGGTGACGGCCGATTGAACAACACACAATCGAACAAACACATCTACTACTTTTTCGTGTTAATCTATCCCCTACCCTTGTATCTTCTTCCTCGTTCTTCGTTCGTTCTTCTTCATTGCAGGGCGGCGAACCTCGAGGCCCTAGGGGCGATCAGGTCGACCTAGGGCAGCCCATAGCCGCCGCGCGCCCTGACGGGGTCCCTCCCGGGCGTGTGGGGTTTCGGGTCCTCAAAAGCGCCCGCCGGATTGCTTGCGTACCGCGCTTCCGGACGGGTCTCCTTCGACGTGAGCTGTGGTGCATCACCCTCGGCGTCGGAGGTACACGGTGACGTGTTCGTGTGCGAACACACTTTTTGGCGACTCCGCTGGGGACGAAGCTTCGAACAGTCTCCAGCCTGTTCTTGCTACGAGGAGAGCGTCATCAAGCGGCTGCAATCTACAACGGTAACATGTATCATCAATCTCCTTATGTAGATGCAAATAGCCATTATGTTGATGTTGCTAGATCTTTCAATGGACATGTCATGTCGGCTAGCCCTAACGAGCAAAGGCCGACTAGTTATTCCATCGGAGAAAGTTGGAATTCACAGAACCGCGACATGCAACTTATGAATCTGAACTTTCGTGCATCGGCAACACCTTTCAATATGCCGATGAATAACATGATTTGTTCAAGTGATCAATATATGACACCTCATGTACATGAGGGCATCTCATAGTTTTGTCCATCGGCTGCCGACTCGCGATATGCGGGTTCATCCCCAAACATGCCGATGGACGGGGGAATCGGCCATGCATCATGTAGTTATTTGGCTAGTTATCCTCAAACATCATATACTATACCTCATAAGATTAATTGTTCAGGGGCATATGAAACTAAAAATATTCAAGACTCGGCTCGCCTTCGCGGTTATAGCCGAGTAGATGGAGATTCTATAGGAGAAAATGTGCCTAATATTACAGGAGATGAGGTGGCTCTGGCTGCACTAAAAAGTTTAGCCCAAAATAAGAAGATTAGTGCTATTTGCCTTGAGCAACACGAAAAGGGATTGGTTCCTGATTATGAGGCAATAAGAGCTAGGGTTTTAAAAGAAGACGAAGTGTTGCCGATTGATCAAATTAGCATGAGAAAATATTCAACAACAGTGCACACATCTTCACCTATCATTGGAGCATGTTATACACCCCCTATACAATCGCAAAGTTTCGGCAACATCAATTCATTGCCGAAAGTTCGTAAAAGTATTGGGGGGCAAGCCGATCCAAGCAGGGCTGAGTTTAAAGAAAAATATGTGGCCCAAGTGGACAAGATCAAGTCAAACCTCACAGGGAATAGCGTCAACGAATTTACTACGCCAACTCTTGAGGAATTACCAGCAGAATATCGACATGCTTATGAAGCACTCAAGAAGAAGCGTGAAGTGGGATATTTGCAAGAATATGTCAAGTGCCTTCCTCCATGTAGCAACCATGTTGGCTCTTCTACACTTTTGAAGCAAGATGAAAAAGAAGCTTTGCAAGAAAATCATCAAGAAGGGGTTCACTTGGCTAATACGGTTGATTCGGTTGAAACCGAGTCAAATATGACTAAGTCGTCTACAGCTGAGTTGAACAGTTTCTTTGGTAACAAGATAATGGTGGATTCAATTGAAACCAAATTGACCACTGAGACGTTTAAGGCCGAGTGCGTTGCATCGAGCCAGCCGAGTGCATTGTGCCAACCGAGTACATCTTGTCAGACGAGTACATGACCGGCTAAAGCCGCTAAAGCCGAGTGCATCAAGCCAGTTATTGCTGCGTGTACCAAAATAGAAGATGCAAGCTTCACCAAGCAAAAGAATGGACAAAGTAATATGGCCGAACAAAGTTCGGTTAACGATGAACATCAAGAACAAGAAAATTCAGTCGAGCAAAGTTCAACTCGCGAAGAGCATCCAAGTGAAATCTACTCAGGCAATCCGAGTGATGAGGCACGAGATCCAGAAAAAGAGGAAGATGCATTCGAGAATTATTCAGAAGTGGAGCAAGGTATTGCTCCAGTGGTGCAACCATCTTCTCGTTCCAACGGCTTCACAAAGGTACACCTAGCCGAGAGTTTACTCAGTTTTCGATTCGGTCACAATCATATTGTTGATGCACTCGTTAGTAAGATTCTAATTAATTTTGAAAGACAGATCGAGATGAGTAATCTGTTTGTTTTGAATTATCTTGTCACTAATCATGCTGATCAACACATGGCGCCATTCATAGAGGCTAATAGTGACAACTTATCGCAACCAAACTTTTTCCCGTCATGCCGACTGAACTTTATATTCATATGGACAACTTTGTTTGTTTCATGCCTGGCTAACATTTGGTCTCAGATGAGACGTATATTCTGAAATTATTTTGGTTGCAGGAATATAAAGCCAGGTTCAAAGTTCTCCAGGATAGCCGATTCAAGAGCATCGGGAAAGGAGGACGAAAATCAATGCATAGCCGAGTCAGATGATATTAAACTCACACCGCTCGGTTGTTTTGTATCAAAGCCGGTATCACAATATCGGTTAATGGACCAGGAGTGTACGTCCAGTGCAGGCATAGTTGATCACATCATCGGTACATCGCTGACTAATCCTATTATTATAATTGATCACGATGTCGAGCCGTCAAGACAAGAGCCAACGCAATGTTCGTTCAAGCAAAATGTCAAATATTGCAACATGATCCATCAAGTCAAGCAATCGGACAAGATAGGACGATTGGAGTTTGTTGATGCACGATCATTTGGACAGTCGGATCATTTTGACGGCCATCAAATGTTGAATCGGCTATCTCCAGCCGATTTATCTAAAAGTGGATATGTCCACGTAAATGATGATGGGGTCAAGTCTTCGAGCAAGGATATTGTTAAAAAGTGCATCAAGAGCAATCTTGAAGACGAAAATTCCATCAAAGCTAAAATGGTAACATCTAGCACTAGGGGGAAACAAGAGAATTCAAAGACCGTTGCACGCACAACCAAAGAAAGCAAAGGCCATGATAAGCACAAAAGCAAAAAGCCGAAAGTCACTTTTGTGCAGTTATTAGAAAAGTACCAAAAGATAAGTGAGGGAAAGAGTGCTTATCGGCCGAGTGAAGCAAAAGCATCGAGGTCACCCCCAAGGCATAAATCTGAAGACTGGAATTGGCAAAGGAAGACGTTGAGCAAGCAGACTTCATATCCTCCTTTTGGGCCGCTAGTGCCAATGTCGTGGATGCCTCCCTACGCTCATGTAAATCCATATCTATCATGGGGCAGGTATGATACAAGGGCACATTATCCATCTTATTTTAGATCATCTCGCCCACATTATGCAGCTCCAAAAAGATCAACATTTGATGAACAATCACACGTCAAAGACCGTTTCAATCATAAGGAATCGGTCCGGAGCTCAAGGAACAAGAAAGAGGTGGTTAAGCAAGTGTACCAGGTCAAGAAAGATGGTCGTAAGTGTGCTACTTCGGATTTGTTCTCAAATAACAAAGAGCCAGTTTAAGTATTGACATTGGCTACAAAAGGCAACGAGTCAAGTCAATCAAGTGCCAAATCTGAAGGGAAGAAGTTGAGAGTGCACAAGGCCAAAAAAGAGTTGGCATTGGTTGAAATAGAATCACAGCCGAGGTGCCCACTCGGCTTAGCGCATTGGCAAGAGAAGGAATTACAAAAACTTAGTGCACATGAGTTGAGAAAGAAGAACATGGCATGGCTTCCCAAGAGGAGCAGTCAAAATAGAAATGATGTCCGACCTTCTATTGCAACAAGTGTTAAAAAAGTGAAGAAAGAAAAGGATGGCCGCAAGAGTGTTATTTTAGATCTGACTCCAAATGACAAAAAGCCAGTCGAGTCTATGTTGGTTGCTAAGGACAAGAAAGTGAAGCAAGTAAATCTCAGGGATCTGATCACCGATTTTGGACAGGCCAAGCCGGAGATGCCCAAAGCCAGGAAGAACTTGCCAGTGCATAAACCAAAATCCCAGCCGGGATGCCCTCTCGGGTTACCATATTCGCAACAGAAGAAACTGAAACAGCTTAGGGCCAAAGAGCTGGAGAAAAGGAACATGGCCTGGGTTCCTAAGGAAAATCCTCGAGACAAGTGCGGCATCACATCTCCTGTTGCGAAGCCAGCAGAAATAAGGGAGTACAAGTGTAAATCCCGTAGGCGAGGACGACAATTTTCATCTCACTATAGGAAACTCCAGGAGGCGTGTCCTCCACATTCTTCAATCGTATCATCAAAATCAACGCCGAGTGCATCAAGCTAGTTATTGCCGCGTGTACCAAAATAGAAGATGCAAGCTTCACCAAGCAAAAGAACGGACAAAGTAATATGGCCGAACAAAGTTCGGTTAACGATGAACATCAAGAACAAGAAAATTCAGTCGAGAAAAGTTCAACTCGCGAAGAGCATCCAAGTGAAATCTACTCAGGCAATCCGAGTGATGAGGCACGAGATCCAGAAAAAGAGGAAGATGCATTCGAGAATTATTCAGAAGTGGAGCAAGGTATTGCTCCAGTGGTGCAACCATCTTCTCGTTCCAACGGCTTCACAAAGGTACACCTAGCCGAGAGTTTACTCAGTTTTCGATTCGGTCACAATCATATTGTTGATGCACTCGTTAGTAAGATTCTAATTAATTTTGAAAGACAGATCGAGATGAGTAATCTGTTTGTTTTGAATTATCTTGTCACTAATCATGCTGATCAACACATGGCGCCATTCATAGAGGCTAATAGTGACAACTTATCGCAACCAAACTTTTTCCCGTCATGCCGACTGAACTTTATATTCATATGGACAACTTTGTTTGTTTCATGCCTGGCTAACATTTGGTCTCAGATGAGACGTATATTCTGTAATTATTTTGGTTGCAGGAATATAAAGCCAGGTTCAAAGTTCTCCAGGATAGCCGATTCAAGAGCATCGGGAAAGGAGGACGAAAATCAATGCATAGCCGAGTCAGATGATATTAAACTCACACCGCTCGGTTGTTTTGTATCAAAGCCGGTATCACAATATCGGTTAATGGACCAGGAGTGTACGTCCAGTGCAGGCATAGTTGATCACATCATCGGTACATCGCTGACTAATCCTATTATTATAATTGATCAGGATGTCGAGCCGTCAAGACAAGAGCCAACGCAATGCTCTTTCAAGCAAAATGTCAAATATTGCAACATGATCCATCAAGTCAAGCAATCGGACAAGATAGGACGACTGGAGTTTGTTGATGCACGATCATTTGGACAGTCGGATCATTTTGACGGCCATCAAATGTTGAATCGGCTATCTCCAGCCGATTTATCTAAAAGTGGATATGTCCACGTAAATGATGATGGGGTCAAGTCTTCGAGCAAGGATATTGTTAAAAAGTGCATCAAGAGCAATCTTGAAGACGAAAATTCCATCAAAGCTAAAATGGTAACATCTAGCACTAGGGGGAAACAAGAGAATTCAAAGACCGTTGCACGCACAACCAAAGAAAGCAAAGGCCATGATAAGCACAAAAGCAAAAAGCCGAAAGTCACTTTTGTGCAGTTATTAGAAAAGTACCAAAAGATAAGTGAGGGAAAGAGTGCTTATCGGCCGAGTGAAGCAAAAGCATCGAGGTCACCCCCAAGGCATAAATCTGAAGACTGGAATTGGCAAAGGAAGACGTTGAGCAAGCAGACTTCATATCCTCCTTTTGGGCCGCTAGTGCCAATGTCGTGGATGCCTCCCTACGCTCATGTAAATCCATATCTATCATGGGGCAGGTATGATACAAGGGCACATTATCCATCTTATTTTAGATCATCTCGCCAACATTATGCAGCTCCAAAAAGATCAACATTTGATGAACAATCACACGTCAAAGACCGTTTCAATCATAAGGAATCGGTCCGGAGCTCAAGGAACAAGAAAGAGGTGGTTAAGCAAGTGTACCAGGTCAAGAAAGATGGTCGTAAGTGTGCTACTTCGGATTTGTTCTCAAATAACAAAGAGCCAGTTAAAGTATTGACATTGGCTACAAAAGGCAACGAGTCAAGTCAATCAAGTGCCAAATCTGAAGGGAAGAAGTTGAGAGTGCACAAGGCCAAAAAAGAGTTGGCATTGGTTGAAATAGAATCACAGCCGAGGTGCCCACTCGGCTTAGCGCATTGGCAAGAGAAGGAATTACAAAAACTTAGTGCACATGAGTTGAGAAAGAAGAACATGGCATGGCTTCCCAAGAGGAGCAGTCAAAATAGAAATGATGTCCGACCTTCTATTGCAACAAGTGTTAAAAAAGTGAAGAAAGAAAAGGATGGCCGCAAGAGTGTTATTTTAGATCTGACTCCAAATGACAAAAAGCCAGTCGAGTCTATGTTGGTTGCTAAGGACAAGAATTGAAGCAAGTAAATCTCAGGGATCTGATCACCGATTTTGGACAGGCCAAGCCGGAGATGCCCAAAGCCAGGAAGAACTTGCCAGTGCATAAACCAAAATCCCAGCCGGGATGCCCTCTCGGGTTACCATATTCGCAACAGAAGAAACTGAAACAGCTTAGGGCCAAAGAGCTGGAGAAAAGGAACATGGCCTGGGTTCCTAAGGAAAATCCTCGAGACAAGTGCGGCATCACATCTCCTGTTGCGAAGCCAACAGAAATAAGGGAGTACAAGTGTAAATCCCGTAGGCGAGGACGACAATTTTCATCTCACTATAGGAAACTCCAGGAGGCGTGTCCTCCACATTCTTCAATCGTATCATCAAAATCAACGCTATGGAATTTATCCTCGGCCGAAACATCTGACTTATTTTGGTTATTCACACTTTGGTGGACGGATTCCCGAGCACCTTTGAGATGAGAACGCATGGCCGATATTTGCATATCGCCCTCAGAATTCATTGTGTTGTCAAAGCCGGCATCTGGCTAACGGTGTTCACCATGGTTGATCTCGTACTGCTATAGCCGATGCTCAGTGTTTGCCAATACTGGCAAGGACGACTTAATTATTGAGTCGGCCACTGATCAAGGGTCTAGTACATAAAAAACTCTGACTCCTGGTGTTAGTTATTTGCAGGACCCAAGTCAGGAGAGAGACATTGTTCGGCGGAGGCTTGATGGTTTACTTTGATCAATAATGAGTTGAGTCGCCGAACAGTTGACAGTATTTCTTTGTGGTGCATGGTCATAATTGTTCAGCAACCGGCTTACCATCGAAGGATTCTAATATTCCCAGGGAGTGCCTGGACAAAGCAAGGTCCGGATTGACATAAGAAACTTACGTGGAGGCCTTTGTGACGTCCAATTGTTGTTCTCAGACGACTATTATCCAAGAGGCTCTACCCAAGAAGCAACACGCTTAAGCATATGACCGATAACAATTATCGTTCTTAGCATGCACAGCCGATGTAGTGTTGACATCGTGCTTGGATGAAATATTTTCTGGCACGCAAGCTCTGCCAGAAAACAGGGGGGCATGTGTTGACACCAGATTTTGGCACGGCATAAAAAGCAAATAAGATGGCCTCAAATGGAAAAGTGCTCAAAGTGAAAAAGTTTCGTATTGTCGAGGTGAACATCTTTGAAGATTGGGCCATCGTCATCCGATCTCATCTCGAGTGCCAAAACTATGCTCAAAGCACTGAGATTTTATATCTAGAGCAGTATTCGGCAGATTAGACCACCAAGACTGCTTCATATGGAAAAACTTCCTACACGAATTGTCTTCGTCTCGTCGAAACGGTCGATTTTGATAAAAAAATCGTCCCAATCCGAGTTCGTATGCAAAAGTTACAGCCATCCGAACACAGCCCTGTCACAGAGCCAAAAGTGGCGCGCCCCACCAGCCACGTGTTTGATGGGTAGCGCGAATAACAGCCTGTATTGCGTGACCGTTTTGGCCTAGAAGATGGCTTCAAATCGAAAAATGTTCAACATGAAAGTTATTCGTCGCGTCGAAGCGGTCAAGATTGCTTTTGGACTCTTTTCCATCCGAGGTTGTTTACCACCTCAAATATTACCCGCAAGGTACAGCCAGTTTAAACCGAACAGTTTTGGAAAGTTCGGACAAAATCAATCCGAATTTGGCTAGGTTCTTGGACGTGAATCCAAGCCTTTTCCTTGCACGGGAAGTCCAGCCGCCTCTTATATACCTAAGGGGTGACGGCCGATTGAACAACACACAATCGAACAAACACATCTACTACTTCTTCGTGTTCATCTATCCGCTAACCTTGTATCTTCTTCCTCGTTCTTCGTTCGTTCTTCTTCATTGCAGGGCGGCGAACCTCGAGGCCCTAGGGGCGATCAGGTCGACCTAGGGCAGCCCATAGCCGCCGCGCGCCCTGACGGGGTCCCTCCCGGGCGTGTGGGGTTTCGGGTCCTCAAAAGCGCCCGCCGGATTGCTTGCGTACCGCGCTTCCGGACGGGTCTCCTTCGACGTGAGCTGCGGTGCATCACCCTCGGCGTCGGAGGTACACGGTGACGTGTTCGTGTGCGAACACAAGTGTTTGCAGCAGCAACTAGCACTAGCTTACGTAAAGAGAGCGAGAAGAGAAGGCGCCTCGGTCGAGAGGTGATCACTAAGTGATCCTAAACTAATCAAGTCAAACATAACCCCACCGTGTTCATCTCCCGAAACCCCTTCCGGAAAATGACAGTCACGGCACTCACGCTGGTAGTGTATTGGAACATGGTGTCAAGTTTTCTACAACCAGATATTAACAAGCTCCCATCTGCCATATAACCGCGGGCACGGCTTTTGAAAGTTCATAACCCTGCAGGGGTGTTCCAACTTGGCCCATGACAAGCCCACGATCCGCGGAGTCGCAACTCCAAAGGTTGGAAGACCCGAGTATTCTCGGAATCCCGTGCTCAAGATACTCCGAACTAAGGTAAGGCTAATCCAGCAAATCCTCCCGGCGTGCCGACACCGTGACAGTAGCCGTGCGTATCTAGTCTCAGGCCACGACCGGATGAGCGATTCTACAGGTGTATACCAGATACCTCGGGTTTCCCCAAGGCGGCCCCGCAGAACCCCCGTTTCGGACCAACACTCATGTGGAGCACTGGCCCGGGGTTGTTGATTAAAATAAAAGGGATAGCTAGTCCCTATGCAAGTTTTATTAGTTATTAGGCGAATAGAACCAATGTTGGGACTTGCTGGAAAAGACTTAGCACTTAGCGGTTTATCGAGGGGGCCCCATAACCCCAACCGTGTGAGGAACGCATAATCAAGGAACATAACACCGGTTTATACGGTTCCTAGCGGCATAAGTGGAACAAAACACCAAGCAAAAGGCTTAGCCTTCCACCCATTGCCAATATATAGATGATTTCATTTAAGCATTTATATAGTGTGATATAACCCAACAAAACTTCAACATGAAGCAAGCATCTTCAACTTCACCTGCAACTAGCAACGCTATAAGAGGGGCTGAGCGAAGCCTACGTATAGCCAATCAATGGTTCGCATAGGTAGGGTGGTTAGACATGATCATGGTTACAAGTAGGAGGCTGACATGAAAGACATGGGCATCGAGGCAAAACTATAGATCGAGACTTCTAGCAATAGGCAAAAATAGTAATGGTATCCGGGTTCGGTCATCTTGCCTGAAGAGTTGTCGTACGGGTCGTAAGAGGGGTCCTCGTTCTCAAGCTCGGTAGTAACCTCGTGCTCGTACTCGTACTCGTACTCGGTCTCAGCTTCCGGCTCTAATCAACACAACCACACAAGGCACGAATCAACAAGATGCAATGCGCACACAAAAATGATGGATGCATGACTTATGCACTGAGGGAGCACAATGAGCATGAAAATATGCGATCCAGCAAAATGCTTCAAAACAAGATAACAATAGGATATTATGAATCTACACGAAAAATCAATCAAGTTTCATATAGGACTTGCTCCAATCGGAGCTACGGGCTAAAAGTTACACACAAAACAATAAACATGCGAAAGCTGAAAACTACAGCAACATAGCAACTTCGGAGCACTAGATAAATAAGCTATAGCACTCAAACATCATGGCAAAGAGCATGAACATCAACTATACATATCCTACAGCAAATAAGTCCATTGGTGCACCCGCAAAGGAGCCACGAATCAATAGCAACAAGCTTGGACATATTGAACTTGACAACAAAATCCTGACAGCAGTAATTTATTGCAACTTTGGAGCAAAAGTTAAATATGCTACAACCATTCAAATAAGCATGTGAGAGCATGAATGGATAGCCAACAATATATACTACAAGGAAGCATTAAGAGTCACCCCAAAACTATCATGGATTGGCCTAGAACAGCAAGCAAACATGGCATCTGGAAATTACAGATTCCAGACTTAGTGAAATTTCACTAAGTGTTAAAACAGCAGTTTCATCATGGCATCTTTGAGAGCAAGTTTAAGTCACCTCAAAACTAAACATGGCAAGTGGTAAGCACTACATCAAAGTACACATGATGGTGAATCCAAAACACCTAAGCATGCATCATGGGGACAATCACAACGATAGCAATGAGCTCCTCAAGTTGGCATTTCATAACAAGCTTAAAAACTTAACAACCACATAGCACTTTGCAACGGAGATAAACATGGCAAGATTAATTCTATCATGCAAGTCCAAGCAATCATCATGTAGAGCATGACAAGACGAACACGTGGACATGTCATTTGCATCATTCGGATAAACGAGCACCAAGTTATCACTATGCAAAGGTGGCATGAAAAACAACACTAACAACTGTTTTTATCACGATGCACTCTTGCAACAGAATTTTAAGCACCTAGATGAACTCAAACATGTATGGCATAATGGAATGAAATATAGTACATGTCCCCACGAACATGTGGACATCTCATTCACTCAAATCGGAGCACCACACACAAAGTTATCATCATTTGAAAAAATGCATCAGAGATCAAAATACTGGGGACTTAGAGGAATTTGGGGGCAACCTCAGTCAAACAGATCTGGAGTCAAACGGGCTCGCGGGGCGTGGATCGGGCTTCGCGGATCTGGCGGGTCGCGGATCCGCCTGGCGAAGCGGGTTCGGGCGCCTAACGGCCCTGGGCGCCGGCCCGCTAGGGTTTGGTGGCGGCGAGACCGGATCGAGGGGATCCGTCCCGATCCCCAGATCACGGCAGCGGCAGCTCGGTCGAAGGACCTGCGACTGGGCCTTGGTGGAGGAAGGCCCGGCGGGGATGCGAAGGGAGGCCGGGCCTCGGCCCAGCTCGCACGGGAGGGCGGCTGGCGATACGTGGAGGCTGGCACGGGCTGGGCCTCGGCGCGGGGTGGACCAGCCCGCAGAGGAGCGCTGGGCCAGGCGCCGGCCCGCTGGCGGAGGAAACCGGCCCAGGCGGAGGGACGACGGGATCTGGATCGGACGGGATCCTCGTCCCCCGAGCGGCGGCGACTCGAGCGTGGGAACCGGCGGGGCTGCGGCCTCCGGCGGGAGGAGAGGCGGGGCCGGCGGCGGGTTGGGCCTGGCGGCGCAGGTGAAGGGCGCCGGCAGGGAGGGGCCCTGCGGCGGTGAGGTGGCGCGGTGAGGAGGTGGTGAGGTGGCCGGATTCCGGCGAGAATTCCGGCGAGGTGGCGGTGGCTGGAGGAGGAAGAAGATGGGGCTAGCGTTTCCTATTTTTGGGGCAAAAATTGAGGAAGGTGGACAAATATATAGGCACAAGGAGCTAGGGTTGTCCAAATGGGGGTGTGGTTTTCGGCCACACGATTAGAATTGGATGGCCTAGATGAAGGGAGGGGTTTGGGCTGGTTTGGTGGGCTGTTGGAGGGGTGTCTTGGGCCTCAAAGTGGCGGCACTTTGAGCCCACGAGAATAACTGTTGGAGCACCAAACGAACTCCAAACGCGACGAGATTCGACAGGCGGGTTACACACACCAAAACAACAACACACGACAAGTCTCGCACCAAACCGGTAACGTTACACGGCCAAACACCAAAGTAGGCCTACGGGACGCCACAGACACGTGAGGGAGCTCCGGAACGCGAAATGGACAACGGGAAGGAACGCGTGGAACCGGATGCAAACGACAACACAAATGCAATGCGATGCACATGACTACATGATATGAATGAATGCCACACACGCACACAACAAAACGACGAAAACCCGAAAGACAAAGAACCCGGAATGGAATAGATGAAGCCAGAGATATATTATATGCCCAAAAGGGAAAGTATTACATCCGGGGCATTACATGAACTTAATACTCTAGATGCATGCTGGATAGCGGTCGATGTGTGGAGTAATAGTAGTAGATGCAGAATCGTTTCGGTCTACTTGTCACGGACGTGATGCCTATATACAATGATCATGCCTAGATATTCTCATAACTATGCGCTTTTCTATTAATTGCTCGACAGTAATTTGTTCATCCACCGTAGAAATCTGCTATCATGAGAGAAGCCACTAGTGAAACCTATGGCCCCCGGGTCTATTCTCGTCATATTAATCTTCCATCAACTATTTGATTTACTTTGCATTATTTACTTTCAATCTCTATACCAAAAAAATACCAAAAATAGTATCTTATCATATCTATCAGATCTCACTTTTGTAAGTGACCGAGAAGGGATTGACAACCCCTTTTATCACGTTGGCTGCAAGGTTATTATTTGTTTGTGCAGGTACGAGGGACTTGCGCGTGGTCTCCTACTGCATGGATACCTTGGTTCTCAAAAACCGAGGGAAATACTTACGCTACTGTGCTGCATCACCCTTTCCTCTTCGACGGAATACAACGCAAGCTCGAGAAGTAGCAAGAACAATTTCTGGCGCTATTGCCGGGGAGATCTACGCAAAATTCATATACCAAGTACCTATCACAAACCATTATCCCTCGCATTACATTATTTGCCTCTCGTTTTCCTCTCCCCCACTTCACCCTTGTCGTTTTATTCGCCCTCTTATTTGCTCCGTGTGTTTTATCGTTCGCCTTGCCGTCATGGCTAGCCCGCCTATAATTATCAATACTCCCGAGAGTGAAGTTCTTAATTTTAAACAAAGGGAGGAAGAAAATCTAAAAGATGCTAGGTATAGAATCTACAATGCTCAAAATAGATCTACTAGGAAGCTTTCCACTTCCGTGCTTCTCCGCAATTTTCATGTTGGCATCACTCCTTGGAATAGATATATTCTTGATACCATTACCGGAGGGAATTTCTTGGGTAGCCATACTTTTGATTCTTATAACGCTATGACAGAATTGTTTGGTCCACCACCTCTTCTGGTTAATGGAAATGTCTTAACTTTAGAGCATGTTATGCAAAGGTTTGAAATTATTGAAAATAAAGTTGCCACTTTGGAGTTGGTCAAGAGTTTGGATAAAAAGATTCATAACCAAATTACCCAATATGGATCTAGGGTAGGAGTTATTTTGAATTTATTTAAAGAAAAAGAACCCATAGTTAAAGAGAGAATAGATCAAGATTCCACTAGATTTGATAAACTTGAGGATATTATTACTAGTGTAGGGTCTGCTTTTTCTGCTGTGAGAAATACTTCGAACCCCTCTACTACTAAAATGGCCAAATTTATGTATGTTCCTAAAAATAAGGGTGAATCTTCTAGCAAGGACACTTCGGATCTTAAATCGATAAGTGTTCACCCCAACTTTCTCTCTATCATAAGGGAACCTTTTGCTACAAACGAATTTCTTGATTTCTTGCCTAGAAGTTTGATTATTAATAGGAAGGAAGAAACTTCCAAGAATTACAAGTGTTCAATTGAAGAATTGCCTACCAAAGATGGCAATACCTAGATCTATTCTTGTATCGTGCCTAGCTAGGGGCGTTAAACGATAGCGGTTGTTGGGAGGCAACCCAATTTTATTTTCTTTGCTTTTGCTTCTGTTTAGGAATAAATATTGCATCTAGCTTCTCTTTAGATGTGGTTTTGTGTTTTAATTAGTGTTTGTGCCAAGTAGAACCTTTGGAAAGACTTGGGTGAAGTTTTTGCGATCATGCTGTACAAAATAGAAACTTTAGCGCTCACGAGACCAGCTACCATTTTTTACTAGAGAGTGCTTTCTAGTTGATTATTTTTGCAGATGAGTAATAGACAAATTCCTCACGTCCACCAATTTATTTCATTTTTTAGAGTTACAGAAGTATTCGAAAGTTACATATTGCTACAGACTATTCTGTTTTTGACAGATTCTGTTTTTCGTGTGTTGTTTGCTTATTTTGATGAATCTATGAGTACTATCGGGGGGGGGGGGGTATGAATCATAGAGAAGTTGGAATACAATAGGTTTAACACCAATATAAACAAAGAATGAGTTCATTACAATACCTTTGAGTAGTGGTTTGTTTTCTTATACTAACGGAGCTCACGAGATTTTTGGCTAAGTTTTCTGTTGTGAAGTTTTCAAGTTTTGAGTAAGGATTTGATGGACTATGGAACAAAGAGGGGAAAGACCCTAAGCTTGGGGATGCCCAAGGCACCCCAAGGTAAAATTCAAGGATGAACAAAAGCCTAAGCTTGGGTATGCCCTGGGAAGGCATCCCCTCTTTCGTTTTCATCTATCGGTAACTTTACTTGAGACTATATTTTTATTCACCACATGATATGTGTTTTTCTTGGAGCGTCATGTATGATTTGAGTCTTTGCGTTTTAGTTTACCACAATCATCTTGCTGGACACTGATGACCCACAAGTGTAGGGGATCTATCGTAGTCCTTTCGATAAGTAAGAGTGTCGAACCCAACGAGGAGCAGAAGGAAATGATAGGAAGTTTTCAGTAAGGTATTTTCTGCAAGCACTGAAATAGTTTTGTGATAAGATAATTCGTAGCAAGTGACAAAAGGTAAAAGTAAATAAGGTGCAGCAAGGTGGCCCAATCCATTTTGTAGCAAAGGACAAGCCTGGACAAACTCTTATATAAAGGAAAGCGCTCCCGATGACACATGAGAATTATCGTCAAGCTAGTTTTCATCACGATCATCTGATTCGCGTTCGGTACTTTGATAATTTGGTATGTGGGTGGACCGGTGCTTGGGTGTTGTCCTTAATTGGACAAGCCTCCCACTTATGATTAACCTCTAATTCAAGCATCCGAAACTACAAAAGAAGTATTAAGGTAAACCTAACCATAACCTGAAACATATGGATCCAAATCAGCCCCTTACGAAGCAACGCATAAACTAGGGTTTAAACTTCTGTCACTCTAGCAACACATCATCTACTTATTACTTCCCAATGCCTTCCTCTAGGCCCAAATAATGGTGAAGTGTCATGTAGTCGATGTTCACATGACACCACTAGAGGAGAGACAACATACATGTCATCAAAATATCGAACGAAGACCAAATTCACATGACTACTAATAGCAAGACTTCTCCCATGTCCTCAGGAACAAAAGTAAATACTCACAAGACATAATATTTTTCATGATCAGAGGGGTATTAATATGCATAATGGATCTGAACATATGATCTTCCATCAAATAAACCACTAGCATCAACTACAAGGAGTAATCAACACTACTAGCAACCCACATGTACCAATATCAGGTTTGGGTACAAAGATTGGATACAAGAGATGAACTAGGGTTTGAGAGGAGATGGTGCTGGTGAAGATGTTGACGAAGATAGCCCTCCCCCAGATGGGAGAGTTGTTGGTGATGACAGCGGTGATGATTTCCCCTCCCGGAGGGAAGAATCCCCGGCAGAACAGCTCTGCCGGAGCCCTAGATTGGTTTCCGCCTCGGTTCGGCCTCGAGACGGCGGCGTTTGGTCCCGAAAGCCTCCTTCTTATTTTTTCCGGGTCAAAACACCTCATATAGGAGAAGATGGGCATCGGGGGCCTTCCGACTGGCCCACGAGGCAGGGGGCGCGCCCTGGGAAGGGGGGCGCGCCCCCCACCCTCGTGGGCAGCCGGTGGCCCCCCTCGTGGACTTCTTTCGGCAGATATTTTTTGTATTTTCTGAAAAGATGGTCTGTTGAGTTTTGGGCCTTTTGGAGTTGTGCAGAATAGGTTTCCAGAGTTTGCTCCTTTTCCAGCCCAGAATTCTAGCTGCCGGCAGTTTCCCTCTTCATGTAAACCTTGTAAAATAAGAGAGAAAAGTCATAAGTATTGTGACAAAACATGTAAGAACAGCCCATAATGCAATAAATATCAAATATATAAGCATGATGCAAAATGTACGTATCAACTCCCCCAAGCTTAGACCTCGCTTGTCCTCAAGCGAAAGCCGATATCGAGAAATATGTCCACATGTTTAGAGATAGAGGTGTCGATAAAAACAAAATACGGACATGAGGGCATCATTATCATTATCATAACAGCAACTTATATAAATATACTCATATGATTCTTATGCTAAAGTAACAATTTGTGATAGCCTGGCTTATTAGGGATGATAGACTACTCATATCAATAAGGAATTCCTTCTTTTCCGGGAGCCCATTCGGATATAACTCCAAAGTTAAGTGTGCTCAGCTTGGAGTAGTTTCAGGATGGGTGAACGACCGGGAAGTTGCTCCCGGGTGCACGAGTGAGGACAAAGTGCGCAGAAAAGACTAGTATTGATATATGGGCCATTCTAGATCCTGCCAGGAGTAACGACCACCGGCGGGTGTGTCCGGGGCGTTACAAGTTGGTATCAGAGCCGACCCTCGCGGTTACACGGATGTTTGCGGATAGCTTCGCGGTCATGTTGTTCATGACGTTTGTGACCCATCGTGGCACACGGCAGGCACATGTATCGGACTTGATGCACAGACGTTTGTGCCAAGAGGGAACGTTCCTGTGGCCCGACGAGGATGTCGGTTCCTCTAAGTGAGGGTGTATGTGATAGCCTGGCTTATTAGGGATGATAGACTACTCATATCAATAAGGAATTCCTTCTTTTTCCGGGAGCCCATTTGGACAAAACTCCAAAGTTAAGCGTGCTCAGCTTGGAGTAGTTTCAGGATGGGTGGCCGACCGAGAAGTTGCTCCCGGGTGCGCACGAGTGAGGACAAAGTGCGCAGAAAAGACTAGTATTGATATATGGGGCTACTCTAGATCCCGCCAGGAGTAACGGCCACCGGCGGGTGTGTCCGGGGCGTTACACAATTCATCCACAATATCAAGTATGAATCATAAACTTCATTGGAAACTAACAAACTTTGATCTCGGTCATTGAAGCAATTGCAATTTATCGTAACATCGGAAAGAGTCAATATAAGTGCTTTCCACAATATTTATGTTTATGGAGTTTTAATCGGACACAGAGAAAGATAGGGGCTTATGGTGTTGCCTCCCAACCTTTTACCTCAAGGGTAATGTCAACAGTAATAGATCATAAAAATTTACATCCAAGTGGGTATATATGTCAAGATCTTTCCAACACAATGTGCTTGCCAAAGGATAAAATGTAAAAAGGAAAGGTGGGTTTCACCTTGACACTTATAAGGCAAGAATAATAGATAGGCCCTTCGCAGAGGGAAGCAGAGGTTGTCATGTGTTATTATGGTTGGATGCACAAAGTCTTAGCATAGAAGAACTTCGCTTTATATTGCCACTTGTGATAAGAACCTTTATTATGCAGTCCGTCACTTTTATTACTTCCATATCACAAGATCGTATAAAGCTAATTTCTCCCACACTAATAAATCATACATATTTTAGCGAGTTTGCAACATGACAACTTACTTGGAAGGATCTTTCTCAATCCATAGGTAGGTATGGTGGACTCTCACGGCAAAACTGGGTTTAAGGATATATGGAAGCACAAGTAGTATCTCTACTTAGTGCGAGGGGTTTTGGCTAGCATGAGGGGAAAAGGCAAGATCAACATGTTGGATGATCCATGACAATATACTTTATTTCGGATATAAGAAGACATAACCCATTATGTTGTCTTCCTTGTCCAACATCGACTCTTTAGCATGTCATATTTTAATGAGTGCTCACAATCATAAAAGATGTCCAAGATAGTATATTTGTATGTGAAGCCTCTCTTATTTTATTACTTCCTATTAATTGCAACGATGACCAAAACTATGTTTGTCAACTCCCAACAACTTTTATTTATCATACTCTTGTATGTGAAGTCATTACTTCCCACAAGATCGATATGATCTCTTTGATACTCTTTATGTTTTTTTATCACGACCCAAGTGAGGAAATCAAGCCCTTGACTCAACACTGATCTTTATTATATAACTCACGGACTCGATTACAAAGGATAAAGCTCACAAAGCAAAAGCTCACAACTAGATCGTGCTAACTTTATTCTACTAGATCAAGATACTACCAAAAGGATCGAACTAAGTAAAACAGTAAAGATAGGAGTGATGGTGATACGATACCGGGGTCACTCCCCCAAGCTTGGCACTTTCCAAGGGGAGTGCCTATACCCATATGATTATGTTTCCTTCTTCGGGGGTGGTGATGATGGCTTCTTCCTTAACTTGCGCTTAAGAGCAAAATTTTGCTCCTTTAGATCATTGATCTCTTGCTCAAGATTTAATATCTTCTTGCATAATGCTTGCTTGCTTTCCTGCAAGAGGTTAAAAGGGATAAATTCGATCTTAGGTTTCTTTACTCTGTTGGGGAGGCTTGACTTTTTGAACTCCACATGCATGTCCCCCGGTTGAGGTCGTGGGAATTCTTCTTCATCTGAGCTGGTCCAATCCTTCCCCTTGGGATCATGGTCCTCTTCTTCCTCCTTGGTCCAACCGTAGTGCTCCAAGTCACCATAGACCTTAGGGTCAGCAAGGGAATCAACCACGTAGCTTTCTCCCTCCCTGGGACGACATGTTGCTTTTATCTGTGATAGAAATAGCTCAAAACAAGAATAGAGGATTTTTGCGTGATACAGAGGTCAAAACCTTTGGGAGTATATATAATGAATTTTTACCGACCAAAAGGAGTAACCCACAAGAAAACGGAGTCCAGGGGACACACGGGGTGCCCACGAGGTAGGGGGCGCACCCTGGGAAGGGGGGCACGCCCTCCACCCTCGTGGAGGCCTCGTGTCCCCTCCGGACCGCTTCTTATTTTTCTATTTTTCTAAATATTCCAAAATGGAGAAAAATTACCTTTAAAACTGTTTTGGAGTCGGTTTACTTACCGTATCACATGCCTCTTCCTTTTCGGAGGCTGAATCGTTCTGGAAAGTGCCCCTTATGTATTCCTCCGGGGTTACGGTTTCAATATCATTGGTTTCAACATCTATAGGATTACCTGAGATATAATGTTTGATTCTTTGACCATTCACCACCTTCGGATTTGTGCCTTCGAAGTTGTTGATTTTTCTGGCACCGGAACGTTAGACCTCCTCGATAACGTAAGGTCCTTCCCACTTGGAGAGAAGTTTTCCTGCAAAAAATCTTAAACGAGAGTTGTATAACAAGACATAATCACCTACGTTAAACTCACGCTTTTGTATCCTTTTGTCATGCCATCTTTTAACTTTCTCTTTAAACAGCTTGGCATTCTCATTAGCCTGGGTTCTCCATTCATCGAGGCAGCTAATATCAAATAGCCTCTTCTCACCAACAAGTTTGAAATCATAACTGAGCTCTTTAATAGCCCAATATGCCTTATGTTCTAGCTCAAGAGGTAAGTGACAAGCTTTTCCATACACCATCTTATATGGAGACATACCCATAGGATTTTTGTATGCAGTTCTATAGGCCCATAATGCATCATGAAGTTTCTTGGACCAATTCTTCCTAGACCTATTATCTGTCTTTTGCAAGATTAATTTCAACTCCCTATTACTTAGTTCTACTTGACCACTAGTCTGTGAGTGATAAGGGGATGCAATTATATGGTTGACATCATACTTTGCAAGCATTTTACGAAAAGCGCCATGAATAAAGTGTGAACCACCATCAGTCATTAGATATCTAGGGACTCCAAACCTCAGAAATATAACTTCTTTAAGCATCTTAATAGAGGTGTTATGATCAGCACTACTAGTAGGAATAGCTTCTACCCACTTAGTAACGTAATCAACATCAACTAAAATATGTGTGTACCCATTAGAGGCAGGAAACGGTCCCATATAATCAAAGCCCCAAACATCAAATGGTTCAATAACAAGTGAATAGTTCAAAGGCATTTCTTGACATCTACTAATATTATCAATTCTTTGACATTCATCACAAGATAAGACAAACTTACGGGCATTCTTGAAAAGAGTAGGCCAATAAAAACCGAATTGCAATACCTTGTGTACATCTCTATCTCCCGCATGGTGTCCTCCATAAGCTTTGGAGTGGCACTTGCGTAGGATCTGTTCCTGTTCATGCTCAGGTACACAACGTCTAATAATACCATCTACTCCTTCTTTATAAAGATGTGGGTCATCCCAGAAGTAATGTCTCAAATCATAGAAGAACTTTTTCTTTTGCTAGTATGTGAAGCTAGGAGGTATAAACTTAGCAACAATATAATTAGCATAATCAGCATACCATGGAGCAGTACGAAAAGTATTTATGACAACTAGTTGTTCATCAGGAAAGCTATCATCGATAGGTTGTGGGTCATCAAGTATATTCTCTAACCTAGACAAGTTATCTGCTACGGGGTTCTCAGCTCCCTTTCTATCGATAATATGCAAGTCAAATTCTTGTAGCAAGAGAACCCATCTAATAATTCTAGGTTTAGCATCTTTCTTTTCCATAAGATATTAAATAGCAGCATGATCAGTGTGAATAGTTACTTTAGAAACAACGATATAGGGTCTAAACTTATCACAAGCAAACACAACTGCTAAAATTTCTTTCTTAGTGGTAGCATAATTCCTTTGGGCACTATCTAGAGTTTTACTAGCATACTGGATAACATTCAATTTCTTATCAACTCTTTGCCCTAAAACAGCTCCTACAGCATAATCACTAGCATCGCACATAATCTCAAAGGGTAAATTCCAGTCAGGAGGCTAGACAATAGGTGTAGAGATCAATGCTTTCTTAAGTATTTCAAATGCTTCTAGACAATCATCATCAAAGACAAAAGGAATATCTTTTTGTAATAGATTAGTCAGAGGCATGGAGATTTTGGAGAAGTCCTTTATGAACCTCCTATAAAACCAGACATGACCAAGGAAACTTCGTATACCTTTGGTGTCCTTAGGGCATGGCATCTTTTCAATAGCATCAACTTTAGCTTTGTCCACTTCAATACCTCTTTAAGAAATTTTATGTCCCAAGACGATGCCTTCATTAACCATAAAGTGGCATTTCTCCCAATTCAAGACAAGATTAGTGTCTTCACATCTCCGCAAAACTCAATCAAGGTTGCTTAAGCAATCATCAAAAGAAGTTCCGTAAATGGAGAAATCATCCATGAAAACCTCAACAATCTTTTCACAAAAATCAGAGAATATAGCCATCATGCATCTTTGAAAGGTAGCAGGTGCATTACATAAACCAAAAGGCATACGTCTATAAGCAAATGTACCGAAAGGAAAAGTAAAAGTGGTCTTTTCTTGATCCCCTTTTGACACAGGTATTTGAGAGAAACCAGAATAACCATCTAGAAAGCAGAAATGAGTATGTTTGGATAACCTTTCTAGCATTTGCTTGATAAATGGCAAGGGGTAATGATCTTTCTTAGTAGATTTATTTAACTTACGGAAATCAATTACCATCCTATAACCTGTAAGTATTCTTCGCAGGATCAATTCATCTTTATCATTAGGGACAACATTCATACCTCCTTTCTTAGGGACACAATGGACATGACTTACCCACTGACTATCAACAACTGGATAGATAATACCTGCCTCTAGAAGCTTCAGTATTTCCTTCCTTACCACTTCTTTCATCTTAGGATTTAACTGTTGTTGATGATCAATAACTGGTTTAGCATTTTCTACCAATTTTATCTTGTGTTGGCATATAGTGGGACTAATGCCCTTAAGATCATCCAGAGTATATCCAATAGCAGCTTGGTGCTTCTTCAGAGTTTTCAATATTTTTTCTTCTTCCTGCTCTGAAAGGTTAGCACCGATAATAACATGATATATCTTCTTTTCATCAAGATAAACATACTTAAGATTTTCAGGTAGAGGTTTAAGTTCAAACACGCGATCACCCTTGGGTGGAGGAGGATCCCCTAGGATTTCAACAGGCAAGTTGTTTTTCAATACGGGTCCCTGTTTAAGGAATATTTCATCTATTTCCCTTCTCTCATTCATATGCATATCATTTTCATGGTCTAGCAAGTATTGTTCTAAAGGATCATTAGGTGGCACGGCAATAGAAGCAAGACCAATAATTTCATCCCTACTGGGTTGTGCCTTTTCAAGGGGTTGTCTACGAAATTTAGCAAAGTTAAAATCATGAGACGTATCCCCTAATCCAACAGTAACAATATCTTTCGCGCAGTCTATCTTGGCATTAACAGTATTCAAGAAGGGTCTACCAAATATAATGGGACATAATTCATCTTGTGGGGAACTAAGAATAAGAAAATTAGCAGGGTATTTAACTTTCCCACACAAGACTTCAACATCCCTAACAATCCCGACTGGTGAAATGGTGTCTCTATTAGCAAGCTTAATAGTAACATTAACCCCTTCTAACTCAACAGGTGCAATATCATGCATAATTTCGTTGTACAAATCAAAAGGGATAATACTCGCACTAGCACGTACGTTGCATAAACCATGATAGCAATGATCTCCTATCTTTACAGAGATAAAAGGCAAGCCTACAACCGGTTTATGTCTATTCCTAGCATTGGGGTTGGCTATTCTAGGAGACTCTTCTTGGAGGTAAATAACATGTCCATCTAAATCTTCTACCAAGAGATCTTTAACCATAGCAACACTAGGTTCAACTTTAATTTGCTCAGAGGGTGTAGGTGTCCTAGTATTACTCTTACGAACTACAGTTGAAGCTTGAGCATAATCCTTTATCCTAACGGGGAAAGGTGGTTTCTCAATATAAGCGGTAGGAATAACATGATCAACATTATAAGTGATAGTCTTTTCTTCAACTTTAATAGGTTCAACTACTTTTACTTCAATAGGGGGATGGTATTTAAACCACTTCTCCTTGGGGAGATCAACATGAGTAGCAAAAGATTCACAGAAAGAAGCTACTATCTCAGAGTCAAGTCCATATTTAGTGCTAAACTCACGGAAAACATCGGTATCCATAAAAGCTTTAACACAATCAAACTTAGGGGTCATACCTGACTCCTTACCTTCATCGAGATCCCAATCTCTAGAGTTGCGTTTAATTCTTTCGAATAAATCCCATTTGAAGTCAATAGTCTTCATCATATAAGAGCCAGAACAAGAAGTATCGAGCATGGAGCGATTATTATGAGAAAGCCGAGCATAATTTTTTGAATGATCATTTCTCTTGAGAGCTCATGATTGGGGCATGAATATAACATTGACTTAAGCCTCCCCCAAGCTTGAGCGATGCTTTCTCCTTTGCGAGGCCAGAAATTATAAATATAATTACGATCACGATGAACCTGGTGCATAGGGTAGAACTTCTGATGAAATTCCAACTTCAGACGATTATAGTTCCATGATCCCATATCATCGCATAGCCTAAACCATGTCAATGCATCTCCCTTCAAAGATAAAGGGAAGACCTTCTTCTTGATAACATCCTCGGGCATACCTGCAAGCTTAAATAATCCACAAACTTCATCCACATAGATTAGATGTAAATCGGGATGCAGTGTTCCGTCTCCTGTAAAGGGATTTTCAAGCATTTTCTCTATCATACCCGAAGGAATCTCAAAGCAAACATTTTCAATAGGTGCAGTAGGTTGAGGAGCAACTCTTTGCTCTTCTGTTAGGGGTGAAGATACCCCGAACAAGCCCCTCAAAGGATTTTGAGCCATAGTAACAAGTGACAATAAATTTCAGCACACTATATAAATTTTTCCTTACCAAATTCCACTTACCAAAGGCGCTTCACTCCCCGGCAACGGCGCCAGAAAAGAGTCTTGATGACCCACAAGTGTAGGGGATCTATAGTAGTGCTTTCTATAAGTAAGAGTGTCGAACCCAACGAGGAGCAGAAGGAAATGATAGGCAGTTTTCAGTAAGGTATTTTCTGCAAGCACTGAAATTATAGGTAATAGATAGTTTTGTGATAAGATAACTGGTAGCAAGTGACAAAAGGTAAAAGTAAATAAGGTGCAGCAAGGTGGCCCAATCCTTTTCGTAGCAAAGGACAAGCCTAGACAAACTCTTATATAAAGGAAAGCGCTCCCGAGGACACATGGGAATTGTCGTCAAGCTAGTTTTCATCGCGATCATCTGATTCGCGTTCGGTACTTTGATAATTTGGTATGTGGGTGGACCGGTGCTTGGGTGCTGTCCTTACTTGGACAAGCCTCCCACTTATGATTAACCTCTAATGAAAGCATCCGCAACTACAAAAGAAGTATTAAGGTAAACCTAACCATAGCCTGAAACATATGGATCCAAATCAGCCCCTTACAAAGCAACGCATAAAGTAGGGTTTAAGCTTCTGTCACTCTAGCAACCCATCATCTACTTATTACTTCCCAATGCCTTCCTCCAGGCCCAAATAATGGTGAAGTGTCATGTAGTCGACGTTCACATGACACCACTAGAGGAGAGACAACATACATCTCATCAAAATATCGAACGAAGACCAAATTCACATGACTACTAATAGCAAGACTTCTCCCATGTCCCCAGGAACAAAAGTAACTACTCACAAGACATAATATTTTTCATTATCAGAGGGGTATTAATATGCATAATGGATCTGAACATATGATCTTCCACCAAATAAACCAACTAGCATCAACTACAAGGAGTAATCAACACTACTAGCAACCCACATGTACCAATCTGAGGTTTGGGTACAAAGATTGGATACAAGAGATGAACTAGGGTTTGAGAGGAGATGGTGCTGGTGAAGATGCTGATGAAGATAGCCCTCCCCCAGATGACAGAGTTGTTGGTGATGACGGCGGTGACGATTTCCCCCTCCCAGAGGGAAGAATCCCCGGCAGAACAGCTCTGCCGGAGCCCTAGATTGGTTTCCGCCTCGGTTCCGCCTCGAGACGGCGGCGTCTGGTCCCGAAAGCCTCCTTCTTATTTTTTCCAGGTCAAAACACCTCATAGAGGAGAAGATGGGCATCGGGGGCCTTCCGACTCGCCCACGAGGCAGGGGGCGCGCCCTGGGAAGGGGGGCGCGCCCCCACCCTCGTGGGCAGCTGGTGGCCCCCCTCGTGGACTTCTTTCGCTAGATATTTTTTATATTTTCTGAAACGACGTTCTGTTGAGTTTCGGGGCTTTTGGAGTTGTGCAAAATAGGTTTCCAGAGTTTGCTCCTTTTCCAGCCCAGAATTCCAGCTGCTGGCATTCTCCCTCTTCATGTAAACCGTTTAAAATAAGAGAGAAAAGGCATAAGTATTGTGACAAAACATGTAAGAACAACCCATATTGCAATAAATATCAATATATAAGCATGATGCAAAATGGACGTATCAGACACACCTTTTGAGAGAGATACACATGATTTGGAATTTATTAGAATACTCTATGTGCTTCACTTATATCTTTTCAGCTAGATAGTTTTGCTCTAGTGCTTCACTTATATCTCTTAGAGCACGGTGGTGGTTTTATTTTGTAGAAATTATTGATCTCTCATGCTTCACTTATATCTTTTTGAGAGTCTTTTAGAACAACATAGTAATGTGCTTTGGTTATAAAATTAGTTCTAATATGATAGGCATCCAAGATGGGAATAGTAAAAACTTTCATAAAAGTGCATTGAATATTATGAGAAGTTTGATACTTGATGATTGTTTCGAGATATGAGGATGGTGATATTAGAGTCATGCTAGTGGAGTAATTGTGAATTTGAGAAACACTTGTGTTAAAGTTTGTGATTCCCGTAGCATGCACGTATGGTGAACCGTTATGTGATGAAGTTGGAGCACGATTTATTTATTGATTGTCATCCTTTGTGTGGAGGTCAGGATCGCGCGAAGGTTAACTCCTACCAACCCTTCCCCAAGGAGCATGCGTGTAGTACTTTGTTTTGATGACTTGTAGATTTTTGCAATAAGTATATCAGTTCTTTATGACTAATGCTGAGTCCATGGATTATACGCACTCTCACCCTTCCACCACTGCTAGCCTCTCTTGTACCGTGCAACTTTCACCGGTACCATACACCCACCATATACCTTCCTCAAAATAGCCACCATACCTACCTATCATGGCATTTCCATAGCCATTCCGAGATATATTACCATGCAACTTTCCACCGTTCCGTTTGTTATGACATGCTTCATCATTGTCATATTGCCATGCATGATCATGTAGTTAACATCGTATTTGTGGCAAAGCCACCGTTCATAAATTTCATAAATGTCACTCTTGATTCATTGCACATCCCGGTACACCGCCGGAGGTATTCACATAGAGTAATATTTTGTTATAGCTTCGAGTTATAAGTAAATAAAAGTGTGATGATCTTCATTACTGGAGCATTGTCCCAGTGAGGAAAGGATGATGGAGACTATGATTCCCCCAGAAGTCGGGATGAGACTCTGGACAAAAGAAAAGAAAAAAAGGAAAAAAAAGATGCCATAAAAAGGGGAAAGAAAAAGAGAAAAGGCCCAAAGAAAAAAAGAAAAAAAGAGAAAAAAATGAGAGAAAAGGAGAGAAGGGACAATGTTATTATCCTTTTTCCACACTTGTGCTTCAAAATAGCACAATGATCTTCATGATAGATTGTCTCTTGTTTTGTCACTTTCATATACTAGTGGGAATTTTCATTATAGAACTTGGCTTATATATTCAAATGATGGGCTTCCTCAAATGCCCTAGGTCTTCATGAGCAAGCAAGTTGGATGCACACCCACTTAGTTTCTTTTATTGAGCTTTCATACACTTATAGCTCTAGTGCATCCATTGCATGGCAATCCCTACTCACTCACATTGATATCTATTGATGGGCATCTCCATAGCCCATTAATACGCCTAGTTGATGTGAGACTATTTTCCTCTTTTGTCTTCTCCACAACCACCACTCCATTCCACCTATAGTGCTATATCCATGGCTCACGCTCATGTATTGCGTGAAAGTTGAAAAGTTTGAAAAAAATTGAAGTATGAAACAATTGCTTGGATGAAACCAGGGTTGTGCATGATTTAAATATTTTGTGTGATGAAGATAGAGCATAACCAGACTATATGATTTTGTAGGGATAACTTTCTTTGGCCATGTTATTTTGAGAAGACATGATTGCTTTGTTGGTATGCTTGAAGTATTATTACTCTTATGTCAATAAAAAATAATTGTCTTGAATCTTTCAGATCTGAACATTCATGCCACAATAAAGAAAATTACATTGAGAATTATGTTGGTTAGTATTTGATACGTCTCCAATGTATTTATAATTTTTGATTGTTCCATGCTATTATATTATCCTTCTAGGATGTCTTATGGGATTTTATATACACTTTCATATGATTTTTGGGACTAGCCTATTAACCCAGAGCCCAGTGCCAGTTTAAGTTTTTCTCCTATTTTAGGGTTTTACAGAAAAGGAATATCAAATGGAGTCCAATTGACGTGCCAATTTTTGATGATTTTTTCTGGACCAAAAGAAGCCCCCAAAGTAAAAGAGTTGGGCCAGGAGAGCCACGGGCTGCCCACAAGGGTGGGGGCGCACCCTGGGCAGGGGGCGCGCCCTCCTATATCGTGGACATCCCAGAAGCCCCCCTGACGTGGGACCTACGCCAAAAATTCCTATAAATACTGAAACCTTCAGAAATTAACCTAGATTGGGAGTTCCACCGCCGAAAGCCTCTGTAGCCACCGAAAACCAATCTAGACCCTGTTTCGGCACTCTGCTAGAGGGGGGGGGGGCTCTCCGGTGGCTATCTTCATCATCCCGACGCTCTCCATGACGAGGAGGGAGTAGTCCACCCTCGGGGCTGAGGGTATGTACCAGTAGCTATGTGTTTGATCCCTCTCTCTCTCGTGTTCTTGAGATGGCACGATCTTGATGTACCGCGAACTTTGCTATTCTAGTTGGATCTTATGATGCTTCTCCCCCTCTACTCTCTTGTAATGGATTGAGTTTTCCCTTTGAAGTTATCTTATCGGATTGAGTCTTTAAGGATTTGAGAACACTTGATGTATGTCTTGCACGTGCTTATCTGTGGTGACAATGGGATATCATGTGATCTACTTGATGTATGTTTTGGTGATCAACTTGCGGGTTCCGTGACCTTGGGAATCTATGCATAGGGGTTGGCACACGTTTTCGTCTTGACTCTCCGATAGAAACTTTAGGGCACTCTTTGAAGTTCTATGTGTTGGTTGGATAGATGTTTCTGAGATTATGTGATGCATATCGTATAATCATGCCCACGGATACTTGAGGTGACAATGGAGTATCTAGGTGACATTAGGGTTTTGGTTGATTTGTATCTTAAGGTGTTATTCTAGTACAAACTCTATGATAGATTGAACATTACTACAGACTCTTGAATAGATCGATCAGAAAGAATAACTTTGAGGTGGTTTCGTACCCTACCATAATCTCTTCGTTTGTTCTCCGCTATTAGTTACTTTGGAGTGACTCTTTGTTGCATGTTGAGGGCTAGTAATATGACCCAATTATGTTATCCTTGTTGAGAAAACTTGTACTAGTGAAAGTATGAACCCTAGGCCTTATTTCCTATCATTGCAACACCGTTTATGCTCACGTTTACCACTTGCTACCTTGCTGTTTTTATATCTTCAGTTTACAAAAACCTATATCTACCATCCATATTGCACTTGTATCACCATCTCTTCGCCGAACTAGTGCACCTATACAATTTACCATTGTATTGGGTGTGTTGGGAACACAAGAGACTCTTTGTTATTTGGTTGCAGGGTTGTTTGCGAGAGACCATCTTCATCCTACGCCTCCCACGGATTGATAAACCTTAGGTCATCCACTTGAGGGAAATTTGCTACTGTCCTGCAAACCTCTGCACTTGGAGGCCCAACAACGTCTACAAGAAGAAGGTTGTGTAGTAGACATCAAGCTCTTTTCTGGCGCCGTTGCCGGGGAGGTTAGTGCTTGAAGGTATATCTTTATATCTTGCAATCGAATCTTTTAGTTTCTTGTTTTATCACTAGTTTAATTTATAAAAGAAAACTACGTACAAAAAAAAAATGGAATTAAGGTTACCTTATATGCTTCATCTTTTTAATATCTTTCGTGAAAATGATGGAAAGGAAAATTGTGCTCAAGTGCTAGAAGAAGAATTACATAGAATGCTTGGCATAAAATATGTGCATGATGAGCATGATTGCAATGTTGTTAGTATGAATTCTTTGAATACCCATGATGCTAATGATATGCAAAGCCACAAGCTTGGGGATGCTATGTTTGATGAAGATGATATGTTTAGTCCCCCCAAGTTTTGATGAGCAAATTTATTATGATGAAAGCATGCCTCCTATTTATGATGATTATATTGATGAAAGTGGATTTGGAGAGGTCATGACTTTATTTAGTGATGAATCCACTATTTCGGAAGAGGTTCCAATTGATTATGAGAACAAAGTTGCTATCTATGATGATTATTGTGATGACTTGTATGCTATTAAGAATAATGATAACCATGAAACTTGTCATCATGATTTTAGTTTTCAATTGGATTATGCTTCACATGATAGTTATTTTGTTGAGTTTGCTCCCACTATTATGAATGAGAGGAATTTTGCTTATGTGGAGAGTAGTAATTTTTTTATGCAAGTAGATCATGACAAGAATGCTTTATGTGCTGGTTATATTGTTGAATTCATTCATGATGCTACTGAAAATTATTATGAGAGAGGATCATATGTTTCTACATATTCCAATAATACCAAGTTTCCTCTCTATGTGCTTAAAATCTTGAAGCTATGCTTGTTTGGCTTTCCTATGCTAGTTGATTATCGTTCCCATAAGTTGTTTGCTCACAAAATCCCTATGCATAGGAAGTGGGTAAGACTTAAATGTGCTATTCATATGCTTCATGATGCTCCCGTTATGTTTCAATTATTATCTTTTATGTGAGCATCATTATGCCTATCTAGGGGCGTAAAACGATAGCGCTTGTTGGGAGGCAACCCAACTTTATATTTTTTGTTTTTGCTTCTGTTTAGGAATAAATATTGCATCTAACTTCTGTTCATATGTGGTTTTGTGTTTTGTTTAGTGTTTGTGCCAATTAGAACCTTTGGGAAGACTTGTGTGAAGTTTATGTGATCTTGCTGTGAAAAACAGAATCGTTAGCGCTAGCTAGAATGGTCATCAGATTTTACTGGAGTGTGCTATTTAGTTGATTCTTTATGCAGATGACCAATAGACAAATTCCTCACGTTTACCAATTTAGATTTAATTTTTTGGAGTTACAGAAGTACGCGAAACCTGTAGATTACTACAGACTTTTCTGTTTCTGACAGATTCTGTTTTTCATGTGTTGTTTGCTTATTTCAATGCATCTATGAGTAATATTGGGAAGTATCAACCATAGAGAAGTTGGAATACTGTAGGTTTAATACCAATATAAACAAAGAATGAATTCATTGCAGTACCTTTGAGTAGTGGTTTGCTTTCTTATACTAACGGAGCTCACGAGATTTTTGTCTAAGTTTTGTGTTGTGAAGTTTTCAAGTTTTGAGTATTGCTGTGATGGACTATGGAACAAAGAGTGGCAAGAGCCTAAGCTTGGGGATGCCCAAGGCACCCCAAGGTAAAATTCAAGGAAAACCAAAAGCCTAAGCTTGGGGATGCCCCGGGAAGGCATCCCCTCTTTCGTCTTCATCTATCGGTAACTATACTCGGAGCTATATTTTTACTCACCACATGATATGTGTTTTGCTCGGAGCGTCATTTTATTTTCTTTTGTTTTGTTTGTTGTTTGAATAATATACCAAGATCTGAAATTCTTAAATGTTAGAGAGTCTTCACATAGTTACATAATTAATCAACTACTCATTGATCTTCACATATATCTCTCGGATTAGTTTGTTATTTGCTCTAGTGCTTCACTTATATCTTTTAGAGCACGGCGGTGGTTACATTTTGTAGAAATTGTTGATCTCTCATGCTTCACTTATATCCTTTTGAGAGTCTATTAAAACAGCATGGTAATGTGCTTTGGCTATAAAACTAGCCTTTGCATGATAGGCATCCAAGATCAATGTAGTAAAAACTTTCATACTAAGTGCATTGAAGATGATGAGAAGTTGGATGCTTGATAATTGTTTTGAGATATGAGGATAGTGATATTAGAGTCATGCTAGTGGAGTTATTATGAAATTGAGAAATACTTGTGTTAAGGTTAGTGATTCCCGTAGCATGCACGTATGGTGAACCGCTATGTGACGAAGTTAGAGCATGAGGAATTTGTAAAGTGCCAACCTTTGTGTGGAGGTCGGGGGCGCGCGACGGTTAACTCCCACCAACCTCCCCCCAAGGAGCATGCGTTGATTGCTTTGTTTTGATGACTCGTAGATTTTTGCAATAAGTATATGAGTTCTTATGACTAATGTTGAGTCCATGGATTATACACACTCCCACCTTTCCACCATTGCTATCCTCTCTTGTATCGCGCAACTTTCGCCGGTACCATACACCCACTATATATCCTTCCTCAAAACAGCCACCATACCTACCTATCATGGCATTTTTATAGCCATTCCGAGATATATTGCCATGCAACTTTCCACCGTTCCGTTCGTATGACAAACTTCATATTGTCATATTGCCATGCATGATCATGTAGTTGACATCGTATTTGTGGCAAAGCCACCATGCATAATTTTTCATACATGTCACTATTGATTCATTGCACATCTCGGTACACCACCGGAGGCATTCATACAGAGTCATACTTTGTTCTAGTATCGAGTTGTAATATCGAGTTGTAATGAAAGTGTGATGATCATCATTATTAGAGCATTGTCCCATGTGAGGAAAGGCTAAATCAATAAAGCCCCTCCAAGAAAAAAAAGAAAAAAAAGAAAGGCCAAAGAAAAAAAGAAAGGCCCAAAAAAAGAGAAAAAAAAGAAAAGAAAAAGGGACAATTGCTACTATCTTTTTTCCCACACTTGTGCTTCAAAGTAGCACCATGTTCTTCATTGTAGAGAGTCTCATGCTTAGTCACTTTATATACTAGTGGGAATTTTCTTTATAGAACTTGGCTTGTATATTCCAACGATGGGCTTCCTAAAATGCCCTAGGTCTTCGTGAGCAAGCAAGTTGGATGCACACCCACTAGTTTCTTTTGTTGAGCTTTCATACATATTTAGCTCTAGTGGATCCGTTGCATGGCAATCCCTACTCACTCACATTGATATCTATTGATGGGCATCTCCATAGCCTGTTGATACGCCTAGTTGATGTGAGACTATCTCCCTCCTTTTTGTCTTCTCCACAACCACCTCTATTCCACCCATAGTGCTATGTCCATGGCTCACGCTCATGTATTGCGTGAAAGTTGAAAGGTTTGAAAGAATAGAGTATGAAAAGAAGTGCTTGGCTGAAATCGGGGTTGTGCATGATATGAATATTTTGTGTGATAACGAGGGAGCATAGCCAAACTATATGATTTTGTAGGGATAACTTTCTTTAGCCATAGTATTTTGAAAAGACATGATTGCTTTGCTAGTATGCTTGAAGTATTATTATTTCTTATGTCAATATAGACCTTCGTCTTGAATCTTTCAGATCTGAACATTCATGCCACAATTAAGATAATTACGTTGAAAAACTATGTTGGGTAGCATTCCACATCAAAATTTTTGTTTTTATCATTTACCTACTCGAGGACGAGAAGGAATTAAGCTTGGGGATGCTGATACGTCTCCAACGTATCTATAATTTTTAATTGTTCCATGCTATTATATTATCCTTCTAGGATGTCTTATGGGCTTTTATATACACTTTTATATGATTTTTGGGGCTAACCTATTAACCCAGAGCCCAGTGCCAGTTTCTGTTTTTCTCTTGTTTTAGGGTTTTACATAAAAGGAATATCAAACGGAGTCCAAATGGAATGAAACCTTTGCGAGAGATATTTTTGAAGGAAATCACGCTCGGGAAACGTCAGGACCAAGTTAGGGGACGAAGGGCCAGCCCTCGAGGGTGGGGGGCGCACCCCCCGTCCCAGGGCGTGCCCCCCTGCCTCGAGGCTGGGCCACACGGCCCCCGGTGCCCTCCTTCTTCCTATATATACCTACGTACCCCAGAAACTCCATACGCAGAGAGAAAACCCTAATTCCACCGCCGTAGCTTCTGTTCCCGTGGAGATCCCATCTTGGAGCCTGTTCCGGGAGGGGGATCCATCACGGAGGCCTTCATCATCATCATCATTGCCCTCACCATGAGTTGTGAGTAGTTTACCACAGACCTTCGGGTCCATAGCTAGTATCTAGATGGCTTCTTCTCTCTCTCTGGATCTCAATACAAAGTTCTCCTCGGTCTTCGAGGAGATCTATTCGATGTAATCTATTTTTGCGGTGTGTTTGTCGAGATCCGATGAATTGTGAGTTTATGATCAAGGTTATCTATGAAAGATATTTGCTTCTTCTCTGAACTTTTTATGTGTGCTCATAATATTCTTGCAAGTCTCTTCGAATTATTGGTTTGGTTTGGCCTACTAGATCTATAGTTCTTGCAATGGGAGAAGTGCTTGGCTTTGAGTTCAATCTTGCGGTGTCCTTTCCCAGTGATAGTAGGGGCAGCAAGGCACATATTGTATTGTTGCCATCAAGGATAAAAATATGGGGTTTTCATCATATTGCTTGAGTTTATCCCTCTACATCATGTCATCTTGCTTAAAGCGTTACTCTATTCGTATGAACTCAATACACTAGATGCGTGCTGGATAGCGATCGATGTGTGGAGTAATAGTAGTAGATGCAGGCATGAGTCGGTCTACTTGTCTCGGACGTGATGCCTATATACAATGATCATGCCTAGATAGTCTCATAATTATTCGCTTTTCTATCAATTGCTCGATAGTAATTTGTTTACCCGCCGTAGAATACTGCTATCATGAGAGAAGCCACTAGAGAAAACTATGGCCCCCGGGTCTATTCTCAACATATCAATCTACATCTACTTTACTTTTATTGCTTTTATTTGCTGTTTTGTTAAACTAAAAATACCAAAAATATAATTATCATCTCTATCAGATCTCACTCTCGTAAGTGACCGTAAAGGGATTGAAGACCCCTTATCGCGTTGGCTGCGAAGTTCTTATTTGTTTGTGCAGCTGCGAGGGACTCGCGCGTGGTCTCCTAGTGGATTGATACCTTGGTTCTCAAAAACTGAGGGTAATACTTACGCTACTGTGCTGCATCTCCCTTTCCTCTTCGAGGGAATACAACGCAAGCTCAAGAGGTAGCAAGAAGAATTTCTGGCGCCGTTGCCGGGGAGACTCACGCCAAGTCAAGTCAAGATTTGCCATCCCGTCAACTTGCCAATTTCTGGCTCCATTGCCGGGGAGGCTTACGCAAAAGTCATATACCAAGTATCTATCACAAACCCTTATCCTTCACATTACATTTAGTTGCCTCTCGTTTCTCTCTCCCTCACTTCACCTTTGCCGGTTTATTTGCCCTTCTTCCGCCGTGTGTTTTTCGTTTGCTTGCTTCTTGTTTGCTTGTGTGTGTTGGATTGCTTGCTTGTCACTGTGGCTCAGAACAATACCAAATTGTGTGACTTCTCCAATACCAACAACAATGATTTTATTAGCACTCCGATTGCTCCTATTACCGATGATGAATCTTGTGAGATCAATGCTGCTTTGTTGAATCTTGTCATGAAAGATCAATTCTCCGGCCTTCCTAGTGAAGATGCCGCTACCCATCTAAACAACTTTGTTGATTTGTGTGATATGCAAATGAAAAGGGATACGAATAACATTGTTAAATTGAAGTTATTTCCGTTTTCACTTAGAGATCGTGCTAAAACTTGGTTCTCCTCTTTGCCTAGAAATAGTATTGATTCATGGAATAAGTGCAAAGATGCTTTTATCTCTAAGTATTTCCCTCCTGCTAAGATCATCTTCCTTAGAAACGATATTATGAATTTTAAGCAACTAGATCATGAGCATGTTGCACAAGCTTGGGAGAGAATGAAATTAATGATACGTAATTGCCCTACAAATGGTTTAAATCTATGGATGATTATTCAGAACTTTTATGCTAGCTTGAATTTTGCTTCTAGAAATCTTTTAGATTCGGCCACCGGAGGCACTTTCATGGAAACTACCTTAGGAGAAGCTACCAAACTCCTAGATAATATTATGGTTAATTATTCTCAATGGCACACCTAAAGATTTACTAGTAAAAAAGTGCATCGAAGAAATTAGTGTTTTGAGTGGAAAGATGGATGAACTTATGAAATTGTTTGCCGCTAAGAGTGCTTCTTCTGATCCTAATGATATGCCTTTATCCACTTTGATTGAGAATAACAATGAATCTTTGGATGTGAATTTTGTTGGTAGGAATAATTTTGGTAACAATGCTTATAGAGGTAATTTTAATCCTAGGCCTTTTCCTAGTAATTCCTCTAATAATTTTGGTAATTCCTACAACAACTCTTATGGAAAGATGCCTTCTGAATTTGAAACTAGTGTTAAGGAGTTTATGATCTCGCAAAAGAATTTCAATGCTATGCTTGAAGAGAAATTGCTTAAAGTTGATGAATTGGCTAGAAGTGTGGATAGAATTACTCTTGATGTTGATTCTTTGAAACTTAGATCTATCCCACCTAAGCATGATATCAATGAGTCTCTCAAAGCCATGAGAATTTCCATTGATGAATGCAAAGAAAGATCCGCTAGAATGCGTGCTAAAAGAGAAGATTATATTAAATCATGTTCTTCTAGTTATAATGAAAATAAAGATGAAGATCTGAAAGTTATTGATGTGTCTCCTATTAGATCCTTGTTTTCTAGTATTAATCTTGATGAGAATAGGGTTGGAGATGATTCTGCTTTAAGGTGTCCCAATAATTCGGAGTTTCTAGATCTTGATGCTAAATTTGCTAAAAGTGGGATTGAAGAGATTAAAACTTTGCATAGTGATGAACCCACTACTTTGGATTTCAAGGGATTCAATTATGATAATTGCTCTTTGATTGATTGTATTTCTTTGTTGCAATCTGTGCTAAATTCTCCGCATGCTTATAGTCAAAATAAAGCTTTCACTAAACATATAGTTGATGCTTTGATGCAATCTTATGAAGAAAAACTTGAGTTGGAAATTTCTATACCTAGAAAGCTTTATGATGAATGGTAACCTACTATAAAAATAAAAATAAAAGATCATGAATGCTATTCTTTGTGTGATTCGGGTGCTAGTGTCTCCACTATCCCAAAAACTTTGTGTGATTTGCTAGGGTTCCATGAGCTTGATGATTGTTCTTTAAATTTGCATCTTGCAGATTCCACTATTAAGAAACCTATGGGAAGAATTAATGATGTTCTTATTGTTGCCAATAGGAATTATGTGCCCGTAGATTTCATTGTTCTTGATATAGATTGCAATCCTTCATGTCCTATTATTCTTGGTAGACCTTTCCTTAGAACGATTGGTGCAATTATTGATATGAAGGAAGGAAATATTAGATTCCAATTTCCATTAAGGAAAGGCATGGAACACTTTTCTATAAAGAAAATCAAATTACCATATGAATCTATCATGAGAGCCACTTATGGATTGCCTTCCAAAGATGGCAATACCTACATCTATCTTGTATCGTGCCTTGTTAGGGGCGTAAAACGATGGCGCTTGTTGGGAGGCAACCCAATTTTATGTTTTTTGCTTTTGTTGCTGTTAGGAATAAATATTGCATCTAGCATCTGATTAGATGTGTTTTCATGTTTTGTTTAGTGTTTGTGCCAAGTAGGACCTTTAGTAGGACTTGTGTGAAGTTTATACGATCTTGCTGTGAAAAACAGAATCGTTAGCGCTGGCTAAAGTAGTCTTCAGATTTTACTGGAGCGTGCGTTTTATTTGATTCTTTTTTATGCTGATTTGTAGACAAATTGCGCCAATTTACCAATTTATTTTGAATTTTTTGGAGTTCCATAAGTAGGCGAACCCAGCAGATAACTACACACTGTTCTGTCTTTGACAGATTCTGTTTTTCGTGTGTTGTTTGCTTATTCCGATGCATCTATGAGTAATATTGGAGGATATGAACCATAGAGAACTTGGAGTATAATATGTTTAACACCAATAAAAACAATGAATGAATTCCTTGCTGTACCTTTGAGTAGTGGTTTGTTTTCTCTTACTAACGGAGCTCACGAGAATTTTTGTCTAAGTTTTGTATTGTGAAGTTTTCAAGTTTTGAGTATTGCTTTGATGGATTATGGAACAGGGAGTAGCAAAGGCCTAAGCTTGGGGATGCTTATGGCACCCCAAGTAAATTCAAGATAATCAAAAGCCTAAGCTTGGGGAGGCCCCGGGAAGGCATCCCCTCTTTCATCTTCATACATCGGTAACTATACTTGGAGCTATATTTTTATTCGCAACACGTTATGTGTTTTGCTTGGAGCGTCTTGTATAATTTGAGTCTTCGCTTTTTAGTTTTCCACAATCATCCTTGCTGGACACACCTATTTGAGAGAGTTAAATATGGCCTAGAAATTGTTAGAACACTCTATGTGCTTCACTTATATCTTTTAAGTTGAATAGTTTTTGCTCTAGTGCTTCACTCATATCTTTTAGAGCATGGTGGTGGTAATATTTTGTAGAAATTGTTGAACTCTCATGCTTCACTTATATCTATTTGAGAGTCTATTAAAACAGCATGGTAAAGTGTTTAGGCTAAAGAAACTAGTCTTCACATGATAAACATCCAATGTCAATGTAGTAAAAAAAATTCACCTCAAGTGCATTGAATAGAAAGAGATGTTCAATGCTTAATAATTGTTTTGAGACATGTGGATAGTGATATTAAAGTCATGCTAGTGGAGTGATTATGAAATTGAGAAATATTTGTGTTAAGGTTAGTGATTCCCGTAGCATGCACGTATGGTGAACCGTTGTGTGACTAAGTTAAAGCATGAGGTATTTGTAGAGTGTCAACCTTTGTGTGGAGGTCGGGGGCGCGCGATGGTTAACTCCTACCAACCTCCCCCCTAGGGGCATGCGTTGATTGCTTTGTTTTGACGACTCGTTAATTTTTGCAATAAGTATATGAGTTCTTATGACTAATGTTGAGTCCATGGATTATACGCACTCTCACCCTTCCACCATTGCTAGCCTCTCTTGTACCGCACAACTTTCGCCGGTGCCATAAACCCACTATATATCCTTCCTCAAAACAACCACCATATTGTTCCTCAAAACAGCCACCATACCTACCTATCATGGCATTTCCATAGCCATTCCGAGATATATTGCCATGGAACTTTCCACCGTTCCATTTATATGACACACATCATATTGTCATGTTGCCATGCATGATCATGTAGTTGACATCGTATTCGTGGCAAGGCCACCATGCATAATCTTTTCATACATGTCACTCTTGTTTCATTGCATAGACTCATACTTTCTTGTTGTAGTATCAAGTTGTAATATTGTGTTATAATGAAAGTGTGATGATCATAATTTTTAGAGCATTGTCCCATGGGAGGAAAGGCTGAATCTATAAAGGCCCTCTGCAAAAAAAAAGGGGAAGCCCCCCCCCCCCAAAAGAAAGGCCCAAAAAAAGGAAAAAAAGAAAAAAAGAGAAAAAGAAAAGAAAAGGGACAATTGCTACTATCTTTTTCCACACTTGTGCTTCAAAGTAGCACATGTTCTTTATTGTAGAGAGTCTCATGTTTAGTCACTTTCATATACTAGTGGGAATTTTCGTTATAGAACTTGGCTTGTATATTCCAACGATGGGCTTCCTCAAATGCCCTAGGTCTTCGTGAGCAAGCAAGTTGGATGCACACCCACTAGTTTCTTTTGTTGAGCTTTCATTTATATTTAGCTCTAGTGCATCCGTTGCATGGCAATCCCTACTCACTCACATTGATATCTATTGAAGGGCATCTCCATAGCCCGTTGATACGTCTAGTCGATGTGAGACTATCTCCCGCTTTTTGTCTTCTCCACAACCACCTCTATTCCACCCATAGTGCTATATCCATGGCTCACGCTCATGTATTGCGTGAAAGTTGAAAGGTTTGAAAAGATAGAGCATGAAAGCAAGTGCTTGGCTGAAATCGGGGTTGTGCATGATATGAATATTTTGTGTGATAACAAGGGAGCATAGCCAACACTATATGATTTTGTAGGGATAACTTTCTTTAGCCATAGTATTTTGAGAAGACATGATTGCTTTGTTAGTATTGCTTGAAGTATTGTTATTTCTTATCTCAATATAGAATTTTATCTTGAATCCTTCAGATCTGAACATTCATGCCACAATTAAGAGAATTACATTGAATAACTATATTGGTTATCATTCCACATCAAAATATCTTTATTTATCGTTTACCTACTCGAGGACGAGCATGAATTAAGCTTGGGGATGCTTGATACGTCTCCAACGTATCTATAATTTTTGATCGTTCCATGCTATTATTTATGAAGTCTTGAATGTTTAATGGGCTTTATCATTCACTTTTATATCATTTTTGGGACTAACCTACTAACCCAAAGGCCCAGTCCAGATTGCTATTTTTTGCCTATTTCAGGATTTTGCAGAAAAGGTATATCAATCGGAGTCCAAACGGAATGAAACCTTCGCGAGAGATATTTTTGGAGTAAATCACGCTCGGGAAACGTCAGGACCAAGTCAGAGGACGAAGGGCTAGCCCTCGAGGGTGGGGGGCGCGCCCCTGCCTCGAGGCTGGCCCACACGGCCCCCGGTGCCCTCCTTCTTCCTATATATACCTACGTACCCCAGAAACTCCATACGCAGAGAGAAAACCCTAATTCCACCGCCGTAGCTTCTGTTCCCGTGGATATCCCATCTTGGAGCCTGTTCCGGGAGGGGGATCCATCACGGAGGCCTTCATCATCATCATCGCCCTCACCATGAGTTGTGAGTAGTTTACCACAGACCTTCGGGTCCATAGCTAGTATCTAGATGGCTTCTTCTCTCTCTCTCTGGATCTCAATACAAAGTTCTCCTCGGTCTTCGAGGAGATCTATTCGATGTAATCTCTTTTTGCGGTGTGTTTGTCGAGATCCGATGAATTGTGAGTTTATGATCAAGGTTATCTATGAAAGATATTTGGTTCTTCTCTGAACTTTTTATGTGTGCTCATAATATTCTTACAAGTCTCTTCAAATTATTGGTTTAGTTTGGCCTACTAGATCTATAGTTCTTGCAATGGGAGAAGTGCTTGGCTTTGGGTTCAATCTTGCGGCGTCCTTTCCCAGTGACAGTAGGGGCAGCAAGGCACGTATTGTATTGTTGCCATCGAGGATAAAAAGATGGGGTTTTCATCACATTTCTTGAGTTTGTCCCTCTACATCATGTCATCTTGCTTAACGCATTACTCTGTTCGTATGAACTCAATACACTAGATGCATGCTGGAGAGCGGCCGATGTGTGGAGTAATAGTAGTAGATGCAGGCAGTAGTCGGTTTACTTGTCTCGGACGTGATGACTATATACAATGATCATGCCTAGATAGTCTCATAATTATTCGCTTTTCTATCAATTGCTCGACAGTAATTTGTTTACCCGCCATAGAATACTGCTATCATGAGAGAAGCCACTAGAGAAAACTATGGCCCCCGCGTCTATTCTCAACATATCAATCTACATCTACTTTACTTTTCTTGATTTTACTTGCTATTTTATTAAACTAAAAATACCAAAAATATAATTATCATCTCTATCAGATCTCACTCTCGTAAGTGACCGTAAAGGGATTGACAACCCCTTATCGCGTTGGCTGCGAAGTTCTTATTTGTTTGTGCAGGTGCGAGGGACTCGCGCGTGGTCTCCTACTGGATTGATACCTTGGTTCTCAAAAACTGAGGAAAATACTTATGCTACTGTGCTGCATCCCCCTTTCCTCTTAGAGGGAATACAACGCAAGCTCAAGAGGTAGCAGGGAACCCTCTCGGGTGGCTATCTTCATCATCCCGGCGCTCTCCATGACGAGGAGGGAGTAGTCCACCCTCGGGGCTGAGGGTATGTACTAGTAGCTATGTGTTTGATCTCTTTCTCTCTCTCGTGTTCTTGAGATGGCACGATCTTGATGTATCGCGAGCTTTGCTATTCTAGTTGGATCTTATGATGCTTCTCCCCCTCTACTCTCTTGTAATGGATTGAGTTTTCCCTTTGAAGTTATCTTATCGGATTGAGTCTTTATGGATTTGAAAACACTTGATGTATGTCTTGCACATGCTTATCTGTGGTGACAATGGGATACCATGTGATCTACTTGATGTATGTTTTGGTGATCAACTTGCGGGTTCCGTGACCTTGGGAATCTATGCATAGGGGTTGGCACACGTTTTCGTATTGACTCCCCGGTAGAAACTTTAGGGCACTCTTTGAAGTTCTATGTGTTGGTTGAATATATGTTTCTGAGATTGTGTGATGCATATCGTATAATCATACCCACGGATACTGTCGTGGAATTAGCACGGTAGATGTCCGGTTTAGCGGACTTAGGTGTGAGGCCATCGCACAGGTTAGCTTGAAGGGGTTAAAGCAGACGAAGGACACAAGGAGTTTATACTAGTTCGGCCCCTTCGATGAAGGTAAAAGCCTACGTCTAGTTTTGTGTGGTATTGCTTGGGCGTCGATGACCAGGGAGCGAATCCGCTTGCCTGTGTCTCGAGCTCTTGTTTCTTGTCCTCAAACCATCGCCGGGTTGTCCCTTTATACAGGAGGCGACGCCCGGTCCGGTTTACAGAGTCCCGAGGCCGGCTCATAAACGTGTCCGCCTCAGTCTCTACTCTTTCTGTCTTACATCCCAAGCTACATGGTACGACGGTTTACAGACCATGGGCCTTGTACATGGGCCCTAAACCTCTATGGGCTACAATCTCTTGCTACTCATTCTAATGGGCTTCTGATCAATAACCTTACTAGCATAATCTGGACCCTCCTGGCCGGTTTATAGCTGCTAGTAATATCCCTGACATTAGGCCCCAGAATGATTTGAACTTGTTCATGTCAGTCTTCAAAGTTTTGTACAAATTTCCTTTCTGCAACTTTTTTGCTTCATAAACCGGCCATGACGTCATCTCCTGGAATCGCGTTAGTCCGTCGTGACATCATCTCCGCATTTAATGCCCGCAGCTGTCTGTTACCTTTCTTTAATGCCGCACCGAAGATCGAGGCGACATCTCAGTCTTTATTCGATCTCTGGCCTCCTCGATTCCCGCGCTTACCGTTTTTACCTCTTCAGCCTATAAATACCGCCGAGGCTCATCTCTTTTCCCCCTCTGCCTTCTTCTTCCTCTGTCTCCAACGCTCGAAGCTCCGCCGCCGTTCTTCGAGCTCGCCGTCGTCCTCGAGCCCGGCCGCTACATCGACCTAAACGCTTCCAGAGAACTTCGCCGCCGACTTCTGTTTCCTCAGGTACTCCATCTTCATCCTCGTAGATCTTATTCTAGGGTTTCTTCTGTAGCTCGCCATGAACTCTCGAGGCCTTGTAGTTCATCCCCGTAGGTCACTCTTGGCTGTAGATTTAAACTTGTTTAGGCTCGACCTTCATCCATGCGCTTCTGCTCCGTCATTATATCCTTAGTTCCTCTAGCTTTATCAGTTTAGATCAAATCTGTAGAGAACCTCCGCAGCCCTCACTGAATATAACTTGTATTATTCCGTCTTTTTCCTGCGCCTTAGATCCATATTTACCTCAGTGCCATGTGAAACCTGTTTTTCACACTTTTAGATCTGCAGCTTTCCTCACCGGTTTAGCCATAACTTTGTGCTTCGTATGCTTTTCTTGACGGTTTAGATGTAAGCCTGTATCCCATAATTGACGGTTTAGCTTCTTATTTTTCTATCATCGTGAACCAGTAGTTGTCTCACTTATATCTGCTTCCGGATTAGTAATACCATTAGTCCCTTGTTTAAACCGACAATTAGGCCCATAACTTCATAGAATGCACCGGCTTGTACTTAGCAGTTGGTAAACCGGATCTTGCACTGTATTTTTCAGCACTTCCTCACCAAAAACGACAACCAAGCAATTTGTCGCTTGCAATTGGGTTCCTTCCCGGATCACGGAAAATGACTTAGTTGAAGCGGCCTCAATTGGTGTTCTGGGCCCTAAAGAAATCCTGCACTGGCGGGCCCCTGGCAAGGAGTGCCCTCCTGAGCCTAAGGAAGGTGAAGTCATAGTTTTTTATGATCATCTGGCCCGGGGTTTCAGTCCTCCCGGTTCAAAATTCTTCCGGGATGTGTTAGCCACTTTTCAACTCCACTCACAAGATGTAGGCCCGAACTCTATTTCAAACATCTGTAACTTTCAAGTTTTCTCGGAGGCATATCTTCAAGAAGAGCCATCAGTGGATCTATTCCAGGATTTTTTTCATCTGAACCGGCGGACGGAGTTTACTGACGGGCCTCATCAGGAGCTGGGTGGCGTCAGCATCCAGAAAAGAAAAGATGTGAGCTTTCCCCACGCCGCTCTTCACAGCCACCCCAAAGAGTGGAACCAGACCTGGTTCTATTACAGGGACACTTCACCTGAAGGAGAGAATCCGCTGCCGGGCTACCGCGCCTATCGTCTGGCAACAACCCATCTTTTGCCACAACGTCTCAGCGCCCAAGACCGGGCCCGATTTGCCCCTCAACTTTCCAAGCTCAGGGCCTTCATGGCAAACGGTTTAACCGGCGTTGACTTCGTTCGTTGCTGGCTCTCTTGGAGCATTCTTCCACTAAGCCGGCGCTCGAGCCTGATGTGCGAATATACCGGCAAGCCAGAAGACCCTCAACGTCACACAAAAATAGTGCTTCCTGACAATGAAGTGACTGAGTCCGCTAAGAAGATACTGAACATCCCTCTGGAGGATTGCGGCCGGACCGGTTTAGCTCCGTTCTGCGCAGCCAATGAACCGCCAGCGGTAAGGCTCTTCCGACCCCTTTCTTTCCTTTTTAATCCATTCATACTAGTTGTCTTCAACTTGTTACTATTCCTTTGCACAGGCCAACGATCCTTTCTGGAAGAGGAAATCACAGGATAAACCGGCTAAGCAATCACGCAAGAAAACCTATGCTGTCAAGAAGAAGAAAGTCGTCGCCGCCTCCGGATCACATCCTGAAGAGGATGATCTGGACTCTGAGGTATTAATTAACCCTTATGTCCTTTGATCTCCCTTTGTCTAAATTTATGTTAACAATGCCTTTTCGTAGGATCTGGCGGAAGGAAGCATAGCGGGGGGAGTTGAGGTAATTTCTCTCTCATCTGATTCAGAACCTTTGCCACCCAAGATCCGCCGGGCATCCCGAAAATATCCCTTTTCTCATCCTTATGCTCAATTGGATCCCAACTTTCTTTTAAAGAAACAGCAGCACGAAGCTCGCCGGACCACGTGCCATAGCGGCCATGTGGTTGAGTCGTCCGGAATACCCCTTACGCCGGCTCGCAGGCGCCGCTCCGAGGTTTTACTCACTCCAACTCTCCTTCATCCAAAAGCAGGCCTTATACGTAAACCGCTTAAACCGTCTGATCCCAACTATTAGGAGGCTCCTTTGTCTTCTTCCGGCGAATCAACTGCCACGCAAGTCCCAGTCCTCAAAACCATTCCCGCGTAAGTCCTTTCCTTCAGAAGATCCGGTTTATCCTCTATTTTTTAACTTTGTGATTCTCATTGTCCCCTTGACCTTTATCAGAATGCCAAAGCCTAGCAAAAAGGCGAAAGCAAATAAACCAGCTGTGGAGACCACTACTGCTGAACCGGCCGAGGACCCTGAAGCGGCCATCCTTCCAGAAGACAACGTTGAAGTTCATCTTGATGATCCCACTCCTATGGATCGTAACGATGTTGCTGCTCCGGGAGGTGACAGCATGGAGAACACGGCTGAACCGTCAAGCCCTGTCCGGGTTAGCCCTCCTCGGGCTAGCCCGGTTCCTGTTAGTCCGGCACCTATTGATGTCCCTCTCCAGCCAACTGCTGCCTCATCAGCAGATGTTGAGATAACCGGGCTAGGCTTCACTGCTCCCACTGAGCGTGTCACCTTGGCTAGGCATACTGCCAAAGAAGAGAAATTTCATCAAGATAAAGGCAAGTGGAGCACAGATTTATCCAGCTATGCTCATTTGAGTGCCCAGGAACTTCATTCCGGGTATCTGAACCGGCTCTTTACTAGCCGCGACTATGAAGTCGGCTTAGTGAATATGATGAAAGACAAGTATGAGGTGATTTTCTTTCCTTTCACTTCTGTCTCTGCTTTGTAATTTTGCAATCCTATCTTTAGGCTATAGTAGCCCCCAAGTGCCGGTTTAGCTTCATTGTAGGTGAACCGGGACTTCAATTATATCTGAGAATGAACTTACATTAGCCCCCAAGTGTCAAGTGCATAACTTGTTTATGTGCTTGGGACTTGTCTAATTTTTTTTCTTTCTGTACTTCAATTGTACATTAGCCCCCAAGTGTCAAGTGCATAACTTGTTATGTGCTTGAGACTTGATTGATCTGTCTTTCTGATCCGTTTGATTTCCTTGCAGGCTGACTTGACCCGGAGGGCTTCGGAGGTAACTGAGCTCCGGAATAACTTGGCTTTCCATGAAACTGCTTTAGCCAAAGCCAAGGAAGAACTTGTGCTTACTTTGACCAACATGGAGAAATTGAAAAAAGATTTTGAAGCGGAGCGGTCCACATGGGAGGTGCAGAGGAATGCTCTTGAAAAAAGAGCAAAGGACCCCGAAGCTGCTCTTAATCCGGTTACGCAGGAGTTATCTGGTTTGAAACAACAAATAGAGCTCATGACTTCTGCAATCTTCGGTGAGTACCCATCTTTGTATGTTTTTAATCCTTGCAATCTTTTGTTCCGCTCCGGTTTAACTCGCCAAACGTATATAGGGAGGCGCATAACTGATCTTGGAGATGATGTCCGGAAGAAGCTCAAGGCAGCTTATACCCTGGTGGAGCAGCTCTATTCCGGCGCTCAAAGGGCTATCAATGCCATGTCACACAACAAACCGGCGCCGACCACCATCCAAGCCACCCTGGAGAAGCTATCTGTCCTACCTGTGCGTCTGATTGAGGTAAAGAAATCTGCTGCCCGAGCTGGCTCTCTTATGGCACTGACCCGGGCCAAAGCATGGGTCCCTGATTTTGACCCGGCTGAAGCTATGAACGGCTATCCCAACAACAAAGAGGACGGGTCAGTCTTCTCTGCCGAAGATCTCCGTGCTTTGACTAAGGACATGCGCCCGCTTGCCAGTAAGCTTGCCGATGAGGCGGATTTGACAAGGTATCATCCGGCTTATGACTTAGAAAATTCGCGGGTGGAGCGGCCGGTTTACGACACCGAAAATCTGATCCCACCAGTTCGTAACCACACTTTCGCTCCAGATATTGACCCTTCAGATCTCATCAATGAAAAAGTATATTTCCGTGCCCTCTCCAAGATTGATTGGTGCGCTCCTGGTTTCCAGCCATTGGCTGAAGTCGATGAAGATCCGGAACAAGATGATCCTCAGCCTTCGCAATTTGAAGAGGAGTCATAATCCATCTGATTTTAGCTTTAAATTGTCGAGTACTTTGCAAAAACTTTGATCTATTCAGGCCTGTGAGTGCCTTGTAATAGGATAATTGAAATACTGCTTTTGCCCCACTGTTATGGCATTATTCGGATTGGCATCTCCGAATTTAATCTCTTATTTGTAATGCATGATTCGCCTATATCATCCGTGCCTGCATGAACAAAGCTAAAAGATGTCCTGGCGTTTTACCACCGGACGGATTATACTGCTCTGATACATATATCAAAGGAATAGCTTTGGATCACAAACATATATCATACCTTTGATTAAGTGTGCTTGTAGACCTTAATCCGGTACAAATAAGTAAAAGCATAGGTGCTGATGAGGCTCTTGGTTTGTTTCGCTTAGCCTGATGATCGATCCGGGTTACGATGAACACCGGTTTAAATCTCATTGGTGTTCATCACCCAGGCTTGTAACTTTGTAGATATATGGTCAACTTTGTAGCTGTCCAGTCTCGCATCGACGGACTTGGTTAAAAATCCAATGATCATGACGACTAAAATTTGTGAAATCATAGAAATAAGGTTTTTTTGGGCAAATAAGACCATGTAGTCGAGGCTTTTTACGAGCTGCCAGGCTCCAAGTTCAAGGCATTTTACGAGCTGCCAGGCTCCAAGTTCAAGGTTTTTTTATCGATGACATGCCACCCAATGTTTCAAAACCTCTAAAGGATTTTGTCTTTAGGTGATCAACTCGATGATTGTCAATGGCTCATTCCTTGATGCATCAAGGGTGCCAGTTTAGGAGGCCATGGTGAGCTTTCGGAGAAGACTCCCATGTGATACTCCGTTAAAAAACACGGATGATTCCCTGTAGCTATCAGGGGCGCCGGTTTAGGAGGCCATGGTGAGCTTTTGGAGAAGCTCCCATGTGATTCTCCTTTGAAACACACGGCTGATTCCCTGTAGCTATCAGGGGTGCTGGTTTAGGAGGCCATGGTGAGCTTTCAGAGAAGCTCCCATGTGATTCTCCTTCGAAAAACACGGCTGATTCCCTGTAGCTATCAGGGGCGCCGGTTTAGGAGGCCATGGTGAGCTTTCAGAGAAGCTCCCATGTGATTCTCCTTTGAAAGAAAGACACGGATGATTCCCTGATGCTATCAGGGGCGCCGGTTTAGGAGGCCATGGTGAGTTTTCGGAGAAACTCCCATGTGATACTCCTTTGTAAGAAAGACACGGCTGATTCCCTGATGCTATCAGGGGCGCCGGTTTAAGAGGCCATGGTAAGCTTCTTTCGAAGCCCCCATGTGATACTCTTTGCGAAGATGGCCGATTCGCTAGTTTACTAGGGGCGCCGGTTTATTTATTAATCATAATATATACATGGTACATAAAGCGGAGCCAATGGCTCAAGTGTAGTAAGGTCGCAGAAGACCGATGTTCCACGGCCGCTTCGTCTCCTCCTCTGCCGTACGTGAGTCCTTATGCTCTCGAACGCCGACCAGGTAATATGAACCGTTATGTAGGTTCTTGCTGACCACAAAGGGTCCTTCCCAAGGTGGGGATAACTTGTGCATATCTGTATGGTCTTGGATGAGTCGGAGCACCAGATCTCCCTCCTGGAACGTTCTGGTCTTAACCCGGCGGCTGTGGTACCGGCGCAGGTCTTGTTGATAAATCGCCGATCGTGCTGCTGCCGTGTCCCGTTCCTCATCCAGCCGATCCAAGCTGTCTTGTCTTGCTTGTTCATTATCTGCTTCAACGTAAGCTTCCACCCGCGGTGAGTCGTGCCGGATGTCACTAGGGAGAACCGCTTCAGCACCGTACACCATGAAGAAAGGCGTATAACCTGTAAACCTGTTAGGTGTAGTGTTGATGCTCCAGAGAACAGAAGGTAACTCCTCTACCCAGCAGCCCAGTGTTCTTTGCAAAGGAACCATAAGCCGGGGCTTGATGCCTCTCAAGATCTCTTGGTTGGCCCTCTCAGCTTGGCCATTGGACTGAGGGTGAGCTACTGACGATACATCCAAGCGAATATGTTCTCTTTGACAGAACTCTTCCATCTCTCTTTTAGATAGGTTGGTGCCGTTATCAGTAATGATGCTGTGTGGAAAGCCAAACCGGAAAATTACCTTTTTGATGAACTTAACCGCTGTTGCCGCATCACACTTACTGACAGGCTCTGCCTCAACCCACTTTGTAAACTTGTCCACTGCTACTAACAGGTGGGTTTTCTGATCTTGGGATCTTTTAAAGGGTCCAACCATATCAAGCCCCCAAGTCGCAAACGGCCAAGTAATTGGAATCATCCGTAGCTCCTGCGCCGGAACATGAGCACGCTGTGAAAATTTCTGGCAAGCATCACATTTTGTGACCAAGTCCTCTGCATCAGCGTGAGCCGTTAACCAGTAGAACCCATGACGAAAAGCTTTAGCTACCAATGATTTTGAACCGGCGTGATGACCACAATCTCCTTCGTGAATCTCTCGAATAATATCACAACCTTCCTCCGATGATACGCACCGCTGAAACGCCCCAGAAACACTGCGGTGATGAAGTTCTCCATTGACGATAGTCATAGACTTGGACCGTCGGATTATCTGCCGGGCCTCAACTTCGTCCTCTGGCAACTCACCTCGGCTCAGGTACGCCAAGTAAGGGAGTGTCCAATCCGGAATAACGTGAAGAGTTGCACCTAGCTGTGCTTCCGGATCAAGAACAACTAAATCCTCCTCTGACGGTATCTGTACTGACGGACTATGCAGTTCATCTAGGAAGGTATTAGGTGGAACCGGTTTACCCTGAGAGCCCAGCCAGCTTAATGCATCGGCTGCCTCATTTTTCCGCCGGTCTATGTGGTCCACCTGATATCCTTTGAAGTACCCTGCGACTGCTTCAACTTCTCGCCGATAAGCCGCCATGAGTGGATCTTTAGAGTCCCACTTATCGAAGACCTGTTGTGCCACTAGATCTGAGTCACCAAAGCACTTGACCCGGCTTAAGTTCATCTCCTTGGCCATCCGTAAACCGTGAAGGAGAGCTTCATACTCAGCAGCATTGTTAGTGCAAGGGAACATTAATCAAAGGACATAACAGAACTTGTCACCTCGTGGGGAAGTTAACACGACTCCAGCCCCCGAGCCCTCCAATTGGCTTGAACCGTCAAAGTGAATAGTCCAGTATGTATAATCCGCCTTATCCTCAGGTGCTTGCAACTCTGTCCAGTCATTGATGAAATCCACCAGTGCTTGGGATTTTATAGCAGTACGGGGTACATACTTCAATCCGTGCGGGCTAAGCTCAATGGCCCATTTCGCCACCCTGCCAGTGGCTTATCTGTTCTGGATTATATCCCCCAATGGAGCTGAGCCGACGACAGTGATTGGGTGGCCCTGGAAATAGTGCTTCATCTTCCGGTCTGCCAGTGTGGATATCTTTGCTTTGACTCAATAAGGACCTCGCTGATGTAGTAAACCGGGCGCTGAACCGGATATTCCTTGCCTGCTTCCTTGCGTTCCACCGCAATTGCCATGCTAACTGCGCGGGCATTGGCGGCCACATATAACAGCAGTGGCTCTTTATCAACAGGGGCAGCAAGAACTGGCGGCTCTGCTAATTGCCGCTTCAAATCCTCGAACGCAGCGTTTGCAGCATCGCTCCATACAAACCGATCCGTCTTTTTCAGCATCTGATAAAGCGGGATCCCCTTCTCTCCCAAACGGCTGATGAACCGGCTCAATGCTGCAATACGGCCTGCCACGCGCTGGACATCATTTATACAAGCCGGTTTAGCCAAGGAGGTGATCGCCTTGATCTTCTCCGGATTAGCTTCAATCCCTCTGTTTGACACTAAGAACCCAAGGAGCATGCCTGCTGGAACACCGAAAACACACTTCTCCGGATTAAGCATCATCTTGTAAATTCGGAGGTTGTCAAAGGTTTCTTTTAAATCCTCTATCATTGTCTCCTCCTTCCTGGATTTCACCACAATGTCATCAACATAAGCATCTACGTTTTCTCCAATCCGCCCCTTGAAGCAGTTTTGTACACAATGTTGATAAGTTGCTTGGGCACTCTTGAGCCCAAAAGGCATGGATACATAACAGAAGGCTCCGAAAAGAGTTATGAAAGCGGTCTTCTCCTGGTCCTTAACTGCCATCTTGATCTGATGATAACCTGAATATGCATCCAAAAAACTTAGCCGCTCACATCCTGCCGTAGGATCAATAATCTGATCAATACGGGGGAGAGCAAAAGGATCAGTTGGGCAAGCCTTGTTTAAGTCTGTGTAATCAACACACATCCTCCAGGTTCCATTTTTCTTTAGCACCAGCACCGTATTAGCCAACCATTCTAGATGAAACACCTCGACTATGAATCCTGCGGCCAAGAGCCTAGCCACTTCTTCACCTATAGCCTTGCGCCTCTCCTCATTAAAGCAGCACAAATACTGCTTGACCGGTTTAAACTTCGGATCAATATTAAGACTGTGCTCAGCGAGTTCCCTCGGTATACCTGGCATGTCAGAAGGTTTCCATGCAAAGATATCCCGGTTCTCACGGATGAACTCGATGAGCGTGATTTCCTATTTGGGATCTAGGTAGCGCTGATAGTGAACTGCTTAGACGAATCGCCCGGAACAAAGTCAACTTGCTTGGTCTCCTCTGTTGAATTGAATTTCAGCGCCAGATCATGCTTTGTAGTTGGCTTTTTCAACGGGGACATATCTGCCGGATCAACATTGTCTTTGTAGAATTTTAGCTCCTCCGTAGCACAAACTGCCTCAGCGTATGCTGCGTCTCCTTCCTCGCATTCCAATGCGATCTTGCGGCTCCCGTGAACCGTGATGGTTCCCTTGTGACCCAGCATCTTAAGCTGCAGATAAACATAACACGGTCTAGCCATGAACTTGGCGTAAACCGGTCTTCCAAACAGAGCATGATACGAGCTCCTGATCTTTACGACCTCAAAGGTCACTGTCTCCGATCTAGAATCCTGCTCATCCCCAAAGGTAACTTCCAGATCAATTTTCCCAACCGGGTAAGCCGATTTACCTGGCACCACTCCATGGAATACTGTGTTGGACTACCGGAGCTTCTTATCTGTCAACCCCATACGTCGGAAAGTCTCATAGTATAGGATGTTGATGCTGCTGCCGCCATCCATAAGTACTTTTGTGAACTTGTAACCTCTCACCTGTGGTTCCACCACTAAGGCCAACTGGACCGGATTATCAACCCGTGGCGGGTGATCTTCTCTGCTCCACACAATGGGTTGCTCAGACCAACATAAAAAACGTGGTATCGCCGGTTCAACTACGTGTACTGCCCGCTTCAGAACCTTTTGATCTCGTTTGCAAAAACTTGTGGTGAAAACATGATACTGCCCACTGCTTAGCTCCTTCGGATTATTCTGATATCCAGATTGCTGCTGCTGCTGACGCTGCTGATTGCCTTGGTAGTTGTAACCACCCTGACCATGCTGCTGGTTATGCTGATGCTGACCGTTGCCGTTGTGGTTATTGTTACCGCCATGATATCCTGATCCGGATCCGTTACCCTGGTAACCCGGACCCTGAAAGTCGGAACCTGATCCGCCGTTGGGGGGCCCGTGGTTATACTTGGCCTGTCTTATAACCTCCTGCATGATACGGCAGTCCTTCCAGAGATGCGTAGCCAGGTTTTCCTCTGTACCGTGTCTTGGGCAAGGCACACTTAACTGCTGATCTAGATTGAAGGGTGGCCTCTCGTTGCGAGGGGGTGGTCTACCCTTGCGGCGCTGCCCGTTGTTCTGAACATTGGTATTGGCCACAAAGTCTGAGCCGCCCTCCGCTTTTCGCTTGCCATTATAACCTGTACTTGCTGGATTGGCTTGCGCCGGTTTACCGTTTTTGCTCGCCTTCCCGGATTTGTCTCCGTCTGCCTCTGGGTACTTGGTGTTATCAGAGTCCCCATACTTCACCACAGCGCTCATGAGCGTTCCCATGTCGTTGCAATCGCGCTTGAGCCGTCCTAACTTCAGCTTCAAAGACTCGAACCGGCAATTGTTCTCCAACGTAACTATCGCCGTACTGGGGTTGATACTATTGGAAGAGTGCAGGATTTCTGATACTCGCCGCACCCAACTGCTTGTGGTCTCCTGCTCTCCTTGAACACATGCTGCTAAGTCCACCACAGACATCGGCTGTTTGCACGTGTCTTTGAAATTACTGATAAACCGGCGACGCAACTCACCCCAAGATCCGATGGAGTTAGGTGGCAGACCCTTTAACCATGTCCGGGCTGTACCCTCAAGCATCATTGTGAAGTATTTGGCACACGCCGCTTCGTCCACATCAAGCATCTCCATAGCCATCTCATAACTTTCAACCCATGCCTCTGGAGCCAGATCCGCCGTGTAGTTGGGTACCTTGCGCGGGCCTTTGAAGTCTTTGGGTAATTTCACGCTTCGTAAAGCAGGGATGAGACACTGTACTCCAAAGGAACTGGCCATGACTCCCATTTTTGCGGTGGTGGGATGAACCGGCGTCGCTTGACGGGTGTCCTCGCGGGCAGTATGTCTAGCCTGGTTTACCGCCTCTTGGGCGTGTGCTTCTGCCCCTGTCGGATTATCCTGCCTGTGACGGTGCCGTCTCCGCTCACTGCTAGATACAGCCGGTTCATCCCAGTGCCTTGTGTAACTCCGGCTCGGGCGGGGGGTTGAATGAATCCTCTCCCGTCTATAAGAATACGCCTGCTGCTGTGTCAACGCCGTGTCCGGCAACTCCTTAGCCCGTCGGGCCTCCATTGCTATGGGGGATGTCCCCTCAATGGGTAAAGCTGCCAGTCGTGAAGCGGCGGCGACAATGTTGTCCAACGGGTTAGAATAATGGCCGGGAGGGGTGGGAATGTGCGGCGTTGGCACAACTTGGCGGTTCCGCTCTGTGTCTGGCGGCTGAACCGACGCACCAGTCCCCAGAGCTCCTCCCCGGTTTACCTCTGGGCGGTTACTGGCTCCCGCTCCTGGTGTGCCAAAGAGATTCCTTGCCTCATAAACCGGCGGTAGACGAGTTTGTTGCCTTCTGTACATTGCCTCCTGGGGAGCGTTCTGATCCAACCTAAGCCGGAAGGCTTGGGAATCTAGCTCTGCCTGTCTCGTAGCCATCCTGGCTTTCTCCGCATCCAGATCCTGTTTAGCTTGCTCAATCCGGCTCATTAGCTGAACGATCTCCGCATCATGCTGCGCCTTGTCGGCAGGGGCTACTTCTGCTATTGCGAGCGCAATCAAATTGTCGACCAAGGTGGATAGGACGTCAGAGGGCGACGGGGTTTGGTTGCCTGCCCCGATTCCCGCTGCCTCTGAGGTTAATGCCCCAGTCATCGAGTGCTGTTGTATGGGCTCTGATCCGGCCATGAAAACAACCACCCTGTTTGGCGGATCAAAGGGGTCCGGAGTACTATTGCCATCGGACACACCCTTAGACCGGCCGTCCTGCAACAGATACAAAGATTCGGTCTCTCCGGATGAAGATTCATCGTCAGAATAGACAACTGTCTCGCCACCAGAATCCGATCCGTCCTCGGCTTGTACTCCATGCACGGCTCCAACGAAAACACGCTTCAGGGCGGGCCGAATCCGGGCCAATCTCGTACGCTGAGCCGGCTCGGCGATGTTGGGGAAGATGTCCGACTCAGGTCCCGGTTCGCCGATCTTGCCGATGAAGACGTGGATGCCGCCGAAGGGGACCCGGTACCCGTACTCGATCGAATCGGCCTCGGGGCCCCAGCCTGCATCGTCAATGTACATCCGGCCGCGATGACTCTTGGTCATCTGGCCCACTGCGTAACCCTTGAGCCCTTCAAAGCTGCCCTTCAAGAACTCGAAACCATCGTGCCATAGCCCCACGGTGGGCGCCAACTGTCGTGGAATTAGCATGGCAGATGTCCGGTTTAGCGGACTTAGGTGACAATGGAGTATCAAGGTGACATTAGGGTTTTGGTTGATTTGTATCTTAAGGTGTTATTCTAGTATGAACTCTATGATAGATTGAATGTTACTATGGACTCTTGAATAGATCGATCAGAAAGAATAACTTTGAGGTGGTTTCGTACCCTACCATAATCTCTTCGTTTGTTCTCCGCTATTAGTTACTTTGGAGTGACTCTTTGTTGCATGTTTAGGGCTAGTAACATGACCCAATTATGTTATCCTTGTTGAGATAACTTGCCCTAGTGAAAGTATGAACCCTAGGCATTGTTTCCTATCATTGCAACACCGTTTATGCTCACATTTACCACTTGCTACCTTGCTGTTTTTATATCTTCAGTTTACAAAAACCTATATCTACCATCCATATTGCACTTGTATCACCATCTCTTCGCCGAACTAGTGCACCTATACAATTTACCATTGTATTGGGTGTGTTGGGGACACAAGAGACTCTTTGTTATTTTGTTGCAGGGTTGTTTGAGAGAGACCATCTTCATCCTACACCTCCCGCGGATTGATAAACCTTAGGCCATCCACTTGAGGGAAATTTGCTACTGTCCTACAAACCTCTGCACTTGGAGGCCCAACAACGTCTACAAGAAGAAGGTTGTGTAGTAGACATCAGCATTCCACATCAAAAATTCTGTTTTTATCATTTACCTACTCGAGGACGGGCATGAATTAAGCTTGGGGATGCTAGATACGTCTCCAAGGTATCTATAGTTTTTGATTGTTCCATGATATTATATATTCTGTTTTGGATGTTTAATGGGCTTTATTATACACTTCTATATTATTTTTGGGACTAACCTACTAACCCAAGGCCCAGTGCAAATTGCTATTTTTTTGCCTATTTTAGTGTTTCGCAGAAAAGGAATATCAAACGGAGTCCAAACGGAATGAAACCTTTGGGAGAGTTATTTTTGGAACGATATCAACATAGAAGACTTGGAGTACACGCCAGGAAGCGAGAGCGGCGGCCATGAGGGTAGGGGCGCGCCCAGGGGGTTAGGCGCCCCCACCCTCGTGGGCCACGTGTTGCTCCCCTGACGTCCCTCTTCAGCCTATTGATACCTACGTACCCTGAAACCATCGAGGAGAACCAGAAAACCCTAATTCCACCGCCGTTACCTTCTGTACCCGTGAGATCCCATCTTGGGGCCTGTTCCGGAGCTCCATCAGAGGGGGCATCGATCACGGAGGGCTTCTACATCAACACCATAGCCTCTCCGATGAGTTGTGAGTAGTTTAACACAGACCTTCGGGTCCATAGTTATTAGCTAGATGGCTTCTTCTCTCTCTTTGGATCTCAATACAAAGTTCTCCTCGATCTTTGAGGAGATCTATTCGATGTAATCTTTTTGCGGTGTGTTTGTCGAGATCCGATGAATTGTGGGTTTATGATCAAGATTATCTATGAACAATATTGGATTCTTTTCTGAAATCTTTTATCTATGATTTAAATATCCTTGCAAGTCTCTTCGAATTATCGGTTCGGTTTGGCCTACTAGATCTATAGTTCTTGCAATGGGAGAAGTGCTTGGCTTTGGGTTCAATCTTGCGGTGTTCTTTCCCAGTGACAGTAGGGGCAGCAAGGCACGTATTGTATTGTTGCTATCGAGGATAAAAAGATGGGGTCTATATCATATTGCTTGAGTTTATCCCTCTACATCATGTCATCTTGCTTAAGGTGTTACTCTGTTCTTATGAACTTAATACTCTAGATGCATGATGGATAGCGGTCGATGTGTGGAGTAACAGTAGTAGATGCAGAATCATTTCGGTCTACTTGTGACAGACGTGATGCCTATATACAATGATCATGCCTAGATATTCTCATAACTATGCGCTTTTCTATCAATTGCTCGACAGTAATTTGTTCACCCACCGTAGAAATCTGCTATCATGAGAGAAGCCACTAGTGAAACCTATGGCCCCCGGGTCTATTCTCATCATATTAATCTTCCATCAAGTATTTTCTTTACTTTGCATTATTTACTTTCAATCTCTATACCAAAAAAATACCAAAAATATTATCTTATCATATCTATCAGATCTCACTTTTGTAAGTGACCGAGAAGGGATTGATAACCCTTTTTATCGCGTTGGCTGCAAGGTTATTATTTGTTTGTGCAGGTACAAGGGTCACGCGCGTGTCTCCTACTGGATTGATACCTTGGTTCTCAAAAACTAAGGGAAATACTTACGCTACTATGCTGCATCACCCTTTCCTCTTCGAGGGAATACAACGCAAGCTCGAGAAGTAGCAATCGTCACCGGCTAGACACCATGATCTTCATTGTAGCGTCGTGGTCGTATCGCCAACTAGTGCTACTACTACTATCGCTAACTCACAGTGATAAAGTAAAGCAATTACATGGCATCTCGCCCCTCCCATGCCATGGAGGTCATGGACCAGAGGGAGAACCCTTCTCCCACCTAGGGAGAAGGCCAAGGAAGAAGGAGAAGGAGGGGGGCTCTCTCCCCCTCAGTTTCGGTGGCGCCGTAACACCGCCGGGGCCATCAACGTGCGACGGCGATCTACACCAACACCTCCATCATCTTCACCAACATCTTCATCACCTTCCCCCATCTATCTACAGCGGTCCACTCTCCCGCAACCCGCTGTACCCTCTACATGAACATGGTGCTTTATGCTTCATATTATTATCCAATGATGTGTTGCCATCCTATGATGTCTGAGTAGATTTTTGTTGTCCTATCGATAATGGGTGAATTTCTATGATTGATTTAATTTGCTTGTGGTTATGTTGCTGTCCTTTGGTGCCCATCATATGAGCGCGCGCGTGGATCACACCATAGGGTTAGTTGTATGTTGATAGGACTATGTATTGGAGGGTAAGAGTGACAGAAGCTTCAACCTAGCATAGAAATTGATGCATACGGGATTGAAGGGGGGCCAATATATCTTAATGCTATGGTTGGGTTTTACCTTAATGAATGTTAGTAGTTGCGGATGCTTGCTAATAGTTCCAATCATAAGTGCATAGAATTCCAAGTCAGGGATGACATGCTAGCAGTGGCCTCTCCCACATAAAACTTGCTACCGGTCTAGTAACGTAGTCAATTGCTTAGGGACAATTTCGCAACTCCTACCACCACTTTTCCACACTCGCTATAATAACTTTATTGTTTCTTTACCTAAAACAGCCCCTAGTTTTTACTTATTTGCTCTTTATATTCTTGCAAACCTATCCCGTTACACCTACAAAGTACTTCTAGTTTTATACTTCTTCTAGGTAAAGTAAATGTTAAGCATGCATATAGTTGTATCGGTGGTCGATAGAACTTGAGGGAATATTTATTCTACCTTTAGCTCCTCGTTGGGTTCGACACTCATACTTATCAAAATAGGCTACAACTGATCCCCTATACTTGTGGGTTATCAAGACCTTTTTCTGGCGCCGTTGCCGGGGAGCAATAGCGTGGGGTGAATATTCTCGTGTGTGCTTGTTTGCTTTATCACTAAGTAGTTTTTATTTTGTGCTCTTGTTTTCTATCTTTAGTTATGGGTAGGAAACGAAAAATACCAAAAAAATTAGTGGTACCTACTGAACCAATGGTTGAAGAACCACTCAAAATCTATCACACTACTGAAGCTTTTTACTTGGATCATCTTCAATCCCTATGTGCTCGGGCTGAAACGCCAACTAGCTTAGTTGAGGGCAAATCTTTAGATGAGCATGCTTGTTATGTGCGACATCGCATATCTAAAAAAGGGAAACTTTTACTGGATCAAATTCATCGTTTGCAGTGCTATGCTTGGAATTTATGTGAAATATATGATTGTACTTGTTGTTCTAAAGACCCTAAGAAACACCTTCCTTATCAATGTGAGTTTAGTGATAATGGAATCATATCTTCGTATACTAAGGGGGTTTATAATTACTATGATGTTCAACAAATTGAGGAATTTGTTGCTTTTAGGGGTACTTGTGAAATTGCTTCTTTTATTGAAGAGTGTGATACTACTCTCTACAAATCTGAAAATTTGGCCATACTTAAATATTGCTATGATAATTATGCTTATAATCCTTAAACCATATATTGAGGACTCCTCCACTGTCCAAGAAGAGACTAATATTTTGCAGGAGTCTATGGAAGAAGAAATTAATGACACTGTGAGCTCATTAGATGAAAAAAGATGACGAGGAGAGCGAAGAACAAAAGGAGGAAGAGCGGATTAGCTACCCATGCCCACCTTCTAATGAGAGTAACTCTTCAACTCATACATTGTTTAATTTACCTTCATGCTTACTGAAGGATGAATGCTATGATGATTGCTATGATCCCTTGAATTCGTTTGAAATATCCCTTTTTGATGAACTTGATGCTTTCTATGCTTGTGGCCATGATGCCAATATGAATTATGCTTATGGAGATGAACTTGCTATAGTTCCTTATGTTATGAATGAAATTGTTGCTATTGCACCCACACATGATAGTACTATTATCTCTTTGAATTCTCCCAACTACACTTTATCGGAGAAATTTGCTCTTATTAAAGATTATATTGATGGGTTGCGTCTTACTACTACACATGATGATTTTGATAGATATAATATGCATGTGCTTGCTGATCCTACTTGCCATTATTATGAGAGAGGAACTACATCTCCGCCTCTCTATGTTTCCAATATGATAAAATTGCAAGAAACCGTTTATACTATACATTAGCCTTTACTATGTGTGCATGAATTGTTCTTTTATGACATGCCGATGCATAGGAAGAGAGTTAGATTTTGTTGTTGCATGATATATATTACTTTGTGCTCATTACTAAATCACAAATCATTGTTAATTAAAATAGGCTTTGATATACCTTGGGATCTGGGTGGATCCATTACTTGAGCACTATATGCCTAGATTAATGGATTTAAAGAAAGCGCTGCCAGGGAGACAACCCGGAAGTTTTAGAGAGTCATTTATTTCTGTTGTATGCTTTTATAAAGTTTAAAAACAAAATAAAATAAAGAGGGGAACCTAAAACTTTTTCAAAAAGAAAAGCGAAAGTGAGAAAGACGAGCATTGTTAAAGTGGGAGCTAGCCTTGAACTTTGTTCATGCCCATGGAAACTTTGTGAACCTTGATTACAGAAACTTTTCAACAAAAATAATTATCCCTTTGTAAAATTCCATTGTATTATAAAAATAATGTGCCAAGAGTTTCCTTTAGGATGATTAAACCGCTTGTTGGTTTGTGCGGTGCAAAAACAGAAACTTTGGCTGTAGTGCGCGATTTTACATTTTTTAGTGGAACGTCGAAGGATTTGAAACTTTTGCAAAGTCTTGATATACAAATTGTTGATTTTTTCTAATTTTACCAGAATTTGAAGAGTTGCAGAAGTATGGATAATGTTCAAATCTTTATAGACTATCCTGTCTTCACAGATTGTTGTTATAGCTTCATTATTTGCATATGTTCGAATTCTTGTTGAAGCCTCCTTGACTTGGGGCCATATAATTGTGATAGAATACAGTGGGTAATGTTTGATCATAATTATACAATAATGTTAGAGCAGTAAATGATGGGATTTCATTGATCATATGCACTAACTCCGCCACTAAAAGTTTGGTTAAGTTTTGTGTGGATGAAGTGTTCGAAGATCGAGGAGGTATTGATATGACAAGAATGAGGAGAGGAAAGAGCTCAAGCTTGGAGATGCCCAAGGCACCCCAAGTAAATATTCAAGGAGACTCAAGCGTTTAAGCTTGGGGATGCCCCGAAAGGCATCCCATATTTCTTCAACAAGTATCAGTATGTTTTCGGATTCGTTTCGTTCACATGATATGCGTAAACTCTTGGAGCGCCGTGTGCTTTTTATTTTTCTTTTAATAAATGCACCGTGCTGGTATGAGTTAGTCCTTGGTTGATTTACAGAATACTCTTTGCACTTCATTTATATCTTTTGAGTATGGCTTTATAGAATGCTTCAAGTGCTTCACTTATATCATTTGAAGTTTGGATTGCCTGTTTCTCCTCACATAGAAAACCGCCATTTGTAGAATGCTCTTTTATTTCACTTATATTTGTTAGAGCGTGGGCATAACTTTTGTAGAAAGAATTAAAACTCTCTTGCTTCACTTATATCTATTTAGAGAGTTGACATGAATTGGTCATTCACATGGTTAGTCATAAAATCCTACATAAACTTGTAGATTGCTGAATATGATATGTTTGATTCCGTGCAATAGTTTTGCGATGTAGAGATGCTAATATGTGGGAGGTACTAATAAATGATTGTGGTTTAGTAAAAATATTGGTGTTAAGGTTTGTGATTCCTGAAGCATGCACGTATGGTCTCCGAACTATGTAACCAAATTGGCGCGCATTGTATTTTGATTGTTTATCTTTGCGTGAAGGTCGGGGGCACGGGATGGTTAACTCCTACGAGCCTTCCCCCTAGGATGCGTCGTAGTATTTTGCTTCGAGGGCTAATAGATTTTTTGCAATAAGTATGTGAGTTCTTTATGACTAATGTTGAGTCCATGGATTATACGCGCTCTCACCCTTCCACATTGCTAGCCACTCTAGTACCGCGGAATTTTCGCCGGTGCATCGAACCACCTTATACCCTTCCTCAAAACAGCCACCATAGCTACCTATTATGGCATTTCCATAGCCATACCGAGATATATTGCCATGTAACTCCGCCATTCCGTTTGTTATGACACGCACCATCCTTGTCATATTGCCTTGCATGATCGTAAGATAGCTAGCATGATGTTTCCATGGCTTGTCCGTTTTTTGATGTCATTGCTACGCTAGATCATTGCACATCCCGGTACACCGCCGGAGGCATTCATATAGAGTCATATTCTTGTCCTAGCATCGAGTTGTAATATTAAGTTGTAAATAAATAAAAGTGTGATGATCATCATTATTAGAGCATTGTCCCTTGAAAAAAAGGCCAAATAAAAAAAGGCCCAAAAAAGAGAAAGGACAAATAAAAAAAGGAAGGCCAAAAAAAGAAAAAGAAAAAAATGCGACAATGCTACTATCTTTTTCCCCACACTTGTGCTTCATCATAGCACCCGTATTCTTCATGATAGAGAGTCTCCTATGTTGTCACTTCCATATACTAGTGGGAATTTTCATTATAGAACTTGGCTTGTATATTCCAACGACGGGCTTCCTCAAATGCCCTAGGTCTTCATGAGCAAGCAAGTTTATGCACACCCACTAGTTTTCCTTTGAGCTTTCATACACTTATAGCTCTAGTGGATCCGTTACATGGTAATCCCTACTCACTCACATTGATATCAATTGATGGACATCTCCATAGTCCATTGATTTGCCTAGTCGACGTGTGACTTTCTCCCTACTTTTGTCTACTTCCACCCATAGTGCTATGTCCATGGCTCACGCGCATGTATTGCGTGAAGAGTTGAAAAGGTTCGAAAAAGTAAAAGTATGAAAACAATTGCTTGGCTGACACTGGGATGGGCATGAGGGGTACCTTGTGTTAAGAAAAGAGAGCATAAAAGACTATATGATTTTGTAGGGATAACGTTCTTTAGCATTGATATTTTGAAAGACTTGATTGTTTGTTGGGATGCCCGAGTATTAATTTCTTTTGTCAAATGATAGACTATTGCATTGAATCACTCGTGTCTTAATATTCATGCCATGATTACATTAAATGATCAAGATTATGCTAGGTAGCATTCCACATCAAAAATTATCTTTTTTATCATTTACCTACTCGAGGACGAGCATGAATTAAGCTTGGGGATGCTGATATATCTCCGGTAATATAAGAAACGGTGAAAGGCCAGAATCTAGAACGCAAAAACAGAGAGAGACAGAGAGACAGATCCAATCTCGGAGGGGTGATACGTCCAAAACGTATCTATAATTTCTGCTTGATCCATGCTTCTTTTGTGTGATATTGCTATGATATTGATGCACTTCCATACACCTTTGATCATATTTGGACTAAGCTATTAACTCAGTGCACCACAGTGCCAGTTCCTGTTTTCTGCTGTTTTTCTATTTCAGGTTTCCCCCATATTAAAAGTGCTCCAAAAATTCCAGGAAAAATATAGGAAAAATCAGCGTACAGGAAGCTTCACGAAGAACCAAAGATGGGCCAGAGGAGAGCCAGGGGAGGCCCAGGCGGCCACCTGGCGCGGCCCAACCCCTGGCCGCGCCAGGGGGGCGCCTGGGGCCCCTGCTCCGCCTCTGGCTGCCCCCCTTCGCATATATATCCCTCTCGTCCCGAAACCCTCGAGGACAGAACCCTTTTTCGCGATCTCGCCTCTGTTCCGCCGCCGCAGCGCTTCCAAGATCGGGAGCATCAGGAGAACTCTTCCCGGCACCCTGCCGGAGGGGAGAACCACCACCGGGAGCTTCTCCACCACCATGGACGCTTCCCGGATGAGTCGTGAGTAGTCCACCTTGGACCATGGGTCCATGATCAGTAGCTATGTGATGTTCTCCTCCCCTCTTTGCTCTTCATGGTTTAGACCTCGTGAGCTGCCCTACATGATCGAGGCACATATGTAATCTTTCTGCTGTTGCTTTGCTGAGTTTGCTGGGATCTGATGGATTATGAGACTATGTTCAGATTGTGTTTGAGTAATATATTTGATTCACCTCTTTTATATCTTTGTTCTTGAGTAATTCTTGCATGTTCTCCGTTGCTGTTTATTGCTTTGGCCAAGTAGTAGGTAGTAACTCCAAGAGGGAGCGTTATGCTTGATTGTGGGTTCATGCCCCCTGATGACTAGCTTGAGTGACAGAAACATGAGTCTAGGGGATGTGCTGTTGCCACATGGGAGAAAACAACGGTGCTTGTACTTGCGGGTGCAAGGATTGTTTACTTTACGCAAAGTTCTTTTAATGCAGTTGTCTGTTGCTTTGAGTTTACACTTTGGGTGGGATTCGCAACTTAATACCAGCGAGATGTTCTGGATAGATATCTCAAGGTGGATGATTAGTAGTAGATGCAGATGGATTTCGGTCTACTTGCCTTGGCGTACCGCCCATGCTTTTGAGCCTCTACCTTTCTTTGCAGCATAGTTAGCATTGGTTTGCGCACATAATCCTGTCAATTGCCCAGCTGTAATTTGTTTACCTCGCTTTGCTGTTTTAGCGTCTTTTGGGAGAGAGACATCACTAGTGAACATCATGGGACCCCGGTCCATATTACCACCGCTGATCACACCTTCTATTTACTTCCTGTTTTTATTTCCTAGTTGCAGTCATAGCTATCATTATTATCTCTTGTGTTTGATCCTTTGTAAACAACAAGGCCGGAGGGATTGACAACCTCTCTATACTCGTTGGGAGCAAAGTTATCTGTATCTATGTGCAGGTCCCGTCAACCGCTAAGTTTCTGGCGCCGCTGACACCTACTTGTCGACCCTCGGAGTCTCACGGGATTCGATCCTTGGTATCTTTGCCAAGGGAAATTTGCCGCTATGCTACATCTCAACCTTCCACTTGGGGTAACCAACGAGGGGCGATAAGCCATCAAGCAAGTTTCTGGCGCCGTTGCCAGGGACTCCACTCTTCAAGATAGGGGAGTTGCACGCTATCTTTTATCTTTGCTTTTTAGTCTTGTTAGTTTACGTTTCAGTTTTTGCTTTAGTGTCCCTTACCAAAAATCACAAAAATAGTTATCTTGCTTTTAGTTGGCATTATGTCTGGTCCTTTTGCCTTTGGTGAGGTAGAAGTGCTCACCTTTAAACAAAGAGGTGGTGAAAGTCTAAAAGATGCTTGGTATAGAATTAATGATTCTCAAAAAAGAGCCACCAAGAAGCAATCTACTACTATCCTGCTTAGAAATTTTTATGTTGGAATTACTTCTTGGAATAGGTTTATTCTAGATTCTGCTATCAATGGGAATTTCCTAGAAGCCCCAGTTTGGGAATCTCTTAGTATTATGGAAAATCTTGTTGGAAATCCCCCTGTTGTTAGCATTCAAGAGGACATTACCCTATCTCACATTATGAAAAAACTTGAAAAGATAGAGCTAGAGATGCCAAGCATTAATAAGATAAATGAGTTGGACCGTAAGATCCAAGGGAATTTGAATAGGCTTGATAGCTCCATGCATAAAATTCTCAAAACTTTGGAGACCATCAAATCCCATGACTTGGATTCTTCTAGGATAGACAAGATTGAGGAAATCTTTGACACTTTAGGAACTACTTTCTCCTCAATCAAAGCCAAAAAGGTAGAAACTCCGGCAAAGAAGGAACCTAAGTTCGTTTACGTTCCAAAGGCTCCTCGTTCCAAAAGTAATCCATCTATTGCCAAAGGGGTTGAAACTGTGAAGACTTTGGAAGAAATACCTCTCTTTGATAAATTTATAAATGAATCTTCCATTGACTTTCCACCTTTTGGTTTCCTCCCTAGAAGTATCTTTATTAGGCCTTTATTTGAAAGTCCTCTTAAGACTAGTTGTACTATTGAAGAGCATTTTGGTGATCTTGATGATTGTTCAATTGATACAACTTGATCTTTTTGCATCATGCCTAGCTTAAAGGCATAAAAGAAAGCGCTTTTAGGAGGCAGCCCACAACGAATTAGGTTTTATTTTGCTTTTGTTGTGTCTTGATGTTTGTTACTACAGTAGCATCATCATTGTATCTTTTCTTTTCAGCTTTGTGCCAAGTTTAGCCTCCGATTGCAAGAAAGTTCAAAAGTTGTGACGTGCTGTCCAAAAAACAGATTCTGTCCTTGGACAGAAAAATTCGAATAAAATCACCAGATCATCTTTTTGATCTGAATTTTTTTGACAGCGTGCTCTATACAATTGCCTTTCGAGCATATGTTCTGAGTTTTTTGATTTGAGTTGCAGAAGTGCCCCGAAAGAATTATTTACTACCTGCTGGTCTGTTTTTCACAGATTCTGTCCTGTTTTGCCTTTTCTTCGTTTTGCAAACCTTGAGCTTGCTTTTTCTTTGCAAAAACCTTTTGGAAATCTTGAGAAACAGTAGCTCTTCAAGATTATCTTTATTTCCAGTAGGGAAAAATTATTTTATTGTGGGTACTAACCTCGCTAATCAGATTATGATGAGTTATGTATGAAGGGAGTTTTCAAGTGTGCGTGGGAAGATGATAAAAGAAGATTCAGGAGGGTCAAACGCTCAAGCTTGGGGATGCCCCCGTGCACCCCCAAGAAATATTCAAGAAGACTCAAGCGTCTAAACTTGGGGATGCCCCCATGCATCCCCTTCTCCATCAACAATTATCAGTTTGTATTTCGTTCCACTATAATTTTATCACTTCATGCGTTATGTGCTATGCTTGGAGCGTCTTGCTCTTAGTTTCTTTTTTTTTAGTTTTCTTTAGCTTTGCTTGCTGTTCATAACAAGTTAGAACCCAGCTTTCTTTGTGTGGGAGAGAAACACGCTCCGCTTCAACCTAGAACACAACATAGGATTTTCATGCTTATCTTTGCTGTGTGTGTTCTTTATCTTTCCATAGCTGCTGTCATGTTTAGCTCTTAGTTTTCATGATTTTCTTTTTAAAGAGCTTTTGTTTAGTTGGTTGCTGAACTCTCTTGAGTTTTCATGTTTATCTTGTTAAGAGAGTTTGCCTGTTGCACTGAGTTGTGTGTCTTAACTTAAAGTAGGTAACTGAGGTTGCTATTTAATTTTAGTAGTAACTTGCAATAGTTTTGAGGTATTGCCATGAGTAATGTCTGAACTTTTGGTGTCAAGAGCTTTAGCCTATTAGTGATAGATGTCGTATTTTGGGCAATCCGTGTTTATTTTCGAAAACCTACAAAATAGTTGAGAACTTTAGCTACTAGATGGATCACTAATCTTTGGAGGGATCGAATATTAGAGTACACTCACGTACCATGAGTCGAGGATGCGCAAGGATAACCAAACCCCCATACACTCCTCCTCGGGGTACTTGTCTCTTTGTGAACCTCCTAATTAGATTGAGATTTACCGATAATAAGTGCATGAGTTCTTCGAACTAATGTGAGTATTCGAAAGTTGACACTTCCACCTAGCCATATTTTTCTAGCCTCTTCGGTACCGTGCATTGCCCTTTCTCACCTCGAGAGTTGGCGCATACTTCGCCGGTGCATCCAAATCCTTGGCACGATACGCTCTGTCATCATAAGCCTCATTATATCCTTCCTCAAACAGCCACCATACCTACCTATCAAGGCATTTCCATAGCCTTTCCGAGATACATTGCCATGCAACATCCATCTTCTCATGACTTGATCTTCATGTCATACATGCTTTTTGCTTGATCGATGAGCCGCATGCTAGTTGGGCCTTGCCCTAATCATTGCTACATGACGCGCTAGTATCATTGCATATCCTGCTACACCGGCAGAGGCATACATTTGCATACATCATGATAGTTTCATTTTCTTTATGTTGAGTACTTTTGTAAAGTGTGAAAGATCTTCTATACTTCTTGTAATACATAGAGTGTTGCCCCTAAAGTGAGGAAAAGATTCCAAAGAGGACAAAATCAAAAGATCCCAAAGAGGACAAATGAGAGTTAAATAGAAAGAGCCATTGAGGCCACAAAAAAATAAAAAAATATAGAAAAAAGAGAAAAAGAAATAAAAAGAGAGAAGGGGGCACACTACTATTCCTTTTGAGAGATCCACACTCGTACTCCATCTTATACCTTGTACTCCATAGAGATTATCATTCATGCATATAGCTATGTGGGGACCTTCACACTATAGAACTTGGCTTGTATATTCCAATGATGAGCCTCCTCAAAAGAGCTCTAGGTCTTCTTGAGCGAGCAAGTTGGATGCACCCCCACTAGTTCCATTGGAGAGCTTACCTTAGCTCATATGTGCATCCGTTGCATGGCAATCCCTACTCCTCACATCATATCTATCATTTGGCTTTCTCTCGCCAATGATTGTCCTCATTGATGTGAGCCTTTCACACCTTTTTTGTCTTCCCCCTTCATTATTTTTCTCTCTTTACCATCCTAAGTGTCAACTTTCTTGCTTACGCTCATCCATTGCATGAGTGCTCAAAATATCGAAAGGGAGTGGGTCATTTTGACTTGTACCTGGCTAGTGGTCTGGGGATGAGTCAAGATAAGATTCCAAAGAAGACCAAGTGTGAAACTTTAGTAGATTAAGTTCTCAATAATACAAAAACTATGTTTTACTCTCTCGTATATCCCTATCCCCTTTCTTGCACGCAAACACCATTTGGAGACACTCGAGTCACGGACAGTGAGAGCTCTTGCACCTTTATGTTCTTATGTTGATTGTTACAATGCTAATATAGACTCTTGCTTGTTATGACTTGAATTGAATTACATGCCTTGATTGCTTTACTTAAAAAGTTCTTATATGGTTGATAGCATGTCACCACAGAAATTATGCTTGTTATCATTTACCTACTCGAGGACGAGCAGGAATTAAGCTTGGGGATGTTGATACGTCCAAAACGTATCTATAATTTCTGCTTGCTCCATGCTTCTTTTGTGTGATATTGCTATGATATTGATGCACTTCCATACACTTTTGATCATATTTGGACTAACCTATTAACTCAGTGCACCACAGTGCCAGTTCCTGTTTTCTGCTGTTTTTCTATTTCAGGTTTCCCCCATATTAAAAGTGCTCTAAAAATTCCAGGAAAAATATAGGAAAAATCAGCGTACAGGAAGCTTCGCGAAGAACCAAAGATGGGCCAGAGGGGAGCCAGTGTCACAGCCCTAGACCAGCCCTTGCCTACCTTGCTTGGTCTTCATGTGCATCATGTTTACTTTCATAGAAAATTGAAATGGGGATGTTCAAACCCTAGCACCAAATGAATTCAACTAGGGTCAAATTAAAATCTTTTTCAATGAACCCAAAATGCCTTGGGAAAAGTTCATCATTTTTGGATTGATTAAAAACCTCTGCCAAAAATGATGGAACTATTTTTAGGCCATTCTGGATTGATAAATTAATGTATATTGTATTTGAATTGGAGAAAATAAAATCTATAAATAATTTTATAGCTCCAAATGTTTTGAAAATTGTTGTGGGTCTCTGGTATAACTCAGTTAACATCCACAATAATTTTCAGCATCTATAAAAATGGTTTAGTGCCTAAACTAAATCAAAACACAGAAAGAAAATAAAAAACAGAAAGAAAAGAGAGAGAGAAGTTACCTGGCCCACCTACCTGTAGCCGGCCCAGCTCGCTGGCCCAGCCCACCACCGCAGCCCCCTCTCTGTCGTCTTCCTCGCGCCAGTAGGCAGCGCGCGTGGCCACAGCGCGCCGGCACGCGCCCGGCCACCTCCTGCTTCCCGCCGCTGCCCGACGCGCCTGGTTGCCTCTAGACGACGCCACGCACCCTCCTGGACCTCTCTCACTCTCCCTCGTCCTCATCTCCTTCCCCTGCTCTCTCCCTCGCACGCGCCCGAACACTGACGTCGCCGCCGTTCGCCATAGCTGTGGCCACCGTCCACCTCTCACCTCGCCGGCGCGCCCAGTAGCTCCGCCTCGTCCCTCTCTTCCTCCTCGCCAAGACGCCCGACGCCGGAAGCCCCGAAACGCCGCCGTCTTCGTCTTCTTCAACCTCCGGCCGCCGATGATCTCACCATCGAATTCGCGATGGCTGGCGCCTCCCCGAGCCTTTTGAGACCCCCGTCGTCCTCACTGTGAGCTCCACTGCGTTTCCCCTCTCTCCTTTTCGCTTGCCCCCTTGCCGTAGCGTCGTTCCCGCCGTGACCGGAGCTCCTCGCCGCCGAACATGGTGTCGCCATGGACAGAGCTAGCAAAGCTCGCGTCCGAGCCTTCCGTCGTGCTCAGCATGCTCCTAGGAGTCCGTAGAGCCCCTTAGCTCACCTCCTTGTGCCCCGTATCACCGAAACCACCGAGGCCCGATTCCGGCCGCCGCCGTTGAGGTCGCCGCCGATGATTCCGGCCACCCCAGCTCCTCTTGCTTGCCCTACTGGATGCGCGAGTTCACCAGCTCCACGTAGAGCCCCTCCGCCGCTCGTTTGGTCGCCTGTGGGCGTTTTCCGACGCGCCCCGCCGTCTCGGCACTCGTCGGCGGCGAGCCGCCGGCCAGTTGACCCGCCTGACAAGAGGTTTGACTCCCCCTGAGTCACTGACTCGTGGGGCCTACCTTTGCTTAATTAGTTTAGGTTATTAGGTTAAGTGCTAATCACCAAATTAGTTAACTCCTAGTGACACTGCCATGTGGGCCCCGCCCGGCTAACTAAACTAGGTTAGTGCTAATTAAGCTAGTTTAGTTAGTTGTGCCACTGACCTGTGGGACCCACAGGTCAGGTTTGACTGAACCAGCCACTGTTGACTTGCTGATGTCAGCATGACCTAGTGCTGTTGCAATAAATGTTTTCTGGAATTTTAAATAAATCAGAAATGATTTATTTATTTCAGAAAATAGCCAAAACTTCTAAAAATCATAGAAAATAATCTATAACTCAGATGAAAATAATTTATATATGAAAAATGATCAGAAAAATATAAGGAATCTGTTTATGGAATTTTCATGCATGTTTGAATAATTTACATCCACTGTTTTGGACAATTTGAATATTTGGCATTTGAATAATCACATATGGAGTTTGAATTTGAACCTTTGGTTCAAACCAACTTCATTTAATTTGGTTGCTAGTTGCATTAGGCCAAATCACATCATATTGCCATGTCATGTTCATGCATCATATTGTTGCATTGCATTGATTGTGTTCTTTCTCTGTTTGTCGGTTTTGTCCCCTCTCAGTAGACGACGTTCCGACGATGAGTTCGATGACACCGATGAAGACTCATTGATATCTTCAGAAGTGCCAGGCAAGCAGAACCCCCTTGTTCATTCCGATACAATCCCACTCTCTCACTCCTGCTCTCCTGTATTGCATTAGGACAACAACGATTGAACTGCTATTTGCTGCGGTAGCTGAACCCTTTCCTCTGCATGACCTGTCATTGCCACAGTAAATAGTTGAAACCCACTAGCATGAGTAGGAGTTGTTTGAGCCATGTTGTGCCTACTCATTCATGCTTTCTGGTTATGCCTGCTATTGCTTAGAGTTGAGTCAGGTCTGATTCATCGGGGATGAATTGGGAAGTTATGAACATGTCCTACTGTGTGTGAGCTAAGTGTGTGAACACGATTTGGTAAAGGTAGTGGTGAGAGGCCATGTAGGAGTACATTGTGGGTTGTCTCACTGGAACCGTCCTTAAGAACTGAGTTATGTGTAAGTTGTCCAATGACTAGCTACTACCACACATTGGGTTCCGGTAACTCGACCCCTCTCGACTTATTAATCAACTAGATCTCTGTCCAGGAGTTGCAACTAGTTTCTGGTGTTTGTAGGTAGTGTTAGTAGTCTACCAAGTGGCACACGGTACATGTGGTCTTGGGACAGACTAGGCACCGTGGCACGGTGTACCAAGCGTAGATCCATCCGTCGAGGTGGGCTTGGGAACCCTGCGCACATCATTTGGGGCCGTGAGCGACACCCCGGCCGGATCTCCCCATGGATGGAACCCGAATAGGCGATAAACCTGGACGAGAGACTTGTGTGGTTAGTCAGGTCGTGGCCGACACCCTCGCCAGGCTTCCGCTTGAAGGTTGCCGAGATACATGACGTGTACATGGCGGTAAGTGGCGAGAGTGTGTGTGAAGAAGTACACCCCTGCAGGGTTAACATGATCTATTCGAATAGCCGGGTCCGCGGTTATGGACTTCTTGGATGCTTACGTGGTACATAGACAAGTGAAAGTGTATACTCTAAAACACGCAAGATATGTGTGAGTGCTATGGATGTCCTTCTCGTAGGGAGACGGAAGCGGATCCATAGTGGTGTATTGGTTGGTGAATATGTGGACTCGTGTGCGCCACCTCAAACGAGTTACTTGCAGTCATAGTTTAGGATAGCCACTGAGTCAAAGCTGGCTTGCTGCAGTCAAACTCCACCACCCCTTTGTTGATACTGATGCATATGTAGTTAGTTCTGATGTAAGTCTTGCTGAGTACCTTTGTACTCACGTTTGCTTAATTTATGTTTTTGCAGAGAGACTTCAGTCTCACTAGTGGTTCCGCTTGGACTTCGACGTTTAGCTTGTTACCTCAGCTACGATCTTGTGCCCTTGGGAGGGTCTTGTAGATAGTCAGGCTTCTCAGCCTTCTTCTTTTGTAGTTGTCTGTACTCAGACATGTTATGCTTCCGTTACCTATATGCTCTGTATGTTGGGTCATGTGACCTCTGATTGTAATAAATGCTATGATGGCTCTTCTGGGCCTTATCTATATGAGTTGTTGAGTTATGTTGTGACGCCATGTTGTACAGCACATACTTGCATGTTATGCGTACGTGTAATGTGTATTGCTATGTGTGGGATCTGACACCTAGTTGTTTACCCTTGGTAGCCTATCTTACAGGGAAATGTCTCCTAGTGCTTCCACTGAGCCTTGGTAGCTTGCTACTGCTCCGGAACACTTAGGCTGACCGGCATGTGTCCTTCTTTGTTCCTGTGTCTGTCCCTTAGGGGAAATGTCACGCGTTGTTCCTTTAAGTCCTTGTAGCTTGCTACGACTTGGGTTCATACGTTGATGACCGACACGTTCGTTGCTGGGTCATGTATGCCTGTCTCTGTAATTTAGCGCCACTTTTGGTTTATAAGTAGCCATGTCAGCCCGGGTTCTCTGTCATATGGATGCTAGCGACACTATTATATATGTGTGCCAAAATGCGCAAACGGTCCCGGGCCAGGTAAGGTGGCACCCGTGGGGATACCGTGCGTGAGGCCGCAAAGTGATATGATGTGTTACATGCTAGACCTGTGTGACTTAGGATCGGGGTCCCGACAACCAGGGGAGGCCCAGGCGGCCACCTGGCGCGGCCCCACCCCTGGCCGCGCCAGGGGGGCGCCTGGGCCCCCTGCTCCGCCTCTGGCTGCCCCCCTTCTCATATATATCCCTCTCATCCCGAAACCCTCGAGGACAGAACCCTTTTTCGCGATCTCGCCTCTGTTCCGCCGCCGCAGCGCTTCCAAGATCGGGAGCATCAGGAGAACTCTTCCCGGCACCCTGACGGAGGGGAGAACCACCACCGGGAGCTTCTCCACCACCATGGACGCTTCCCGGATGAGTCGTGAGTAGTCCACCTTGGACCATGGGTCCATGATCAGTAGCTATGTGATGTTCTCCTCCCCTCTTTGCTCTTCATGGTTTAGACCTCGTCAGCTGCCCTACATGATCGAGGCACATATGTAATCTTTCTGCTGTTGCTTTGCTGAGTTTGCTGGGATCTGATGGATTATGAGACTATGTTCAGATTGTGTTTGAGTAATATATTTGATTCACCTCTTTCATATCTTTGTTCTTGAGTAATTCTTGCATGTTCTCCGTTGCTGTTTATTGCTTTGGCCAAGTAGTAGGTAGTAACTCCAAGAGGGAGCGTTATGCTTGATTGTGGGTTCATGCCCCCTAATGACTAGCTTGAGTGACAGAAACATGAGTCTAGGTGATGTGCTGTTGCCACAAGGGAGAAAACAACGGTGCTTGTACTTGCGGGTGCAAGGATTGTTTACTTTACGCAAAGTTCTTTTAATGCAGTTGTCTGTTGCTTTGAATTTACACTTTGGGTGGTATTCGCAACTTAATACCAGCGAGATGTTCTGGATAGATATCTCAAGGTGGATGATTAGTAGTAGATGCAGATGGATTTCGGTCTACTTGCCTTGGCGTACCGCCCATGCTTTTGAGCCTCTACCTTTCTTTGCAGCATAGTTAGCATTGGTTTGCGCACATAATCCTGTCAATTGCCCAGCTGTAATTTGTTTACCTCGCTTTGCTGTTTTATCGTCTTTTGGGAGAGAGACATCACTAGTGAACATCATGGGACCCCGGTCCATATTACCACCGCTGATCACACCTTCTATTTACTTCCTGTTTTTATTTCCTAGTTGCAGTCATAGCTATCATTATTATCTCTTGTGTTTGATCCTTTGTAAACAACAAGGCCAGAGGGATTGACAACCTCTCTGTACTCGTTGGGAGCAAAGTTATCTGTATCTGTGTGCAGGTCCCGTCAACCGCTAAGTTTCTGGCGCCGCTGACACCTACTTGTCTACCCTCGGAGTCTCACGGGATTCGATCCTTGGTATCTTTGCCAAGGGAAATTTGCCGCTACGCTACATCTCAACCTTCCACTTGGGGTAACCAACGAGGGGAGAGAAGCCATCAAAGGGCTCTTGCCCCTCCAATGCCATGGAGGCCATGGACCAGAGCGAGAACCCTTCTCCCACCTAGGGAGAAGGCCAAGGAATAAGGAGAAGGAGGCGGGCTTTCTCTGTAATGCCCCAGATGTAACACTTTCCAATATTGTTAATATATGAAACTTCATCTTCATCAATTCCATTCTGGGCTCTTCTTTCATTCTGGGTTTCTTCCTTTTGTCGTGTGCGTGTGTGCATTTCATCCATGTCATGTTGTCATGTGCATTGCATTTCAGTTGTGTTGTCACTTGCACCCGGTCCCACTCGTCTCTTCCCATTGTCCGTTTCGAGTTCCGACGCTCACACACGTGCCCGTGGCATCCCCGAGTCCTTCTTTCGTGTGTGGCCGTGTAACGTTTTCGGAATGACGTGATGTTTGTCGTGCGATGTTGTTTTGGTACGTGTAGGCCGCCTGTCAAGTTTCGTTGCGTTTGGAGTTCGTTTGGTACTCCAACGGTTAACCTAGTGTTCTAAAAGAACCTCTTCTTTAAGGCCCAAGACCCCCTCCACAACAGCCCACAAACCCAGCACAACCCTTCCCATCATCTCGGTCGTCGAATTGTGATCGCGTGGTCAAAAACCGCTCCCCATTTGGAGTCTCCTAGCTCCCTATGCCTATAAAAACGTCCACACCCCTCTATATTCGGGCGAAACCCTAGCTAAACTCCTCCCCGCCGCGCCGGACACGTCCGTACGCCGCCGGACGTGTCCGACTTGCCCCCGCCGTGTCACGTGGAAGCTCCCCGTTGGTCGGCCACCGCTGCGCCCACGTCCCCGCCGACGGGCCCGCAGGCCCGCGCTCGGCCCCCGTGGCCCGTTCCCTCCGCGCCGCACCGCGCCTTCTCCACGCCGCCTCCGGTGATCGCCGCCGCCGCTGCACCTTCGCCGCCGGTCGCCGCCTTCTCCGCCGCCGGCACCGCGCCTCGCCGCCGCCGCAGAGGGCCGCCGCCGCCTCGCCGTTCGGCCTCGTTCCGGCCAGATCCGGCCCGGCGCCGGCCGGATCCGCCGGATCCCGCCCACTCCGGGGCTGCCCCGCCGCGCCATGCTGCCGGAGCCTCAACGCCGCCGCCGGCCGCCAGTTCGTTCGGGAGGACGACGGGCGCCGATCCAACGTCTCCCTCCAGGGCCACTTCCTCCAACCGGGCCGGCCCAGCTTCCCCGATCCACCGGCCTCCTCCTCCACCTCGGGCCGAGCCCGCAAGGTGAGGCCCAGGCCCCCAAATCGGGCCCGTGTCGTTTTTCTTTCTCACCCGGCATTTTTCCTTTTTCTCGAATATCTGCATATTTACAGATTAGTCCCTGGCATGTGTTAATAATGTTGCATGTTTGACCACCTGTAACTTTTTGTGTGCTTATCCAAATGATGCAAATAATATGTCGAAATGATCGTGGTGATGTGCACTACACTTTGTTCCATTGTGGCATGCTTGTTTGAGATCATCTAGATGTCCTAATCTTCATGACAAGAGTGCTACTTGTTTTAAACTGCTATAACTTGTTATTTTTATGCCATGTTTGAGATGTGATAACTTGGTGCATGTTTATCCAAATGAAGCAAATGATATGTCAAAATGTTCATTGTGAGATGCTCTACATGATGGTTGTTGTAGCATACATGTTAGGGTTCATATTGCCATGTTAAACTTGGTTGAAAAGGTGCATATGGCTGTTAAGTTATGAAACATGTTATGAGATGCTGATTTGAAGTGCTCGTTGCTATTGATGTGTTTGTCTCCATGTCACATGTCTAGATGTTTTAGAATCCCCATCATATGGTCTTTGATGTGGTGCAAACCATTTTCCATGTTATGCCTTGAGGTGACTTAAACATGCTTGTAAACATGCCATGCCAACACAACTGTTTTATACTTAGTGAAAATTCTACAAAGTCTAGAATCTGTCATATCCTGATGCTATGTTTGCTTGATGCCCTAGTCAAATCCATGCATGTTTTGGAGTGGCCATTGATCATTCCTTGTTGTACATGTTATTGTCTATCCATACATGCCCTTACTTGCTCATATGGGTTGCTGTAGCTTATTTATTTCTTGCTCCCAAGTTGCTATAAAATATAACTGTCAGGTTTTTAACAACATGTTCAATTTGGCGTAGCTTGTTGCTATTGATCCATGCCTCCTATGGAGTTGCTCCAATGGAGTTGTTTGCTGTAGGATATGTCTACTTCATGTCCATGCTTATTGTCATCATGTTTGGGTGCTGTAGAGTATATATTTCTTGCTCCAAAGTTGCTATGTGGCTGTTAATTTCAGCTTTGCATTGAATCTTGTTTCGTGTGTATGTGTTGAACCGTTCCTCCGTTTTGAGCGTGCCCTATATGAAACTTGTGTGATTTTGCATCTAGAATCATAATATCATGTTGTTAACATGTTTGGAGTGTGTTTGCTTGATGTTTGAGTGCATCTTGCACCGTTGTCATGCTTGTCTTGTTTTGCTCATATCTTCTAGACCGTAGCTCCGAATTAAACAAACTTTATATGAAACTTGACTAGAATTTTGTGTAGATCATCATGGTGCATGTTAACTTGCTGTTTAACAACTTTAACTTAAGGTTTGTTCAGATCTGGACCAATTCCTTTATATGCATATGAGGACTTACCGGATTTGCTTTACGTGGATTCCGGCCTCATTTAAACTTGTTGTCTTGTGTTGTTCTTGTGTGATTCATCCCTTGGCATGTATTGCATCATATATGCATCATACTTGCATCATGTTGATTGTGCATTGCACCTTTTTTGATTTCGTGCCTCGTTGTGTTCTTGTGTTGAGTAGAGCCGGAAGCCGAGACCGAGAACGAGAACGAGGTTACTATCGAGGTTGAGTACGAGGAGCCGTCTTACGATCCCATCGACGACTCGACAGGCAAGATGACCTGACCCAGATATCATTACTATCTTTGCCTATTGCTAGATGTCTCGTTCTTTAGCTTATTGCCTCGATGCCCATGTTTGTTTATCAGCCTCCTATTGTAACCTTGAATCTGTCTAACCACCCAACCTAGCAAAACCTTTGTTTTGCTATGTAGGCTTCGCTCAGCCCCTCTTATAGGATTGCTAGTTGCAGGAAAAGATTTGAAGATTCTTGCTTCATGTTGAAGTTATTGTTGGGTTGTCACACTATATAAACTCTTAAACTAAATCATCTATATATTGGTGATGGGTGGAAGGCTAAGCCTCTCGCTTGGTGATTTGTTCCACTCATGCCACCCTAGGAACCGTTTAAACCGGTGTTATGTTCCTTGATTATGCGTTCCTAACACGGTTGGGGTTATGGGACCCCCTCGATAACCCGCTTAGCGCTAAAACTTTTCCAGCGAGGCCCGACCTTGGTTCTACATTTGCCTAACAACTAAAACTTGCCGAGGGAGTAATTAACCCTAGGATTAATTAATCAACCCCCCTGGGCCAGTGCTCGATTTGAGTGTTGGTCCAAACTAGAGTCATGTGCGGTACCCCCTTGGCAACTTGGGTTTTGGTCACTGTACGCTGTGCTCATCCGGTCGTGGCCTGAGACTAGATACGCGCAGCTACTGTCAGGGTGTCGGCACGCCGGGAGGTCTTGCTGGATTAGTTTTACCTATGTCAGAATATCTTGAGCACGGGATTCCGAGAATACTCGGGCCTTCCCACCTTGGAGTTGCGACTCCGCAGATCGTGAGCTTGTAATGGGCTAAGTTGGGACACCCCTGCAGGGTTTTGAACTTCAAAAGTCGTGCCCGCGGTTATGTGGCAGATGGGAATTTATTAATATCCGGTTGTAGAAAACTTGACACCATGTTCGGAACACACTACCAGCGTGAGTAACCGTGACGGTCATTTTCCGAAAGGGGTTCGGAAAGTGAACACGGTGGGGTTATGATTGCCGTGCTTAGTTAGAATCACTTAGTGATCACTTTGACGCCCGTGGCACTTCTTTTCTCGCTCTAAACACGTAAGCTAGTGCTAGTGCAGCTGCAACCTTTATTTTTCTTCAGCCTTGTTCCAAACCCAAGGCTTAGATAGTTTTGCTACCTAGGAATGGGATTGCTGAGTCCTCCGTGGCTCACAGATTCTACACCACACCAGATGCATGTACCATGGTGAACTACTCAAGTGACGGCACAGAGCTGTACTGGGAGTTCGATGAAGAACGTAGTCGATACTATGTGCACTATCCCGATGATCAGTAGTGGCTTCTACTAGGGGCGATTCAGACCTTGTGGCTTTATTTATTTGGTATCTTTCATTTGGATCTTCGTCCGTAGTCGGACTGTGATGTTATTTGGATGATGATTTGCTTATGTAATGTATTGTGTGACGTGGCGAGTGTAAGCCAACTATCCTTTTGCAATTTCATCCCTATTTTTACATCAGTCGTGCAAAGATACCATACTTGAGATCATTCTAGTATGGGATTATACCTTTAAGTCGTGCCTCGACACGTAGGAGGTATAATCCCATACTGGGCATTACAAGTTGGTATTCAGAGTCTTCTCCGACCTAGAAGCCCCCACTGATTGATCGAATCATTGACGGTTGAGTCTAGGCACACACTTGAAAATGTTTTGAGGTCTATTCTCATAACACCCCTTAAGACCTTATTCTCCTAACAAAAGGACTTATTCTCATAACACCCCTCCCCCTCCACTCCCCGCCTCCTAGCGCCAGCGCCCCGACGCCGACGTCCTCCCCCACCCCTCCCCGCCTCCTAGCGCGGGAGCGCCCCGGCGGCCGGCGCCCCGCGTCCTCCCCCTCCCCTCCCCGCCTTCTAGCGCGGAACTGGTGAAGCAGGACAGATGCTGAAACCCAACGATTCCTGTCGCAAGTGCTCGATTTAGTTTCCTTCTGCATATGTAGATTAGTTTGCTTTCGTTCTAGTTTGCTTTCAGACAATGTCTGCTTATGTTGCGTTAGTTTGCTTCATGATGTAGTATGTTAATTATGACCCCAGAACCGTAGTTTCTATCTATCAAATATATGCAGTTCTCAGTACTCTGTTTTCATTATGTACATTGCTTCAAAACCGCTAATGTAGCTAGGATACACATAAAAAAACAAAACTATCATAGCAGTTCACATAGAGAATTCTTTCACAAAAACTGCTCCTGTTAAAGAAGTTTGATGCAGTGCTCTTTTATTAAAAAAACTATAGTTCCGTATGTGGGTTAAAAAAGAGGAAAAGCTCGGTGGGGGTTTCCAGAATGCATGTTCTTCAATTGCTGCTGCACATGGAAAACTATATATAAAAAAGAGCACTTCACTTATGCTCATAATTCTCATAAAATAAAATACACCAGAAGCAACTCAAAAAAAGCAGTCCGCCTCGCTTGACCAATCGAAAAAACTTATAAAACTAGTACCCCCACGCAACCGTGGCTGTGATGCAGTTCATACAGGCTCGCATTGCATATTAATGCAGTTCGCCGCACTACAAAAAATTCAACGCGCATTTGCATATTACTGCAGTACACCGCTCTTGACCACGATTCACAGACGAAACACACAGCATGCGATGCAGTTCTAAGAACTATACAATGCAAAAAAACTCAAAGAACATCTTTTGATAAACGACCAGAGCCAGTCGCGCCGCAAAAAACCGTGGACAGAAAACTTAAAATTCTTCCAAAATAACAACTTAATCCGCTCCAATTTATACGGATAGATCAAAAGCAGCCCGTAAATGCCGAAAACAACAGAACATTACATACAAAACGCAGCAATTTCGATCCGCACTGGGGAGAACAGAGAAACAGAGAAAGCCGGACGAACGGACGCAGATCCGCCAAAATCCAAGGATTTCCGTTGTTTTCTCGCAGAATTCAGTGCTTAACCACAAATTAAATCAGCGCAAGCGCGAATAAACCAGTACAAATCAGAGAAACTAGCCAGAAACGATACTAGATGAACGTTTCCTGCTGCACCTCTATGTGGTGCACAGCAGAAGACGGAAGCAGTGTGCATAGTTCTCCAATGCATTTTTGCAATGCAGTTCGGAAGTGTTATGAGAATATTATTCTCATAATGTTATGAGAATAGACCGGCTGTATATATATATATATATATATATATATATATATATATATATATATATATATATATATATATATATATATATATATAGAGAGAGAGAGAGAGAGAGAGAGAGAGAGAGAGTTGTGTTCTGTCCTCAACAACATTCACCTATAGCTATGTCTTCATATTTGAATCTTTTGGACTAAGTGAATGTGATCGGACCCTAACCTCTCTATGCTTTCTCATCTCACACTCTGTCTGTCCAAATCATATGCATTCTGTTGAAACAGTCGAATATCTTCTCTGCGTCCTTGTGAGCAGAAGATACGGAGACAAACTTTAAATCTGATTTTAATGCTCCATCCGTTATGCCTGAAACCCGGAGAAGCCGGAACGACTACTCCGACAGTCGTGGTGTTCGTGGGATCGTGGGACAACTCCCAATGCATTATATGACCGCCACGTGTCACTCGTACGTGAACCGTCAGGGGCACCTGAGTAATTACGCTGTGCCGTCTCCCATGCCTATAAATGCACGTCCCATCACGGTCAAAAGTTTATTCCACCACCTCTCCACCTCGAACAACCCTAGCGCCTCCGCTAGCTTTCGACGACGTCGGCGACGAAGCGCTTCACTGCCGCAACTTTGTCGACGATGTCCTCACGCCGACCGCGGACATCTTCCTCTCCGCCGTCGCCGTAGCTGTCCTCTGTCGCCAAGTTAGGGCACGGACGACCAAACTGCTGGGCATCCAACTCCTACTCTGTCTAAGCAGTTTATCGTGTGGTAAATAAACTTGCTTTTTACCATCTTCTAGATCCATAAAGATTCATCTACTTTACTACAAGAGGTTTCTGCCTACTTAGATATATAGATATATCATGTCTGCATCTCATATCTTGCCTAGTACATTCACATATGCTTCAACTATAGTTAGATTCCTCATGAGTGATCTAACCAACTCCCATGAGTGAATATCTTCGCACTATGAGGTCAAAGTCTTCAAAACTGTTTTAATCTTCAAAACCTTCTGAGAATGCATATGACCTCTTCCCCTTCCCTCGCATCTCTAATGATGTCATAGGTACATGTCCGTGGGTGAATCCCTTGGTTCTCATAGTCTGCATTCATTTGCAGAGTTTTTGCAGCGTCACATTCATTCCCCTGAAGCTAGTTCCTGTCTGACCAGCAAACCGAAGCATTTGCCAGTTTTGAAGCCATTCAATTTGAAGCCATTCAGGTTGAAGCAAATGACAACAGACAAGACAGTAAGAAAGGGTGGCAGACAGCACCGTGGCAACACCTCCCGTGATTTGCCTCCTGATCTCAGTGAGATGTACAAGACTGATCCAGAGGAGGATTACAATCAGAGGAAGACCCGAATCCAATGGATTCGAAGATACTGGGCTGAACAATGGTTCAAATATAGGTTCGTGACCCCAGAGTATGCCGAGAAAAACGCCATCAAGCATCCGTGGGGAGATATCACTGATAAGAATCTTCCCCCCAAGACTTGTGCTGAAGCCATTGGTCAAGGCTTCTATTCTTGCATGGTTAGAGGGCCACAGCCTACTGATGCTGATCCAAGCTCTCTGCTCTGGTGTCGCAACGACAATCTGTTTAAGCGAAATCTTCAATTCGCCAAGAACTCGGCCAAGGAAAACAAGAAGCTGTGGGGATTAGACTTCAATCCTGGCCCCTCTGTACCCCACGCTGATGGCTCGCGCGAAGCTGAACCAAATCTGGTTGGGCCCTTCTACAACCTAGAGGGCCTCATCAGTCACATAAGGGTTCAAGGGGCAGATGTAGATCAGCCTGAAGCAGATGATGACTCTGAAGAAGCACCTGTCACGCCGAAGCCTCAGAAGAAGAAATCAAAGGCTTCAAAGGCTACTCCACCAAGAGCTTCAAGAGTGAAGGCTTTGGCCACTGCTCCACCTGCACCAAGTGTGCAATCTGAGGAACACTCTAGAATCTCCAAGAGCAGAAAGCTGAAGAGGAAGCCAACGCGCAACCCCAGTCCAGCTCTCACTCCTGATGCAGTACTGAAGACTGCCAATGATGTCCTTGATCTCTCAAGTGATGAAGATCTTGGTGATGATGCTCTGGAGCTATTGATCAAGAGCAAGCAGGATGCTGAAATCTTCAATGTTTTGCCACTCTTTGACGTTGAAGTGCTCAATAACTTCATTGATGAATGGTTTGACACACGCAACCTGAGCTTCGACGATCTTCAACTTCCAGTTGGTTTCAGTGTCTCCTTCCATGGCGCCATTCCTTCTAAGCTGGCTCTGGCTCAAAGAATTGTTGAACTGTTGCAGAAGATAGATTATGAAAAAGCTCAGTTCAAGAAGCATATGGACAAGCTCAGCGTGCAAGAAGTTCAAAACTTCAAAGTTATGATGCAAGAGCTCAAGGAAGCCTTTCGCCAGCGGCGTGAAGAAGCTAAAGGTTCACGTGAGCGCATCAAGGACTTGGCTACAAAATGCGTTCAAGCTTTCAATGAAGCTGAAAAGCGCAAGGCACTTGGGCGTCCTGTCATTGATCCAAGAATGGCTGCCAAGAAGAAGAAGAAGCAGTTTGTGCCCGAAGCTGAAGCATCTGGGCAGGAAATGCCTCGCATAGTCTTTCCTGCTAGCATGACTGGCACGAAGCCTAAGGCAACTCCAACCGCTTCAACGCTCAGGAAGACTAAGGTGGCTGAAGCTGATGCTCGCAAGCGTAAGAAATCTACTGATGAAGCTCCACCCACCAAGAAGCGAAAGAACAAGAAGGATAAGGCTGCTTCCAAAGAGCCTATCTTCGTCGAGCCAATCTTAGTTGCTCGCCCTGCATCTGCCCGGAGAGAAAGAAGACTGACTGTTCATGAGCCTGCTCCCACAGAGGCTGAAGACATTCCAGTTGTCGACCCCACCGCAGCTGAAGACATTGGTCCTCAAGACAATGTTGAAGATGATGCCATCCTTCCTCAGATCGAGTACAACATTGACTCTTCGCCTGTTCTCATGGACAGCGAACGCATCAGCATTGGTCGTCCATTGACGCCAATTGCTCAGGATGACTCCTGGGCTGATCACCCACAGGAAACCCTAGACACTCCCCAGCAAACTCAAGATACCAGTATGGTGCTTGAAGACGAAGACTTTGAGGCCCAAAAACCTACATCTCCTCAGGCGTCGCCCGCTTTTCGCAGGATTCGCAAAGGACCAAGGCCTCAAGTCACTACCTCAAGTGCTCTAGAAGGAGTAGAGCAACCATCTGCACCTGATGCTGCTCCTACTGGAAGCCACTCAGAATCTGAAGCCAAAGTGGCTGAAGATATTCCGGCTGCATCAGCCGAAGAAGAACCACCCCAACAAGAAGAAGAACAACCCCAAGTTGCTGAAGAAAGTACTGCCGCACCACCTGTTCTCGAGGAGAACGTGTCTGACCCTCCAGCTCCTGAAGTGGAGGTAACAAACTCAGAGGCTGCCACCACCAACACTGAAGCCAATGACGTGGTCATGGCGGAAGCTTTTGTGGCACCTGAAGATACTGTGGTGCCTGAAGAACCAGCGCCTGAAGCCAGTGTTGTGCCTAAAGCCAGTGATGTGCCTGAAGCCGATGTTGTGCCTGAAGCTAATGTTGCACCTGACGCCAATCTGCAGCTTGAAGACAATGCATCTGCTCCTGTTCCGCCTCCACGGCCTCACACAATTGAGCAAGCATACAACAAGGATGATCAGCTTGTTACTGTCCGGTGGCCAATTCTGATTCCACCACCTACAACTAAACCACGTGCTGCTGGTCCTTAGTTTGATCATCATATTGCGCACAGGCCCCAAGTTCAGAAGCCTAAGCCAAGACTGCCAAGGCTTCCAGGTATTGCAACATCTTCAGGATCATTCAATGCCAATAGCTTCACTGCGCACAACACCTTCTTTGACAGCGCCAAGAACCCATATTCCAAGCCAAGAATATCATCAGATAGGTTCTGGAGCCATCAACAGCGCAGCTACTACTCAAGAGTACTCTATGATCAAGGCCGCATTTTCCCTCATATGCGTCTTGACGCTGAAGCTATTGCTGGCCTGCCCTGCTTGGAGGAAGCTCTTGACTGCTTCCATGATGTTGGCCTCCTCAATTTTGTCCTGGATAAAGAGCATTGCAATGAAGAGCTGCTTCTGCAATTCTATGCAACACTTCACATCCGAGGCCACAGAAGAGATCCGAAGACATGGGTCCTTGAGTGGATGACAGGCAATGTGCATCATGAAGCAAAAGCCTTTGATCTCATTGAGCTTACTGGCCTGCCCACTCTAGGAGATCTATATGAAGCTGTCTGTGAACTGCACACTGAAGCCTTGGAGAGTATCTTTCAAAAACGCAAGCCCAACATGAGCCAAATGCTCAGCATGGTGAAGCCTCTGCCAAGTGATGATGAATATCCTAAAGAATTCTTTGTTGAAGACCTTGAGTACCTGCCTCGCACCATCTATCACATCATAAGGCGTACTCTATGGCCTGTCAAAGGACATTCTTCATCATCCAAGCTTGAAGGCACTATGAAGACTTTGGTCTTCTATATCTTCAATGGCATCAGCTTCAATGCTCAAGATTTCTTCATCAGGCAACTGGCCATGTCTGGAGCTGATCTATTTGGACTGAAATTTTATGCCCCTTGGATAATGCGCCTCATCAAGTTGCACTCAGCTGTCACTTATCAACCCTCTGCTCGCAACCATCAGATTTTCTTGCGTGAGGTTGATATGTCAGCTAAAGCCATTTACCAAGAGCCTGCTAAGGAGCTAGTTAGTCTTCACAACGCTGATCATCAAAGCTTCACTCAGCAGATTGAAGGGGTCCCAGCAGTCTCTCGCGTCTATCCTCTGGCTGGCCGTACTCGTCTACCTCGACACGCTGAAACCGAAACCACTGAAAGCACCATCGCTCAAAGGCCTTAGAAGTGATCTCGTGTCTTGAATAACCGAGAGCTTCTCGTAGCCCTTCATCAGAAACAAGACAAGCATCACCTCTGGTTAAAGCATCAGATGCAGAGCCTCTTGGTGGATGTCAATCGCATTCGTAATCTTGCCACCAAGAATGCTTTTGTTGCTCATGAAACATGCAGGCGGTCTTGGAAGAGTTTGACCTTACTGAGTGCTGAGGCGGATCTTCAAGACGATGGCTTCACTGAGAGATTCAAATTTAACAACACTCCTCCAAGGACTGTTGTTATGCGTCGAACTCCATCCCTTGAAGACTCTGAATACTCCTCCTCCCCTTCAACAATTGACGCCAGGGTGATCAATGATCAGGATGATGCTACTTCATCGCCTCCTCCTTCAGCGCGCATTGACACTGCACCAACCACCTCTGCACCGTCAAATGACAACACTGACCCTGCATCCTCTTCTGCTCCACCTGGGAACGAGTAGAGGCTCTATGTCTTCAAACCTTTTTGGTCCTTACTGACAAAAGGGGGAGAAGCATATGAGTTGATAGTCTTCAAGCGAGTCCATATGGGCGGGTGCTTTTATAATTTGCCTAGTGTTTACAACTCTCGTTTTGCTACATTTCGTTCTTTGAGTTGTAACACTTAAACTGATGGTCGTCTACTACGTTTTTATGCTACTTTGTAATGCGATGATAAATTCCACATCTGCTACCTTAAGATTCCGCACTTAGTCATTTTTGCAGACGTCCATTTTTCATTGTGCATGTCATTATCTTCGATATATCAATTATGCATGATGAATTGTCTTGATAAGTTGAAGAGGATCTCCACAAGTACAACCTGCCATGTGCATTTGCATTCAAAGTCAAATCAACTATATGCACATCTTCAGGGGGAGCCTTTTGCTACTTACGAAGACAATACCTTTATCCTTTACAATTTCACATATCTTTATCCCCGTTGAAAACTTCAACCAGTTTGTCATCAATCACCAAAAAGGGGGAGATTGTAAGTGCATCTAGTGCCACCCCTAGTTGGTTTTGGAGTATTGACGACAAACCTGGTTGAGGGAATAATGTGTTTGTGAGAATTGCAGGATAACACAGGTAATAGTCCCTCATTGATTCGGTTAACCTACCGGAGATGACCCCTAAAAATGTATGAAGACATTGATATCAATGGTGGTATATGTGAAGATAATCATATTGAAGACTATGACATGAGAAGACATTGAGTGAAGACTATGGAAAGCGAAGACGTAGATTTGTCGTTGTTTCCTTTTCTTCTTTGTTGAGTCATAGGAACCACCGTACTGTTAAGTGGGGTCCAAGTGAACTAAGTCAGAGTGACTGATGTGATTCTCAACCAAATCCTATGTCTTCGAGCGAAGACTATGAGAGCAAATCTTATCCAGAGGCGGATAAGTTAGCTTTACTTGGAGCACAAGTAAAGTTGCCGTGTGTGTTTGAAATCTGACCGTTGGAATACGTGTCAGTTCCTTAGTGACCCAGGGTCACTTCGGACAAATCAGGTCGGGTTGCCTAGTGGCTATAAATAGCCCACCCCCTACACCATAAGTTGGTGGCTGCTCAGAGTTATTGCACGGCTTTTGTCGTTTGAGAGCAACCCACCTCCGAAGCATTTGAGAGAGAAATCCTTGCGAGGACAGTGTTTGAGAGCAACCCACCACCAAACACCCAGAGCCAAAGAGTGTTATGCATCACTGAAGTCTTTTTGTCTGTGTGACCTGAAGACTTATTACACTTGAGGACTGTGTTTCCTCCAGCCGGTTTGGAGTCGCGTTCTGAGCATCCAAGAGTAATTGTGGATTGCCGGTGAACGAAGTCTGTGAAGGTTTGGAACTCTACCTTGAAGACTTACGAGAGTGATTGGGCGAGGACTAGGTGTTCTTAGCTCAAGGGGAACAAGGTGAAGATGCGGTCTTTTGAGTTAAATCTCAGCCTCCCTAACCAGACGTACAGTTGTCACAGCAACTGGAACTGGTCTAACAAATCACTGTCTTCCCCGAGCCACTGGTTCTATCCTTTCCTTCCTTTTACTTACAACTTTATGTTGTGAAGACATAGCATGCTTGCCTTATCTGATTGTCTTCACTGAGTATCTATCTGTTGTGATTGGCTTCATTCCTTCTTCCTTTATGATCACTACTGCCTAGTTGCTATTAGTCTTCATGCCTTCACTTCATTTGAATACATGACTATTGCTTATCTAGTGTAGTCCACTTTCCGCTGCATACTAATAGGCTTGAGCTTATCGTTTGTCTTCGAAACTACCATGTTTTGAAGCATTTCATAAAAATCGCCTATTCACCCCCCTCTAGTTCTCTTTTTAATTCCTTCACCAGAATATTGAAAATATAGTCTATTTCCTAATGAATTTCTACTTTTATTCCTATTATTCCAACTCATGTTTTGGTATTCTACTGTGTCATTACAAGATTTGTTCTCAAATTTATTCACTGTTGTGGAATCGTGAGATTTTAACATTTGATTCGGTGAGATCATGTTTCAGAATCCCATGAGGTTCTGGGCTTGCCTCCATCCCTTCATTTAAAGATTTATACTTGATATTCCCAGGGCGAAAAAAATACAACGACTACTTAATTTGTTTGCACATCTGACCAGCATAGTTTGATTTGATATTATGTGCACACTTACAGTTTACTAAGCATAAGCTATGAGGACATTATGGTTGGTAGTAAACTTTAAAACTTCAATAAGGGATAGAGCGATTTTACTAGAGTTTGATTGACTATAGTCAATTTGATTTAGTATACATGCTCTTTGTAGACTTAAATTCTTCTTCCAAGTTTTACGGTATCATTGTACAAGGGGTTTGTTCCTCTATTATTCATGTCAGCGCAGTTGGCATCCTACATTTGTATACAATATCTCAATTCTTTTCGGTTTCTTTCCTCCCATTAGGTAAGGTTAGCATATACACATATGAACCAGCTATTTAACGACAATTTTTTGCATCTTTTCCGGACATCACGAGGAGCAACTCAAGCCACATTTGAGCTTCCTAAATATGCACAGAAGATGCAAAATATGTCTTGATTTTCCATCATACTACCATTATGAGTAGTATCTGATTTATTACTATGCAACTGATATGGTTCCACACTTTGAACAGAAAACAAGAAACATGGATAATAACTTTGGCCATCTCATGATCTGCATATACATACACTCATGCAGACACATACATGTTGGGGAACGTAGCATGCAATTTCAAAAAAAAATCCTACGCTCACGCAAGATCTATCTAGGAGAAGCATAGAGACGAGACGGGAAGAGTGTGTCCACGTACCCTCGTAGAGCGAAAGCAAAAGCGTCAGATTAACATGGTTGATGTAGTCGAACGTCTTTGTGATTCAACCGATCAAGCACAGAACGTACGTCACCTCCGAGTTCTGCATACGTTCAGCTCGATGATGTCCCACGAACTCTTGATCCAACAGAGTGTCGGGGAAGAGTTCCGGCAGCACGACGGCGTGGTGATGGTGATGGTGAAGTTGATCATGCAGGGCTTCGCCTAAGCACTACGACAATATGATTTGAGGAGCAAACTGTGGAGGGGGACACCGCACACGGCTAGGAATAATTGATGTGCTTTGGGGTGCCCCCCTGCCCACGAACAATCCGGAATCATTCTGATGTCCGAATACCATCCTCCAATATATCAATATTTACTACCCGACTATTTCCAGATTCCTCGTCATGTCTGTGATCTCATCCGGGACTCGGAGCAATCTTCGGTCACCAAAAACACATAACTCATAATACAAATCGTCATCGAACGTTAAGCGTGCAGACCCTACGGGTTCGAAAACTATGTAGACATGACCGAGACACTTCTCCGATCAATCACCAATAGTGGAACCTGGATGCTCATATTGGCTCCCACATATTCTACGAAGATCTTTATCGGTCAAACCGTAATGACAACATATGTTATTCCCTTTGTCATCGGTATGTTACTTGCCCGAGATTTGATCGTCGGTATCTTCATACCTAGTTTAATCTCGTTACCGGCAAGTCTCTTTACTCGTTTCGTAATGCATCATCCCGTAACTAACTCATTAGTCACATTGCTTGCAAGGCTTCTTATGATGTGCATTACCAAGAGGGCCCAGAGATACCTCTCCGATACTCGGAGTGACAAATCCATATCTCGATCTATGCCAACCCAACAAATACCTTCGGAGATACCTATAGAGCATCTTTATAATCACCCAGTTACGTTGTGATGTTTGATAGCACATGAGGCATTCCTCCGGTATCCGGGAGTTGCATAGTCTCTTAGTCTGAGGAATATGTATTTGACATGAAGAAAGCAGTAGCGACAAAACTGAACGATCAATACGCTGAGCTAACGGATGGGTCACCTCCATCACATCATTCTCCTAATGATGTGACCCCGTTAATCAAATGACAACACATGTCTATGGTTAGGAAACTCAACCATATTTGATTAATGAGCTAGTCTAGTAGAGGCTTACTAGGGACACTGTGTTTTGTCTATGTATCCACACATGTATCAAGTTTCCGGTTAATACAATTCTAGCTTGAATAAAAGACACTTACCATGATATAAGGAAATATAAATAACAGCTTTATTATTGCCTCTAGGGCATATTTACTCCAGTCTCCCGCTTGCACTAGAGTCAATAATCTAGATTACATAGTAATAATTGTAACACCTGTGGAGTCTTGGTGTTGATCATGTTTTGCTCGTGGAAGAGGCTTAGTCAACGTGTCTGCTACATTCAGATCCGTATGTATTTTGCAAATCTCTGTGTCTCCCTCCTTGACTTGATCACAGATAGAGTTGAAGCATCTCTTGATGTGCTTAGTTCTCTTGTGAAACATGGATTCCTTCGCTAAGGCAATTTCTCCAGTGTTGTCACAAAAGATTTTCATTGGACCCGATGCACTAGGTATTACACCTAGATCCAATATGAACTCCTTCATCCAGACTTTTTCATTTGCTGCTTCTGAACCAGCTATGTACTCCGCTTCACACGTAGATCCCGCCACGATGCTCTGCTTGGAACTGCACCAACTGACAGCTCCACCATTCAACAAAAATATGTATCTGGTTTGTGACTTAGAGTCATCCGGATCAGTGTCAAAGCTAGCATCGACGTAACCATTTATGACGAGCTCTTTGTCTCCTCTATAAATGAGAAACATATCCTTGGTGCTTTTCAGATACTTCAAGATGTTCTTGACCGTTCTCAAGTGATCCACTCCAGGATTACTTTGGTACCTCCCTGCTAAACTTATAGCAAGGCACACATCAGGTATGGTACATAGCATTGCATACATGATAGAACCTATGGCTGAGGCATAGGGAATGACGTTCATTTTATCTTTATCTTCTGAAGTGGTCGGGCATTGAGTCTGACTCAACTTCACAACTTGTAACACAGGCAAGAACCCTTTCTTTGCCTGATCCATTTTGAACTTTGTCAAAACTTTATCAAGGTATGTGCTTTGTGAAAGTCCAATTAAGCGTCTTGATCTATCTCTATAGATCTTGATGCCCAATATATAAGCAGCTTCACCGAGGCCTTTGATTGAAAAAATCTTATTAAAGTATCCTTTTATGCTATCCAGAAATTATACATCATTTCCAATCAACAATATGTCATCCACATATAATATCAGAAATTCTACAGAGCTCCCGCTCACTTTCTTGTAAATACAGGCTTCTCCAAAAGTCTGTATAAAACCATATGCTTTGATTACCTCATCAAAGCGTATATTCCAACTCTGAGATGCTTGCACCAGTCCATAGATGGATCGCTGGAGCTTGCACGCTTTGTTAGCACCTTTAGGATCAACAAAACCTTCTGGTTGCATCATATACAACTCTTCTTTGAGAAATCCATTAAGGAATGCAGTTTTGACATCCATTTGCCTGATTTCATAATCATAAAATGCGGCAATTGCTAATATGATTCGGATAGACTTAAGCATCGCTACGGGTGAGAAGGTCTCATCGTAGTTAACTCCTTGAACTTGTCGAAAACCTTTTGCAACAAGTCAAGGTTTGTAGACAGTAACATTACCATCAGCGTCAGTCATTTATTCTCTATGGTGTGTCGATCATTGGGCAAGTCAACCAAAGTCCAGAATTTGTTCTCATACATGGATCCCATCTCAGATTTCATGGCCTCAAGACATTTCCCGGAATTTCGGCTCATCATCGCTTCCTCATAGTTCGTAGGTTCGTCATGGTCTAGTAACATGTATTCCAGAATAGGATTACCGTACCACTCTGGTGCGGAACGTACTCTGGTTGACCTATGAGGTTCGGTAGTAACTTGATCTGAAGTTTCATGATCATCATCATTAGCTTCCTCACTAATTGGTGTAGGCATCACGGGAACAATTTTCTGTGATGAGCTATTTTCCAATTCGAGAGAAGGTACAATTACCTCATCAAGTTCTACCTTCCTCCCACTCACTTCTTTCGAGAGAAACTCCTTCTCTAGAAAGGATCAATTCTTAGCAACAAAAGTCTTGCCTTCGGATCTGTGATAGAATGTGTACCCAATAGTTTCTTTTGGGTATCGTATGAAGACACACTTCTCCGATTTGGGTTCGATCTTATCAGGCTGAAGATTTTTCACATAAGCATCGCAACCCAAAACTTTAAGAAACGACAGCTTAGGTTTCTTGCCAAACCATAGTTCATACAATGTCGTCTCAGCGGATTTAGACGGCGCCCTATTTAACGTGAATGCAGCCATCTCTAATGCATAACCACAAAATGATAGTGGTAAATCTGTAAGATACATCATAGATCGCACCATTTCTAATAAAGTACTGTTACGACGTTCGGACACACCATTACGTTGTGGTGCTCTAGGTGGCGTGAGTTGCAAAACTATTCCACATTGTTTTAAATGAAGACCAAACTCGTAACTCAAATATTTGCCTCCGCGATTAGATTGTAGAAACTTTATTTTCTTGTTACGATGATTCTCTACTTCACTTTGAAATTCTTTGAACTTTTCAAATGTTTCAGACTTGTGTTTCATCAAGTAGATATACCCATATCTGCTCAAATCATCTGTGAAGGTTAGAAAATAACGATACCCGCCACGAGCCTCAACACTCATCGGACCGCATACATCGGTATGTATTATTTCCAATAAGTTAGTGGCTTGCTCCATTGTTCCTGAGAATGGAGTTTTAGTCATCTTGCCCATGAGGCATGGTTCGCAAGCATCAAATGATTCATAATCAAGTGATTCAAAAATTCCATCAGCATGGAGTTTCTTCATGCACTTTACACCAATATGACCTAAACGGCAGTGCCACAAATATGTTGCACTATCATTATCAACTTTGCATCTTTTGCCATCATTATTATGAATATGTGTATTGCCACGATCGAGATTCAACAAAAATAGAACACTCATCAAGGGTGCATGACCATAAAATAATTACTCATATAAATAGAACAACCATTATTCTCCGATTTAAATGAATAACCGTCCCGCAACAAGCAGGATCCAGATATAATGTTCATGCTCAACGCTGGCACCAAATAACAATTATTTAGGTCTAAAACTAATCCAAAAGGTAGATGTAGAGGTACACTACAAAAAAAAAGACACATCCGTGACATTTTGGGCCGAACAATTTTTTTTCTATCATACTTATGACACTTCTATGACAATAATTGTGACAAAACATGGTATCATCATAGATGTGGTGGGGTCCTACTTCTATGAAAAAAAATCATGACAGAAAATGGGCTTTTCGTCCTGGGTAGGCCGGAGACGCAGCTGCATGACATTCTTTGGGTCGTCCATGATGGAAAAAACTATGGTAGAAGCGAGGGCGAGGAAAATAACGGGGTATTCCCGGTTACGGTGGTGGTCGGGGCCGAGCGATGCGCATTTCTCTCATACACGCACGAGCGTGGGTGCGAGGCGTTGGGCCCTACTGAACCCGAGCGAGGCGTTGGGCTCTAACTGAACCCGAGCGATTGCACTGCAGGCTACGCGTTACTAAACCCGAGTGATCGATCGATGGTTGTTAACTGAACCCGATCGAGCGATTCCTACGCTACTGCTGCTAACTGAAGTCGATCGATGTTGCCTCTTCATGAACAGTGAGTGTTGCTGGGGGGGTTTGGATGAACAGTTCCCGGTGGGGGTGGCTGAACAGGACCCCGTGGTGTTGCCTCTGGATGAACAGGACCCCGATCGATCGAGCCGGTTGGGGCTGGATGAACAGGACCCCGTGGAGGGCTGGATGAACAGGACCACCCCGTGGGGGGCAGGATGACCAGTAGACGGTGGAGGGCTGGATGAACAGTAGCCCGTGGAGGGGTGGTTGAACAGAAGCCCGTGGAGAGGGCTGGTTGAACAGTAGCCGATGGAGTAGTGATAACCCACAAGTGTAGGGGGTCGCAAAAATTTTCGAGGGTAAAGTATTCAACCCAAATTTATTGATTCGACACAAGGGGAGCCAAAGAATACTCTTAAGTATTAGCAGCTGAGTTGTCAATTCAACCACACCTGGAAACTTAGTATTTGCAGCAAGGTAATTTAGTAGCAAAGTAATATGGAGATAGTGGTAACAGCAACAAAAGTAATGGTAGTGTTTTTGTAGTTTTTGTAACAGTAGCAGTGGAAAATTAAATAAGCAACAAGCAATATGTGAAAAGCTCGTAGGCATTGGATTGGGGATAGGGGAATTATGTCAGATGTGATTCATCATGTAAAAGTTATAACCTAGGGTGACACAGAACTAGCTTCAGTTCATCAATGTAATGTAGGCATGTATTCCGAATATAGTCATACGTGCTTATGGAAAAGAACTTGGATGACATCTTTTGTCCTACCCTCCCGTGGCAGCGGGGTGCTAGTGGAAACTAAGGGATATTAAGGCCTCCTTTTAATAGAGTACCAGACCAAAGCATTAACACATAGTGATTACTTGAACTCCTCAAACTACGGTCATCACCGGGAGTGGTCCCGATTGTTGTCACTTCGGGGTTGCCGGATCATAACACATAGTAGGTGACTATAGACTTGCAAGATAGGATCAAGAACACACATATATTCATGAAAACATAATAGGTTTAGATCTGAAATCATGGCACTCGGGCCCTAGTGACAAGCATTAAGCATGGCAAAGTCATAGCAACATCAATCTTAGAACATAGTGGATACTAGGGATCAAACCCTAACAAACCTAACTCGATTACATGGTAAATCTCATTCAACCCATCACCGTCCAGCAAGCCTACGATGAAATTACTCACGTACAGCGGTGAGCATCATGAAATTGGTGATGGAGGAAGGTTGATGATGACGATGGCGACGATCTCCACTCTCCAGAGCCCCGAACGGACTCCAGATCAGCCCTCCCGAGAGAGATTAGGGCTTGGCGGCGGCTCTGTATCGTAAAATGTGATAATTGTTCCTCCCTGATTTTCTTCTCCCCGAAAGTGAATATATGGAGTCCGGGGGAACGTCGGTGGAGCATCAGGGGGCCCATGAGGCAGGGGGCGCGCCCCCACCCTCGTGGGCAGGGTGTGGGCCCCCTGACGTGGATCTTTCCACATATATTTTTTATATTTTCCAAAACAATTCTCCGTGGATTTTTAGGTCATTCCGAGAACTTTTTATTTCTACACAAAAACAACACCATGGTAGTTCTACTGAAAACATCGTCAGTCTGGGTTAGTTCCATTCAAATCATGCAAGTTAGAGTCCAAAACAAGGGCAAAAGTGTTTGGAAAAGTAGATATGTTGGAGACGTATCAACACCCCCAAGCTTAAACCTTTGCTTGTCCTCAAGGAATTCAGTTGATAAACTGAAAGTGATAAAGAATTTTTTTGACAAACTCTGTTTGCTCTTGTTGTTGTAAATATGTAAGGCCAGCATTCAAGTTTTCAACAGAGATCATGAACTAACCATATTCACAATAACTTTTAGGTCTCATACGTACTCATATCAATGGCATAATCAACTAGCGAGCAATAATAATAAACCTCGGATGACAACACTTTCTAACAACAATCATGATACGATATAACCGGATGGTATCTCGCTAGCCCTTTCTGAGACCGCAAAACATAAATGTAGAGCAGCTTTAAAGATCAAGGACTGACTAGACATTATAATTCATGATAAAAGAGATCCAGTCATGATCATACTCAATGCAAATTAATAGTAGTACATGCAAATGACAGAGGTGCTCACCAACTGGTGCTCTTTAATAAGAGAATGATGACTCAGCATGAAAGTAAATAGATAGGCCCTTCGCAGAGGGAGGCAGGGATTTGTAAAGGTGCTGGAGCTCCGTTTTTAAATAGAGATGAATAATATTTTGAGCGGTATACTCTCATTGTCAACATAACAACCAAGAATCTCGATATATTCCATGCTACACATATTATAGGTGGTTCCCAAACAGAATGGTAAATTTTATACTCCCCCAACCACCAACAAGCACACTCCAGGGCTAGCCTGAAACAACGGGTACCGTCCAAACCAACAACAGCCCTGGGGGAGTTTTGTTTAATTATCATGATTTTGAGCATGGGATTGGGCATCCCGATTACCAGCCATTTTCTCATGAATGATGAGCGGAGTCCACTCATCGTGAGAATAACCCACCTAGCATGGAAGATATAGACAGCCTGTCGGTGTACTAGAGTAGGGGTACCCTAGTATCCCGAACTTGTGCACGGGCAGTCGCAGCTCCCCGCGGCAAGGCTTGTCGGGTGGCCGCCAAGGTCCTCCGTGGTTCCTTTGGAGCCATTCAAGAACAAAGTATTCAAGCCAAGGAGACAAGGCCCCGGCAAGAGGAGCTTGCCGGGAAGGCCACTTAAGGCACAAGACCCCGGTGAGAGGAGCTTGCCGGGAAGACCAACCAAGGCATCTGAAGGAACTTGCCGCGATGCGCCATGCGTCCCGGCAAGACCCGGTGAGCGACAAGCTTCCGGGCGCGACAAGACAACGACCGCGGCAAGGTGCTTGCCGCGGCAAGCTACCACTCTGTACCTAAGCTCCAGCGCATCCACCAACGTGTCGCTCTAGGACCTTCCAGGCGTACGTGGCGGGAGGCTGTGCAGCCAGGGGTACGCGGTGGCAAGCGGCGCTGACAAGGTTGCCATCGTGGCGAACGGTGGCGTCCCTGACGGCCCCTTTTTGCACTGTTTGGGCGACACAGACGGGCATTTAATGCCCTTGTCCCCTGCCGTCAGGGTTAGGTATGAAACACTGTACAGGTAGTTGTACCAACCGCAGGACCTTTTCCATTTTTACCCTCATCTGCGTTGCCACCTGTCGGTGACCCCTTGAGCATATAAAAGGAGGCCCATGCGCAACGTAGAGGGGGGTTCGGACACTCACACGCTCGGTCTTGCTAGCTGCTGGTGTGTACTGTAGCACTCAGCGCTCCTGAGCAAGAACTCAATACAAACCACAAAGAAGGAGTAGGGTTTTACGCATCCGTGCGGCCCGAACCTGGGTAAACTGCTCGTGTGCTTCGCCTCGATCTGCTCTTCGCGCGATCTCCGCCCCCCGCCGTACCGAAAGGGGCTCGGTCCCCATAGGTGTTCGTGGGTGGATCAGTTTCCCCGACATCTTTGGCGCGCCAGGTAGGGGTGCGTCGAGGTTGTGTGAACCCGATCCTGCGTCCACACGAGCTAGATCATCATCACCTTCATCAACATGCCGCCGAAGAAGAAGGCTTCGGAGGCAGCTGCTCCGTCCGCGTCGATCCCACCACCGCCGGAGCCAACGGCTGGTGGGGTAGACGCCGGCGGAAGAACGGGCGTCGACGAGGGAGCTCACGGTGCCGCCAAGTCCAAGGACAAAGCTGCGCTGCCCATCAGCGGCGTAGTCGACTCCCACAACGACTGGGCACACTCCAAGACCTCAGCGTCCATGCACGCACCGCACCCATCTCAGGAGGGGCGGGACCGGCAGCGTCATGGTACTCACGGTACCATACGCTTGCTGGACCAAGATCGAGCTGGTGGGTCTCGGGATGCTCAAGACCAGCATGCACGCCAACATGCCGGCACGAGCAAGGCACGGTCGCCTGGACGGGATACTGCTCCTTCTAACATAGTTAGAAGTCCGAGCATATCCCGCTCCTCGCACCGTTCGCCACCGCTACCCGCCACTCCAGCAGAAGCTTTGGCACGAGCTCAACTGCTCCTAGACTACCCTCCAACGACAGACAAGGCCGACGACTGGAGGGCCACCATTCAGAGTCTCATCGCCTTTGCCAACGACGACACTCCACGGCAGCCGAGTACATCGCAGCCGCGGCAAGTCAGCCAGGCATGGGCCGATGGCGACAAGATCGGTGGGGGTGCAACCACCGTGCACTCTCCGCCCCGAAGGCCAAAATCGCCGACTCGCCGGATCCACCTCGACAGCGACTCCACCGCGTCGTCAGATCCACGAGCTCGTCGCGATCAGCGCCAAGTTCTTCACGAACGACAGCAAGAAGACGCTCGTACTCGCATCGAGCGCCAAAGAGAAGCGCGGCGTCAATCAGACCAGCGCGCTGGGCCCGCTGTCGACATGCATGCGCCAGGGGAACCAGGCGACTTGCCGTACGCGGTAGGTTGTCCTGCGTTTACTCGTGAGCTGCGGCAAGTCCAGTGGCCCAGCATGAAGAATTTCAAGCCAGGCGTACCAGAGAAGTACGACGGCAAGACGCATCCGTCGGAGTTCCTCGGCATCTACACCATCGCGGTGCAAGCTGCCGGGGGGCGGGACGACAAGATCCTTGCCAACTACTTCCCGCTGGTGCTCAAACCCAACGTCAGGTCCTGGCTCATGCACTTGCCGGACAACTCCATATCCTCCTGGGCAGACCTATGCCATCAGTTTGTTGGCGCCTTTACAGGCGGCCACAAACCTCATGGCCAAGAGAGTGACCTTCATCTGCTCGCCCAGAAGGAAGGAGAACCCCTGCGCAAGTATATCCAGAGATTCAGCCGTGTACAGCACACCATCCCAGATGTCCACCCTGCCGATGTTATCAGCGTGTTCCATCAGAACGTGCGTAACCGAAGGATGAGGGAGGAGATGGCGATGTGCAAGATCAGGGACGTCAGTGAGCTGTATGCCCTGGCCGACAAGTGCGCACGTGCTGAGGAAGGGAGGAAACTCCTCGGAGAGGATACAGGAGCCGGAGGATCTGACAGTGAGGACGCTGCCCCGGCAAAGAAAAACCGGCGGCGGAACAACAGGAAGAAGAAAAACAAAGATGTGCTAGTCGTTGAGCAGTCCGGCAACCAAGGTGGCGCCGCGAAAGCCAAAGTTGGTAGCTCCGGCAAGGAGACTGCCGCATGCACCAACTGCCAGGCTGTGGCGGCCGCTGACAAGCAGGACGGCACCGACAAGCAGTACTGCAAGATCCACCGCACCAAGGGTCATGACCTCCAGAACTGCAAGAGGGTCGAGCAGCTTGTCGAGCAGCAGAAGGCTGAGTACGAGCGGCGCGACAAGGAGAAGGCCCAAGGAGGTACTGGAGGATCTGGCCAGAAGCGCCCCGGCCGGGGAGGACGCCGCGGCAAGGCCAAGCAGCGGCAAGGAGACAGACCTCCCCGCGGCCGCGACAAGGATGAAGACGACGACGATGAAGACATGGATGATGTCGAGACCATTGAGCAGGAGTTCCAGAAAGCCACAGAGGTCTTGTGCGTTGACGGCGGTGCTTCTCTGCATACTTCACACCGCCAACTCAAGCAGTGGGTGCGGGAAGTTAATGCAGCAGAACCACCTGTCGAATCGCGCAAGCTTCTGAAATGGTCCAGCACGCCTATCATCTTTGATATTGAGGACCATCCAGATCGCACAACTGCGGTCGGGTGCTTGCCGATGTTGGTATCACCAACTATCCGCAACCTCAAGGTCACTAAGATGCTAGTTGACTGCGGGGCCGGCTTGAACCTGATCTCCTCCGCTGTACTCCAGAAACTCCAGATCCTTGACAGCGAGCTCGAAGAGACCGGCACATTCCAAGGAATCAACCCGGGAAGGAGCAAGCCTAAGGGGAAGATCACGTTGCCAGTAACATTTGGCGGCGAGCTGAACTTCAGGACTGAGAGGGTCACCTTTGACGTTGCTGATTTTCCATTGCCTTACAATGGGATACTTGGCCGCCCAGCACTCGCCAAGTTCATGGCAGCCTCTCACTACGCATACGATATGCTAAAGATGCCAGGCCCGATAAGTGTCATCTCTGTCCCTGGCGAGTCACTTGCCGCTGAAGCTCCCGGGGGGAAGAAGAAGACCAAGTCCGGCAAGAGTTCTGGTGCCCACTCCGGCAAGCGCACCTCTTTGGAGTGCTGCGCTACCGTCGAGGACGCACCATCGAGCTCCACCGGCAAGTGTAAGAAGACAATGGCAGCTCTGCCAGAGACCAAGAAGGTGTCCGCCAAGGAGGACGGCACTGGTGGTACCTTCACCATCAGTGCCACCCTTGACCCTAAATAGGAAAGCGCGCTCATTGCTTTCCTGCGGGCGAACGTCGACGTGTTTGCATGGCAACCGTCTGACATCCCCGGTGTTCCCAGGAAAGTAATTGAGCACCATCTTGCCGTCTATCCTCATGCACGGCCCGTCAAGCAGAAAGTCAGGAAACAAGCAGTGGAGCGTCAAGAATTCATCGCAGAAGAAATCAAGAAGTTGGAAGCAGCAGGCCTTGTCAGAGGAGTGCTCCATCCTACGTGGTTGGCCAATCCTGTAGTCGTGCGCAAGGCAAACGGGAAATGGAGGCTTTGTATCGACTTCACCGATGTCAATAAAGCTTGTCCCACAGACCCATTTCCCTTGCCGCGCATTGACCAGATTGTTGACTCCACGGCCGGATGTGACTTGCTTTCATTTCTTGACGCATACTCAGGATACCACCAAATCTTCATGGCAGAAGAAGATGAGGAGAAGACCGCATTCATTACTCCATGTGGCACGTACTGTTTCATACGGATGCCTTTTGGTTTGAAGAATGCTGGTTCAACATTTGCAAGGGTAGTCCATACAGCTTTTGAGCCACAAATTCACAGAAATGTGGAAGCCTACATGGATGACATAGTGGTCAAGAGCAAGGACAGGGCAACCCTGATTCAAGATTTAGACGAGACCTTTGCAAATCTGCGCAAGATCCAGCTCAAGCTCAACCCCGAGAAGTGTGTGTTTGGAGTCCCTTCCGGCAAGCTTCTCGGGTTCTTCGTGTCTCAGAGGGGAATTGAAGCCAATCCCGACAAGATCAAGGCCATTGAGCAGATTGAAGCACCAAAGCACGTCAAGGATGTACGAAGGCTTGCCGGTTGCGTGGCTGCTCTTAGCAGGTTTATCTCTAAGTCTGCTGAGCGCGCCCTGCCATTTTTTCAAAATATTGAAAAAGGCAGGTCCAATGAAATGGACTCCGGAAGCGGAGGCTGCGCTGCAAGACTTGAAGAGGTACCTGTCCTCCACTCCAATACTTGTCGCACCTAAGCCACAAGAGAAGTTGCTGCTGTATCTAGCGGCAACCAATCAAGTGGTTAGTGCTGCGTTAGTAGCGGAGAGGGAGGCAGATGATGTGCCAGCAACCACGGCAGGCACGTCCAGTGACAAGCAGGGGGCTTCCCCGACAAGCTCTGGTCCCGACAAGGATGGATCTGTGCAGGCGCAAGAGGAGATACGGAAGAGAATGGTGCAGCGCCCAGTTTACTTTGTCAGCAACCTTCTACAAGGGGCTAGGTCAAGGTACTCTGGGTGCAGAAATTGCTTTTCGGCCTTCTCATGCCCTCGAGAAAGCTGCGCCATTACTTCCAAGCACATGAGATCACAGTTGTCACTCGCTTTCCGCTGAAAAGGATACTGCAGAATCCAGAAGCAACAGGCAGGATTGTTGAGTGGGCACTGGAACTGTCAAGCTTTGGCCTCAAGTTTGAGAGCACTTCAACTATCCAAAGCAGAGCATTGGCAGAATTCATAGCGGAGTGGACGCCAACACCAGATGAAGAGATTCCAGAAATGAGCATCCCCGTCAAGGAAGCAAGCAGAGAGTGGATGATGTACTTTGATGGTGTCTTCTCGCTGCAAGGCAGCGGTGCTGGTGTGCTGCTTGTCGCACCCACCGGAGAACACCTCAAGTACGTAGTCCAGATGCACTTTCCCAAGGAGCAAGCAACAAACAATACCGCAGAGTATGAGGGTTTGCTTGCCGGTCTCAGGATCGCGGTAGACCTTGGGATCAAGAAGCTCATTATCAGGGGTGACTCGCAGCTTCTCGTCCGCCAAGTGAACAAGAATTATCAGAGTCCGATGATGGAAGCTTACGTCGATGAAATGAGAAAGCTTGAAGAGCACTTTGACGGCCTACAGATGGAGCATGTTCCAAGAGCTCAGAACGACATCGCCGATGGCCTGTCAAAGTGCGCCGCACTTAAGTTACCTGTGGAACCAGGGATCTTTGTGCTCAAGCTGACTCAACCGTCTGTAACACCATCAACTGGACAGAGCAAGAAGAGGAAGTTGATTTCTGGTGACTATTTTCCGGCAGAGCTTCCCGAAGAAGCCTCCAAGAAGGTCCCCAAGATCAACTCCAAGAATGCTGAGGAGCAGTCTGCTCCGGCAAGCCCTAGGGTTTGTTCCGTTGAAGCAGACGCTCCCGACAAGTTTTGCTCCGGCAAGCTTGCCGGGGAACATCATGCTCCGGCTGAACCGCAGGTCCTCGCCGTAGAAGCGGATGTTCCCGCAGCAGCAGATGTGCCTTTAGTCCTTGTTGTCGAGCCACAAGCTCCAGCATGGGAACAGCAGATTGTCCGTTTCCTTCAGACAGGAGAACTTCCCGAAGAGCAAGAAGAAGCGGAAAGAGTAGCCCGGCAGTCAAGTATGTACCAGTTTGTCGACAACATACTGTACAGAAGAAGACTCAACGGTGTGAAATTGAAGTGTATTCCCCGGGAAGACGGGCAAAAGCTGTTGGCAGAGATACATGGAGGCATATGTGGTCACCACATTGGCGCAAGAGCACTTGCCGGCAAAGCATTCCAGCAAGGTTTCTTTTGGCCGACAGCCCTCCAGGATGCAACTGCACAAGTCACCAAGTGTGAAGCGTGCCAGTTCCATTCCAAGCAGATACACCAGCCAGCTCAAGATCTCCAGACGATCCCTTTATCCTGGCCATTTTTGGTCTGAGGGCTCGACATCCTCGGCCCCTTTCCCCGCGCAGCCGGGGGCTTTGAGTACTTGTACGTTGCCATCGACAAGTTCACAAAGTGGCCGGAAGTGGAACCAGTGAGGAAGGTGACAGCACAGTCAGCAGTCAAGTTCTTCAGGTCGATTGTTTGCCGTTTCGGGATCCCTAACAGGATCATCACCGACAACGGTACGCAATTCACGAGCCGCACCTTGATGCAGTACGTCCAAGATCTTGGCGCCAAGGTCTGCTTCGCTTCTGTTGCTTTCCCGAGAAGCAACGGTCAAGCGGAGAGGGCGAATGCTGAAGTGCTGCGTGGCCTCAAGACCAGAACTTTCGACAGGTTGCACAAGTGCGGAAGAAACTGGATCGAGGAGCTGCCGGTGGTTCTTTGGTCGATCAGGACGACGCCAAATCGAGCCACTGGACAGACACCTTTCGCTCTAGTCTATGGAGCAGAGGCAGTTCTCCCCACGGAACTCGTATACGGGTCGCCTCGAGTGCTCGCTTATGATGAGCTTGAGCAAGAGCAGTTGCGACAAGATGACGCGCTGCTCCTTGAGGAAGACCGTCTTCAGGCTGCTGTACGAGCTACTCGCTACCAGCAAGCTTTGCGTCGCTACCATAGCCGCAAAGTTAACGCCAGAAGTCTCGAGGAAGGCGACCTTGTTCTTCGGCGCGTTCAGTCCGCCAAGAATTCCAACAAGTTGACGCCGAAGTGGGAAGGCCCTTACCGGGTGAAACGAGTCACTAGGCCAGGCGCTGTCCGCCTTGAGACCGAAGATGGCTTTCTGGTGAGCAACTCCTGGAACATCGAGCATCTTCGTAAGTTTTACCCGTAAGGCGCGGTTGTCGGAACCCGTTCCGGCAACCACCTTTTGTACAAGTCTTGTCGCTGTTGCATGTAATCCTTTGTAGAAAGCCGGGCGCAGACCCCATGCATAAGTAAAGCTCGTGTGCTCCGCACATCTTGTCAATTTCATGCTTTCTATATTTTGCATGTGTTATCTGACACTTTGTGCAGCACCTAACCCCGGTAAGCAATAACGAGCCGTAAGGCTCCATATCAGTATTTTCTCTTCTTTCTTTTTTCTCAAGGAAAGGAAGATTCCCTCGCGCACAAGTTTGCCGGGGGGGAGGAGAAGATAGTGGTATGGACCAGGCGTCGTTCAAGAAAGTTTCGCCTTGCCGGGAAGCAAACAACAGAAAAGCTAAGTTGCCAAAGTTTGAGCAATCAGATTTTTAAATTTTTAAGTTATCTTCCTTGAACGACCGTGCTTTGTATGGAAAACCTGTGCGCGGAGGAACCAACTCATAGCTAGTTGCGCCCTTACTTTGTTTCGAGCCCGCTCAACAACTTTGTTTCGAGTCCGCTCAACAACTTTGTTTCGAGTTTGCTCAACAACTTAAGTGAGCTGCGACTAGTTGCGACAAGGTTTCTTGTCGGCAATGGCACCGCCAGCAGGCTGCTGACGTCCCGCACTCAGCGCTCGCGGCTAAGGTGCCTGCACCGGCAAGTTCCCTAAAAGCGTAGGGCAAAAGCATACAAAGGAAGGAGTCAAGTAAAGGAAATAACATTTCAATCACTACCCAAAATAGAGTCATATTACAAAGTAGCTTGTCGCAGCTCTAACAGATTGTTCTCGTAACTTGACAAGCAGCGACAAGGAAAGAAGAAAACGGGCGGCCTAATCTGCGCGATCGCCCTCAACCCTCTTGATCCCGCTCACCTTGTCCACAATGGGTGCGACAAGGGCCTTGAGCGCCTCCAGATCAGCATCCGGTGGCAGGGACTTGAGGACGTTGGTGAGGTTGAGGCCCGGGTTGCGGAAGGCCACCTTCACCAACACCTTTTGAAGGGCTCCCGCGCAGAGCTTGCGCGACTCGCCCGCCAGCTGCTTTGGGATCCTCTCCCGGAGTCGCTGGAGGGCCCTCGCCACGCCTTTGAAGAACAAGGTGAGCTTGGCGCTGGGGTGGAGGTTCTCGTCGGAGGAATACCCGAGATACTCTGCCCCCAGCTGCGCCAGCTCCCTGTCGATATCTGCGGCAGCATTGACGAGACCCTCCGTCCAGTGCTCCACAGTCTCCCTAAAGGTGTTCTGGACGACGGCAGCACTCGCCAGCAGCGCCTTCTTGGCCTTGATCTCCTCCTTCAAGGCCGCCTCCCGCTCCTTGGCGCCGACCAGCGTCTTGGTCAAAGTGGTCAGCTTCAACTCAAGATCCACGTTGGAGTCCTTGGTGACGGCAAGCTCCTTGCCCTTCTCGGCGAGGCGAACCTGCAGCTCGGAGTGGCTGTGGGCGTCCTTCTCCCGCTCATGCTTGAGCGCGGCGATCTCCTCACCTCTCGCCTTGAGATCGGCCTCGAGCTGCGCCACCTTCGTCTCCAACTCCTTCTTGGCGACCTCGGAAGCTGAGGCAGCGTCCTTTGCTTCCTGGAGGGCCCCGCCAAGTGGTTGCTCGCGCGCGGCGAGCTCCTCCTCGTGGCTGTCGAGGTTGATTTTCCGCTGCGCCAGCTCGCCTTCTTGCGCAGATAGCTTCTCGGCGGCAAGCCGCTGTTGCTCTTCGACTTTGGCTTTCTCGAGGAAGAAGGCCGTCTGCTCCTCGGCAAGTTGCTCCCGCTCCTCTGCCAAGGACCGGAGAGCTACCTGGTTGAGGGCCCGGAGCTCCTCCGCGCGTTTCTCGATGTCGGCTCCCGCCTTCGCGGCAAGCGCCTCGCGGGACTCCAGCTTGGCTTGCCGAGCGCGATAGAGCAACAACAGCTTCCGCAGCAGCTGCTCCTCCTCAGGCTCACCGCTGCTGCTGCTCGGCGCGTCAACCAGCGTCAGCCCGGCGGAGGCGAGCACCTCTCCGCCGAAGATTTCTCCCTCGACCGGCGCCCTGGAGCTTGAGGCCCAGGGGAGTTTGATGAAAACGCCGTCGCCGGCCTTCAAGTAGGCGCCTGGCTCGGGCTCTTCGGAGCCTGGGGCTGCGGCAGCGGCGGAGGGCTCGGCGGTCGGTGTAGCGCCTGGCGCTCCTGCGGCCTCAGGGCCGTCAGTGCGATCGACAGACCTCTCGCCAGCTGCTGCGGCGGCAGCCTTGGCGGCCTCTACGCCGGCGGGATCGTCAGCGCCGGCTGCTTCTTCGGTGGCAGCGGCGTCGTCAGCAACAACCTCAGTCTCCATCGGCTCCGCAGCGGATGGGTCTGACGGCCGGAAAGGGGAGAAAAAATAGTCAAGCAAATATCCAAAAAGAAGATTAAAAGAAGAAGAACCCAAGGGAAGTTCTGAAGCAAAGGGATTACCTCCGCGAGCCGGCTCCTCGGCAGTGTCCCTTTCCGGGGAACTCTCCCTTGGCGGCGTAGTCATGGTCTCCGCCGGCGAAGGGCCGCTGGTGCTGTCCCTCGCCGAAGAGCTCCCCCTCGCCGGAGAGCTCTCCCTTGCCGGGGAAACCCTTGCCGGAGAGCTTTCCCTTGGCGGTGTAGTTGAAGCAGATGGCACGTCGGGGGCGGTCTCCGGGCGCTCCTGGTGTGGCTGCTCTGCTCCTACACAGATCAACAAACAAATATCAGTAAAGAAAAAACGTCCACGCAGGCCTAACAGCGGAAAGTGAACCATATACTTACGCTGGGGGCTGCGCTGGGGGCTGCTCTGAAGATCAGTTGCCGGGTCCGGCAAGTTTGTCTCGGGCGCACCCCCTGCTGTCGCGGTGGGCTCGTCCTCGATGACAATCACCGGGACCTTGGCTCTCTTTGCCGCCCTCTGGGCCAGAGTTCTAAAAAGGAACAAGTTCAGAGTAAGGCAAATGAGATACAAGACTGCGCCTACGGTGAGCCCGGCAAGCCTCAGGCGTTTGATCCGGGTGACAGCAATCTTTAGCCTACCGTCTTCTGGGGCCTAGTTGCTCCAGTCGTTGCCGCGTACTACTGGGGCATGGCGCCGGGCGGTAAATGGCTGCGGGTTCTCCTCGACAATCCAGCACCAGTTAGCTCTCCATTCCTCCCATTTGCTGCGGAGCTCTCCCTCAAGATAAGCTTCCTTCTTGTGGGCTCTCGAGATCTAGGTGATTTCGCCGGATAGAGGCTCTCCACTCTCAACTCGAGGTATAAAGAAGTGGCAGAAAAGGGCTACATTGGGATGGACTCCGACGAAGTTTTCGCAGAGATGTGCGAAAACTGCCATGGTCAGAACGGCATTGGGGTGAAGTCAAGGAGGTGGAACCCGTAGGTGTTCATAATGTCGCAGAAGAATTCAGAGAAAGGCGGGCAGAGCCCGCAGTAGAAGAACAAGGCGAAGAACGCGTATCCATTCGGAGCCATTTTACAAGCGGCGGCTGGGAGTACCTTCGTGCGCGGGTGCGCCCGCGTCTCCCCCGACCAGAAGTGGTAGTAGTTCTCCCTCAGCTCCCTCGCGGCAAGCTTGGGGGGCGGAAGACAGCCCGCGCTTTTCGTAGCGCCGCGAGCCGCTGCGCCTCGGCCGACTTCACGCCCTTCCCCTTCTCGGCTTTAGGAGCCATGGCGGAAGCGGTGAGGGAGGTCGACGGCGTTGGTGGTGCTGGTGGCGACGGGGGACGGAGCGCTGCTCTCTTTTAGCTTTGGGAAGAAGGGGAGCGGCGGAGGTTCTCAAGGTTGGAGTAGCAACGGGCGGATGAACGGACTGCCCCTGTTTCCCCAGCTTATAAGGAGGGAGGGGGGCGGACGTTCCGCCTTTCTGAATAAAGAAACCGCCCACGATCTCTCCCACGACGCCACAATCAACGCATGTTGTTAAGGGAGGGCGCGGTGGATACGGAGTAAGATACGGTGTGACCCAGGCCGCGCGTGCCTGTGCACTGTTTTGGGCCTGGCCCAACAGCGCTCGGCACCGTGTATGGCCCAGGCCCGGGGGCTCCTGTCGGTGTACTAGAGTAGGGGTACCCTAGTATCCCGAACTTGTGCACGGGCAGTCGTAGCTCCCCGCGGCAAGGCTTGCCGGGTGATCGCCAAGGTCCTCCGTGGTTCCTTTGGAGCCATTCAAGAACAAAGTATTCAAGCCAAGGAGACAAGGCCCCGGCAAGAGGAGCTTGTCGGGAAGGCCACTTAAGGCACAAGACCCCGGTGAGAGGAGCTTGCTGGGAAGACCAACCAAGGCATCTGAAGGAACTTGCCGCGATGCGCCACACATCCCGGTAAGACCCGGTGAGCGACAAGCTTTCGGGCGCGACAAGACAACGACCGCGGCAAGGTGCTTGCCGCGGCAAGCTACCACTCTGTACCTACGCTCCAGCGCATCCACCAACGTGTCGCTCTGGGACCTTCCAGGCGTACGTGGCAGGAGGCTGTGCAGCCAGGGGTACGCGGTGGCAAGCGGCACTGACAAGGTTGCCATCGTGGCGAACGGTGGCGTCCCTGACGGCCCCTTTTTGCACTGTTTGGGCGACACAGACGGGCATTTAATGCCCTTGTCCCCTGCCGTGAGGGTTAGGTATGAAACACTGTACAGGTAGTTGTACCAACCGCAGCACCTTTTCCATTTTTACCCTCATCAGCGTTGCCACCTCTCGGTGACCCCTTGAGCATATAAAAGGAGGCCCATGCGCAACGTAGAGGGGGGTTCTGACACTCACACGCTCAGTCTTGCTAGCTGCTAGTGTGTACTGTAGCACTCAGTGCTCCTGAGCAAGAACTCAATACAAACCACAAAGCAGGAGTAGGGTTTTACGCATCTGTGCGGCCCGAACCTGGGTAACTGCTCGTGTGCTTCGCCTCGATCTGCTCTTCGCGCGATCTCCGCACCCCGCCGTACCAAAAGGGGCTCGGTCCCCATAGGTGTTCGTGGGTGGATCAGTTTCCCCGACACAGCCCTAGTTGATACATGAGCTGTGCGAGCATACAAAACAGAATTTCATTTGAAGGTTTAGAGTTTGGCACATACAAATTTACTTGGAACGGCAGGTAAATACCGCATATAGGAAGGTATGGTGGACTCATTGGAATAACTTTGGGTTTTATGGAAGTGGATGCACAAGCAGTATTCCCGCTTAGTACAGGTGAAGGCTAGAAAGAGACTGGGAAGCGGCCAGCTAGAGAGCGACAACAGTCATGAATATGCATTAAAATTAATCAACAATGAATTCAAGCATGAGTAGGATATAAATCACCATGAACATAAATATCGTGGAGGCTATGTTGATTTTGTTTCAACTACATGCGTGGACATGTGCCAAGTCAGACCACTTGAATTGTTCAAAGGAGGATACCACCCTATCATACCACATCACAACCATTTTAATATCATGTTGGCACGCAAGATAGACCATTATAAACTCTCAGCTAATTAAGCATGGCATAAGCAGCTATGATCTCTAATTGTCATTGCAAGCATGTTCCATTCATAACAAGCTGAATCAGGAACGATGAACTATCATATTTACAAAAACAAGACAGGTCGAGTTCATACCAGCTTTTCTCATCTCAATAAGTTCATCATATATCATCCTTATTGCCTTTCACTCGCATGACCGAACGGTGTGGATAATAATAATAGTGCACGTGAATTGGACTAAGCTGGAATCTGCGAGCATTTAATACAAGAGAGAAGACAAAGTAATATGGCTCATGGTTAATTCAACAATAAAGCATATGAGAGCCACTAAGCATTTTCAATCATGGTCTTCTACTCTTGACTCCCAAAGAAAAGAAAAGAAACTATTTACACGGGAAAGCTCCCAACAAGCAAAAGAAGAACGATAAATCTTTTTGGGTTTTCTTTTAATTACTGATACTATAAGCAAGGAAAATAAACTAGCTAAAAGCTACAACTATTTTTTTTGTTTTTTCTTAAGGTTTATAACACACAAGAAAAAGACTAAGAAAAAGAAATGAAACTAAGCATGGATGGTACAAATGAAAGAGTGTGAGCACCGACGACTAGAATAAGTGTGTGAACATGAATGTAATGTCGGTGCGAAACACGTACTCCCCCGAGCTTAGGCTTTTGGCCTAAGTTGGTCTATGGCCAATATTGGCCTGACAGATATCCAAATTGTAGTTGAGGTTGTACTGAGATGCAGCAGCTACTGCCTGCTGAGTTGCAGCTTGGAGACGGGCCGCTTCCATTGTCTCCTGATACTCATTTGCCTCCTCCCTGGTTATAGTATATCTCCTTTTTGCCTGGAAGTCAAACAAGGTAGGAGCAGGAAGAGCAATATGGACGGCGTGACGCCTGTTAAAGATTAGTCGATACTTGAGGGATTGTTCATCCCACTCTATAAACCGGTGACTAACCATAGCATTGTAATCCAAATAAGCAGGCGGTAATAGTTCATCATTTTCATGTATAGGCACACCAAGTGTCACACCCTGCATTTTGTAACATGTCATTTGCATTAATAAAGCATGAAAATTTGGACCAAATTTTTTGGCATCATTTGGCTTTTATTTGGAATTAAGTTTTTCTCTCTCTGATTTTCAAGTGTTCTTTAAAGTCAACTACTCCCTCTTGTATATTTCATCTCCTTACCACAAAACTTCTACCCAATGATCAAACCAAGTGTATATAACAGTATAGTATTTTCTTACAAAAATAATTTGGCCAAAAAGTATTTTCAAAAATTAGTTTTCCAAAAACCCATGAATTGAGGTTTGCACTGCAAGTGCTTGATTTAGGGTGAGAAAAATATTTCAAAGAGTATATTTGAAACCTAGTAGATATAGGACTCCCATAAACCACAAAAATATAATTTTAAAAGTTATTTTCCTATTTTATTTAAAAGCTTTTTCTTAAGGCCAGAAATGGTCTTTAATAGGGAAAATTTATTTAACTATTTCAAAAAATATTTGCCAAAATTCAGGGAGACTCTTAGGACATATATTTTCCATATATAAGAGTTTCAACACTTGGTCATGTTCAAAATATGGGACAAATCCCTCAGAAACCCTTTCTGGATATTTCAAGCTTTTGAAATATTTACAAAGGAAATATTCTCTAAAAATTCCAGGGAAATTCTATCATGTCATATATGACATATTTGATGATCTTGCCAAGCCCCATGCCTTGGGAAGCAAGAAAACCTCATCAAAACCCCTCAAAACCATTCTGTCCATTTTTGAAGGTTGTGCAACTTTACATTGCCAAACTTGTCCAAATGCTCTCAAACTTAGTACACATGCTAGAATGGTCTAATAATGTATCTAGACCAAATGGCACAAGCTTTGGAGAAGGGTAACTTGATAAGAGTACCCCAAAACCCTTTTTGTTCAGATTCAAATTTGAACAACTTTACATTACCAACTTTTTACTTGTGACCTCAAACTTTGTGGGAATGATCACAACCCCAAATGATGACACTACACCAAGTGGTGCATCAAGGAGGGATGATTTTCTTAACTCAAACTTGGTAAATCCATTTCTGTTGATTTCTAAGGTTCACCAAAGTTACATTGGCAAGTTTCTTCAAATGAGCCCAAACTTGGTGGAACACCCTATTTCTATATGCCAATTGATCCTGTTAAGTCTCATGTCTAGTGGAGATCATTTGATTGCTCAAAACCACATCAAACACCTTCTGGTGATTTTCCAAAGTTAACACTTTCACCTCTTTCCTTGTTCTCCTTGAGCACAACTTTTTACCACAGCTCCTCCTAGTCCTCTCCTTCCTCCAGTAACTCTCCCCTGGCCTCAGCTCAATGATTGACTAGGGGTAAAACCCCAATTTACATTCTGGACAACAGTTTTCACCATTCTTTCTCAGCCCTCTCTTCTTCTAGAAGCTCTCCCTGGCATCCAATGCTCCTCCTACGTTGTTTACTCCCCCTAGAGCCAATGGACATGGTGGCCACGCCCAGAGCGCATGGGACACGGCCATGCCGACCATATGGGCGCTCTGGAGTGCGCTACAGTGCGCTCCCGCACTATAGTCGCGACCTGCCCAAGGCGCCCGACCACCTAGGGCGATGGGATCGTGTCTCCCGAGGTCGCCTCGACGTCCATGACACAGCAGCCGGTCGACCCCCTCCTCCTTCTCCCTCCCCTCGCCCCAGCTCGCACACGCGACGGCCGCCCGAGAGCTCCAATGAGCTTCCTCGCACGCGCGATGCCCTGGCCTTCCCCTGCTCTCTCTCTTCTCCTCCCCGGCTCTGGACCGCATCCAGCAACGCCACAGACACGGCTCCAGCGACTCCCGAGCCCTATGGCAACGGGCAGAAGCTCGCCAGCGCACGGGTCCACGGCACCTCGCCGTTCGCCTATAAAAGGACACCCCCGCGCCCTCCTCTCCTCACCACTCGCCCTCTCACACACCTAATCATCTCCCCACGCCACTCACTCCCCTCCAGACGGGCCCGAGCTCGAGCTCCGCCGCCTCGGGTCACCGTTGATCCGGAGGTACAAGCCCTCCCCGCCGCTCCTCTCGCTCGGTCTAGCACCGCAAGACTTCACTGATCGTTTCCCCCTTGTTTCCCCTCTCTGTAGCTGCCGGAAATGGTCGGAACCACCACCACCCGAAGCTCCTCCGCCGCGTGACCTCGCCGCCGGCAAACCAGGCCACCCCGGCGACCAACTCCACCCCCACCAGAATGGTGACTCGACACTGAGTCTAGCCGTGCCCTCACCTGCCCTTGCCGTGCCCTGCATCGCCGCTGGTGAGCTCGCCGGCCCTCATCGCCGCTGGATGACACGCGGGCCCCGCCTATTAGTCTCTCCTCTCCCTCGCCTCTCTCCCCTCTCGCTGACGCATGGGCCCCGCCCGTCAGGTTCGAAACCTGGCGCGCGCGCAGGCACCAGTGCGCTGGGCTGTTTCCCCTCTGGGCCTGCTGCACTGTGGCCGTTCTGGCCCAGTTGCACAGTAGCCCTTTTCCTTTTCTTTTCTGTAGGTTTTTCAAATAATTCCACGGGATAAAATATTTATCCAAATAAATTAATTCTAGTTCCTAAAAACTTGTTAAATTCCAACCTATTTAATGATATAACTTTCACACAATTTCATGAACCTTTTCTGTTCTGTTCAAATTTAAATCTAAATTTGAACACTAAAACCCATATTCAAAATCCATGTGCCCCATTCTGTCACTCCAAACCCCAAACTAAGAATTTTTGCCATCTTAGTTTTTCCTCTAGTATTTTATAAAAATAAGTTGACTTTTTTTGAGCACTTTTATTTTTCTGTCTTTATTATTGTCTTATTTTCCCGTTATTTATTGCGACGATTAGATACCGTGTTTGACGAAGTTGCTGAAGAAGAAGGGGGGAAGGATTTGAAGACCTTGAAGACCAAGCCAATCCAGGCAAGCAGCCCTTTGACCATGATACCCCTTTGTTCCTCGGAACCCTTTTATTTCCGAATGCATGATGATAAAGAGTGACGGTGGTAAACTTGTTGAGAGCCACCACATGATGCATACCCCTACTCATGATCTTTACCATGTGCTTAGATACAATGACAAAAGATTAGTTGTGATGCATAGTGTTGCATATGAACCATGAACATGGTTACATCCTTTCGAAAACCCCATCGGGTGCCCCTAATGCCCGAGGGTGATGTTGAGATAAGGTCATCACTTGAGGAAGAAGTGGTGTGCCAAGAAAGTTCTCGTGTGCGGGTAAAATGATGGATTAGATTTATGTGTGATTACCGTCCCAGCCAAACATGTGCAACCACTCTACCCCTTATGGGACGGGGCATTATTGAGTACTTAAGCTGATACTAGCATGGTACCCACATCACTAGTGACGGGGGAGACTTGAGGTCACTCCCGGGACGGGGTCGTGCTTGGATAGGCGACCATGACTGTTTCTACAGGGCACCGGACACATCGTTGGTCCCTTCGTGTATGCGTGACATTGTAAAAAGGGCAAGTCCCATGATCTATAGTTTGTACACGAGGGCCATGCACCAACGAGTGGACCCTATGTTAGTGTCATCTAGGGAAAGGTAATGACCGGGTGCTTCCCCCGAGTACTTGAGGTACTGCGGGATCGTGGGTGACACAAAAGCTTCCCGGATCTTGTGGGTAAAGTGCAAAACCTCTACAGAGTGTAAAACTATTCGAATAGCCGTGTCCACGGTCGTGGACAGTTGGGAGGTGCTATGTAAACTATGTCCAGAATTTTACAATCTCAGTGAAAGTGTGTGTGTGTGTGTGTTGAGTCAAGGTGGTGACTTGACTCGTTGATAATGAATTGAACTCTATTCATGTTGATATCTGTAACCTGTCTTCGAGGTTACCCAAGTACATTGATGCATGTCTCACAAATGGTAGAATATCTTAGCTAGCTTATAGCTAACTTGCTTATCATTTTACAACTTACATTGTTACCTTGAACCAAATCATGGGTTGCTTGCGAGTACATGCAAAGTACTCATTGGCTTGCCACTTGTTATTTAATTGGCCAGGCATGGAGGAGCAGGAATATGAAGAAGAATTCTATGGAGACGAACATGCGAACTAGGACGCTTTCCCAGTCAGAACGCCTGTAGGGTTAAGGCAGATGGCATGGGTTCTACTTATCTACGAAGACTTCCGCTATTCGAGTTTATTTGCTATTCAGCCCATGAGGCTTTATCTATGTAAGACTTGGCCGTAATGGTCATAATTTGTGTAAGACGGTATGTATGGATGTAAGACTCTTGTTATTCAGCTTCTATGTGTTCAGTGAGCATTGATCTCTGGGATCACTGTACACGTACATTCGGTGATCTCGACTCTTAAGTCGGGGTCCCCACACCAAGACGGCGGGCAATGCGAGTGGCATAGATCCCGCTGAAGAAATCTCCATATACACCATTATGATGTAGCCTACGTGCAACAATAGCTCCCAAGTTATATTGTCTATCTCCTAACACAGCACTCTTGAGAACACTAAGATATGGGACGCACATATGGCAAGACTCATCTTTACCGTTTATGCATCTACCAATAAAGAGGGCAAAGTAATGAATAGCATGAAAATGAATGCTCCGTATGGTAGCTTGTGTGATTTCTCTAGATTCCCCTACAGTGATACTAGCAAGGAAGTCTTTATATTCATATTTGCGAGGGTCACCCATACTGCCCCACTACGGGAGCTTACAAGCATCATTAAAGTCCTCTAGGTCCATGGTGCAAGATTTATCATAAAGATCAAACAGGACAGTGCGAGAATTACGTGCAGATGAAAATTTGAACCTTCTCACAAAGGTGTCTATTAAGTAACGGTGTTGAGGGCACTTATCTTGCATGAAGCCCTCGAGGTCAGCATTACGCACATATGCGTCAAACTCCTCCTTAATGCCTGCCTGAACCATAAATCCGTCTGACGGCCATTCACAAGGCCGCACTTCAGCTTCCCTCGGTAGTTCATCGTCCGGTTCACGCATTGCGAGCCTTGGTTCTTGCTTCCTTGAGGAACCACCTTGGAAGATTTTCCCATGCATTTTTCTGAATTTTTTTTTGAAATTTTTAGTAACTCAAAATAAAAGTGAACCAAACTCAACAAGATTGATAGAAACAACTCCTACAAGTGTCTAGAGACTATAACATGCATTAGAACTACTTGGGACCAAAGAAATTTGACATGCAAGCTCAAGAACAAGGTCCCACAGTAGCAAAAATATGCAATAAATAAAGCACTAGAACAAAAACTAATTGGACCAATGGAGGAGTCACATACCAAGGAACAATCTCCCCAAACAGTTTTGTGAATGGAGCTTTGAGCCAGGAGATCGAAAATGGCAGCAAGATGAGCTAGAACTCGTGCTTGAGCTAGATAGTGATTTTTGGGAGGAAGAAGAAGTGTGTGGGTGCAGGAATAAGTGGAGGGGCCACGTGAGGCCCACGAGGCAGGTGGCGCGCCCTGGACCCTCGTGGCCAGGTGCTGGCTCCCCTCGCTGTGTTTTATGTGCCATGCATTCTCAAATATTCTAGAAAAAATCATATTTCATTTTCAAGGCTTTTGGAGAACTTTTATTTTCGGGGAATTTTTTTATTGCATGGATAAGTCTGGAAACAGACAGAAAATACTATTTTTGCTTTATTTAATCTAATTAACAGAAAGTAAAAGGAGGGTACAGAAGGTTGTGCTATCTAGATTCACCCATCTCCTGCTCATCAAAAAGAATCCATTAACAAGGTTGATCAAGTCTTGTTAATAATCTCTTTTCGAATAACATGAAACCGGAGAATTTTCGAATAACACTAGGTTACCTTAATGGGGATATGTATGTCCCCAATAATAAGAATATCATATGTCTTCTTGATAGTAGGAAGAGGAATTCAAAACCTCCAATAGTAATAGTTAAAAAATTCCAATAGAATTGATATTGTGGACCAGGGGTTGTTTCCTCGGAAAGTGTATCGTATGCTCATTACCATTGACATGAAAAGTGACATTGCCTTTGTTGCAATCAATAACAGCCCCTACAGTATTCAAAAGGGTCTACCAAGGATAATAGACATACTATCGTCCTCAGGATTATCATGTATAACAAAGTCTGTTAGGATAGTGACATTTGCAACCACAACAGGCACATCCTCACAAATACCGACAGGTATAGCAGTTGTTTTATCGGCCATTTGCAAAGATATTTCAGTAGGTGTCAACTTACTCAAGTCAAGTCTACGATATAAAGAGAGAGGCATAACACTAACACCGGCTCCAAGATCAAATAAAGCAGTTTTAACATAGTTTCTTTTAATGGAGCAAGGTATAGTAGGCACTCCTGGATCTCCTAGTTTCTTAGGTATTCCACCTTTAAAAGTGTAATTGGCAAGCATGGTGGAAATTTCTACTTCAGGTATCTTTATTTTGTTGGTAATAATATCTTTCATATACTTAGCATAAGGATTTATTTTAAGCATATCAGTCAAACGCATACGCAAAAAAGATAGGTCTAATCATTTCAGCAAAGCGCTCAAAATCCTCATCATCCTTTTTCTTGGATGGTTTAGGAGGAAAAGGCATGGGTTTCTGAACCCATGGTTCTCTTTCCTTACCGTGTTTCCTAGCAACAAAGTCTCTCTTATCATAACGTTGATTCTTTGATTGTGGGTTATCATGATCAACAACAGGTTCAATCTCTACATCATTATCATTGCTAGGTTGAGCATCATCATGAACATCATCATTAACATTATCACTAGGTTCATGTTCAGTACCAGATTGTGACTCAGCATCAGAAACAGAGATATCATTAGGATTCTCAGGTGTGTCAGCTACAGGTTCACTAGAAACATGCAAAGTCCTATCATTCTTCTTTTTCTTCTTCTTAGAAGAACTAGGTGCATCTAAATTAGCTCTCTGAGAATCTTGCTCAATTATTTTAGGGTGGCCCTCAGGATACAGAGGTTCCTGAGTCACTTTACCACCTCTAGTTGCAACTCTAACAGCATAGTCATTATTCTTACTATTTAATTCATTGAGCAAATCATTCTGAGCCTTAAGTACATGTTCTACTTGAGTGGTAACCATAGAAGCATGTTTAATAATGAGTTTCAATTCACCTTTAACTCTAGACATATTATCACTCAAGCGTTCAATCATATAAGCATTACGTTGCAATTGTCTACCAACATAAGCATTGAAGTTTTCTTGCCTCACAATAAAATTATCAAATTCATCTAAGCATTGGCTAGCAGACTTATAACGAAAAATATCACCTTCGTCAAATCTATAAAGAGAATTTACCTTTACTACCTGTGTCGGGTTATCAAGACCATGTATTTCTTCAATAGGCGGTAAATTCTTAACATCTTCGGCTTTAATACCTTTTCTTTCATAGATTTCTTTGCCTCTTGCATATCTTCAGGACTGAGAAATAGAACTCCCCTTTTCTTCAGAGTTGTCTTAGGGGCTGGTTCAGGAAGTGTCCAATTATTTTCATTGGCCAGCATATTATTCAATAGTAATTCAGCTTGATCAACCGTTATTTCCCTGAAAACACATACAACACAACTATCCAGGTGGTATCTAGAAGCATCGGTTAGTCCATTATAAAAGACATCAAGTATTTCATTCCTCTGAAGAGGATGATCAGGCAAAGCATTAAGTAATTGGAGAAGCCTCCCCCAAGCTTGTGGGAGACTCTCTTCTTCAATTTGCACAAAGTTATATATTTCCCGTAAGGCAGCTTGTTTCTTATGAGCGGGAAAATATTTAGCAGAGAAGTAATATCATATCCTGGGGACTACTCACACAACCAGGATTAAGAGAATTAAACCATGTCTTAGCATCACCCTTTAACGAGAAAGGAAATAACTTAAGGTATAGTAATAACGAATCTTTTCATCATTGGTAAACAGGGTGGCTATATCATTCAACTTAGTAAGGTGTGCCACAACAGTTTCGGATTCATAGCCATGGAAAGGATCAGATTCAACCAAAGTAATTAACTCAGGATCAATAGAGAAATCATAATCCTTATCAGTAACAAAGATAGGTGAAGTAGCAAAAGCAGGGTCATGTTTCATTCTAGCATTCAAAGACTTTTATTTCAGCTTAGATAATAATTTCTTAAGATCATACCTATCGTTACAAGCGAGAAAGTCTCTAGCAGTTTCTTCATCCATAACATAACCCTCAGGAATAACAAGCAATTCATATCTAGGGGGAGAAGCTTCATCATCACTTTCATAGATATTACCAGTTTCAATATTTGCATTCTCCCTAACCTTAGCAATTTGTTCATCTAGAAATTCACCTAGTGGCACAGTATTATCAAGCATAGAAGTAGTTTCATCATACATAGCAGAAGTGGCATCATCAAGAACATATGACATATCAGATTCAATAGCAGGAGTAGGTGTCGCAAATTTACTCATAACAGATGGTGAATCAAGTGCAGAGCAAGATGGCAGTTCCTTACCTCCCCTCGTAGTTGAGGGATAGATCTTGGTTTTTGAGTCCTTCAAATTCTTCATAGTGATCAACAGATATAAATCCCAAGTGACTTAAATAATATAGCTATGCACCCCGGCAACGGCGTCAGAAAATAGTCTTGATAACCCACAAGTGTAGGGGATCGCAACAGTTTTCGAGGGTAAAGTATTCAACCCAAATTTATTGATTCGACACAAGGGGAGCCAAAGAATACTCTTAAGTATTAGCAGCTGAGTTGTCAATTCAACAACACCTGGAAACTTAGTATCTGTAGCAAGGTAATTTAGTAGCAAAGTAATATGGTGATAGTGGTAATAGCAATAAAAGTAACGGTAGTGTTTTTGTAGTTTTTGTAACATTAGCAGTGGAAAATTAAATAAGCAACAAGCAATATATGAAAAGCTCGTAGGCATTGGATCGGTGATGGGGAATTATGTCGGATGCGATTCATCATGTAAAAGTTATAACCTAGGGTGACACAGAACTAGCTCCAGTTCATTAATGTAATGTAGGCATGTATTCCGAATATAGTCATACGTGCTTACGGAAAAGAACTTGCATGACATCTTTTGTCCTACCCTCCCGTGGCAGCGGGGTCCTAGTGGAATCTAAGGGATATTAAGGCCTCCTTTTACTAGAGTACCGGACCAAAGCATTAACACATAGTGAATACATGAACTCCTCAAACTGCGGTCATCACCGGGAGTGGTCCCGATTGTTGTCACTTCGGGGTTGCCGGATCATAACACATAATAGGTGACTATATACTTGGAAGATAGGATCTAGAACACACATATATTTACGAAAACATAATAGGTTCAGATCTGAAATCATGGCACTCGGGCCCTAGTGACAAGCATTAACCATGGCAAAGTCATAGCAACATCAATCTTAGAACATAGTGGATACTAGGGATCAAACCCTAACAAAACTAGCTCGATTACATGGTAAATCTCATCCAACCCACCACCGTCCAGCAAGCCTACGATGGAATTACTCACACACGGCGGTTAGCATCATGAAATTTGTGATGGAGGAAGGTTGATGATGACAATGGCGACGATCTCCACTCTCCGGAGCCCCGAACGGATTCTAGATCAGCCCTCCCGAGAGAGATTAGGGCTTGGCGGCGGCTCCGTATCGTAAAATGCGATAATTCTTCATCCCTGATTTTTTTCTCCCTGAAAGTGAATATATGGAGTCCGGGGGTACGTCGGTGGAGCATCAGGGGGGCCACGAGGCAGGGGCGCGCTCAGGGGGAGGGGGCGCGCCACCCACCATTGTGGACAGGGTGTGGGCCCCCTGACGTGGATCTTTCCGCAAATATTTTTTATATTTTCCAAAACAATTCTCCGTGGATTTTCAGGTCATTCCAAGAACTTTTTATTTCTGCACGAAAACAAGACCATGTCAATTCTGCTGAAAACAGCGTTAGTCCAGGTTAGTTCCATTCAAATCATGCAAGTTAGAGTCCAAAACATCGGCAAAAGTGTTTGGAAAAGTAGATACGTTGGAGACGTATCAAGTAGCGTGCGGTGGAAGCTGAACAGTCGCAGGTGGAGGCAGGAGGTGGTCGACGGTGGATGAACAGTAGCCCGTGGAGGCTGGAGGGGGTCGACGGTGGAGATGAACAGTATCCCTTGGGGCCCCGTTTTGTGGTACGCCACACCCCGCCCGATGAACAGGACCCCCGTTTCGACCGTAGCGCTCCAACACAAGTTTGTTTCCTCCGTTTTGCGGTACGCCACACCCTCTCGATCAACAGGACCCCCGTTTCGACCGTAGAAGGTCGTTTCCTCCGTTTTGAGGTATGCCAGACCCCTCCTGATGAACAGGATCCCGTTTCGAACATGGCCGGTCAAACACAAGGCCGTTTCCTCCGTTCTGCGGTACACCAGGCCTCGTTTCCATCGGTTGTTCCGTCCAAGCCCTCCCGATGAACACGACGCCGCATTCTGTTCCGACCCAGCCTGTTGGCTCCCCATGAACGCGACGACGATGATGTTTCTCCGTTCCGACCCAGCCATGTACATGAGCCCTGGCCGTACGTACACGCGAGTAAGAGTTCGAGACCCCGCCCGTATGTACGTATGTGGCCGTACTTACTTTCTTGCACCCTGGCCGCTGTACGTACGTGTACATGCTACGTCCGCACCTCTGCTACGACACGTGCGCGCCTCTACATCGACCAGTATGTACGTACACGTTCGCGACCAGAATGACAACGCTACGTACGCTTCGACCAGGTGGGTCCCGACTGTCAGGCACTTCCTTGCATGCGAAGATGTAGCTGGTGGGTCCCAGTAGTCAGGGGGCGAATAATTTTTTTTTGCCCGGACGCACTTCCTTGCGTGCGAAGATGTAGCTGGTGGGTCCCAGCAGTCAGGGGGAAACGTTTTTTTATGAAATACGGTGGCCCGTCCGGTGGGTCCCCGATGTTAGGTGGAGGAATAATTATTTTGCGTGTAAAAAGGAGGCACTTCCTTGTTGCGGCTATGGACCAAGTTGTCAGCCTCTCCACGTACAGTACTCTTCCGATGGAAGTCGTTCCTTGACCACGTTGACCACGCCGCGCCGAGAGCACCAGGGCGGTGAACGACGGTGAGGCCTAGGAAGGGGACGACGCGGAGCCGGGGAAGACGCGGCAGTGGAAGCCCGCGCTGACAGGAATATGAGGGTTCACTGGTTCGGCTGCGGTGTGAGGCTGCCGTCGCTGCAGGGCCTGGCCAACAATGGGAATAGTAGGGGGCGGTGAGGCCTCCGCGGCAACACAGCCGGCCACGGGAGGCACGAGCATGTGGCACGACCGGCGCTGCTTTGGGCGGCTGGAGCAAGAAGACCAGAGGTTGAAGAAGCACTACGACCGTTGGATGGAAATCGTACGGTCACTGGAGCTAGAATCATTCATATTGACTAAGTTGACAAAGCACTCCGTCCCCGTCAACTTAGTAGGCCCACAAGTCAGCCACCAACCAAGGTGGCTCCCAACTAGCAGGGGAGTATTCATTTTTTTTGTGCGTAATAAGGCGGCACTTCCGGTGGGTCCGAGCTAACAGTCGGGGGAACATTTTTTTGCGAATTGCGATGGCCCATCCAGTGGGTCCCAGCAGTCAGGGGGGAAACATTTTTTCGCCAAATACGGTGGCCCGTCCGGTGGGTCCCTACTATTAGGTGGAGGAATAATTATTTTCTGCGTAATAAGAAGGCACTTCCTTGTGGCTGCCGTGGACCCAGCTGTCAGCCTCTCCACGTCCAGTACTCTTCCGATGGAAGTCGTTCATTGACTACGTTGACCATGCCGCGCCAGAGCACTAGGGCGGTGGACGACCGCGAGGCCTAGGAAGGGGACGACGCGGAGCCGGGGAAGACGCGGCAGTGGATGCCCACGCGTAGAGGAGTATGAGGGTTCACTGGTTCGCTGCGGTGTGAGGCTGCCGTCGCCGCAGAATAACAGGGGGTGTGGGTGAGTAGAGGGATGGCCTGGCCAGCGGTGGGAGTAGTAGTGGACGGTGAGGCCTCTACCACATCGCAGCCGGCCATGGGAGGCAGGAGCACGAGGCACGACTGGCGCTGGTTTGGGCGGCTAGAGCAAGAAGACCATAGGTTGAAGAAGCACTACGGCTGTTGGATGGACATCGTACGGTCATTGGAGCTAGAATAGTGCATATTGACTAAGTTGACAAAGCCCTCCGTCCCCGTCAACTTAGTAGGCCCACAAGTCAGCCTACCACTATACTAGGTCCCAGCTAGCAGGGGGAATATTCATTTTTTTGTGCGTAATAAGGAGGCACTTCCTTGCATGCGAAGATATAGCTGGTGGGTCCAAGCTGTTAGCGGTGGTAACGTTTTTTTCGCGAAATACAGAGGCCCTTTCGGTGAGTCCCAGATGTCAGGTGGAGGGATCATTATTTTGCACGTAATGAGGAGGCATTTCCTTGCGTGCGGCCGTGGACCCAGTTGTCTGCCTCTCCACTTAAAGTCCACTTCAGATGCATGTAGGTCGTTGACCACGTTGACCAGGCCACGCCGAGAGCACCAGGGCGGTGGATGACGGCGAGGCCTAGGAAGGGAACGACACGAAGGCAGGGAAGACTCGACAGTTGTTTCCCACACTGAGGGGAGTACGACTATACGAGGGTTCACTGGTTCATCTGCCGTCGCCGGAGAATAACAGCAGGTGTGGGTGAGTAGAGGGATGGCTAGGTCAGCGATGGGAGTACAGTGGGGCGGTGAGGCCTGCGCGGCACCATAGCCGGCCACGGGAAGGAGGGAGCAGGCAGTCCCGCTGGAGCAGGAAGAGCAGAGATTGAAGAAGCACGACGACCGTTGGATGGACATCCAACAGTCACTGCTTTTGCGTCAACCTTTTTTTAGGAAAGCCTCAAATCTGTGGAAAACATCATACAGCCCATCTGCCATTATTTCTAATAATTTACAGCCCATTTGCTAATTCTTCAAAAAAAAATTGGAGCCCATATTCTTTTTGTTAGCATTACAGTCCATATTGTGGCCATGGTTAAAAAAATATTCGAAATTTTGCATATTTCGGTGCGTCCGAACTGTTTTTAATCCCGAAATTTCGATTCACATTCAAATTGATTTAAAAAATAAATGTATATCAATATAAAATCCAACAAATTGTCCACGCATAAAAATCAATGCAATTTAAAATCTCGAAATGAAAAAAAAGAAATTTGAAACTAATTGCCGGTTTGATGTGTTTTAAAAATGTACAGCCCATTTCTCATTACTGATAGACCTTTTTCTCGGCCAGCCGAATGAAGCTCTCCTCGTCTTGAAATATTTGCAGCCCAACAGGCCTGACAAAGCGACTTACTTGGCAAATCACAAAAAAACTGGGTTGTGGCCATGGACCCAGCTATCAGCCTCTCCATGTACAGTACTCTTCTGATGGAAGTCGGTCGTTGACCACATTGACCACGCCGCGCCGAGAGGACCAAGGCGGTGGACGATGGCGAGGCCTAGGAAGGGGACGATGCGGAGCCGGGGATGACACGGCAGTGGATGCCCACGCGGAGAGGAGTACGAGGGTTCACAGGTTCGGCTGCGGTGTGAGGCTGCCGTCGCCGCAAAATAACAGGGGGTGTGGGTGAGTGGAGGGATGGCCTGGCCAGCGGTGGGAGTAGTATGGGGGCGGTGAGGCCTCCACGGTAGCATAGCCGGCCACAGGAGGCAGGAGCAAGCGGCACGACCGGCGCTGCTTTGGGCGGCTGGAGCAAGAAGACCAGAGGTTGAAGAAGCACTAAGGCCGTTGGATGGACATCGTACGGTCACTAGATCTAGAATCGTTCATATTGAATAAGTTGACAAAGACCTCCATCCCAGTCAGCTTAGTAGGCCCACAAGTCAGCCTCCCACCGTGGTGGGTCCCAGCTGGCAGGGGGTATTCATTTTTTTGTGCGCAATAAGGAGGCACTTCCTTGCATGCGAAGATATAGTTGGTGGGTCCGACCTATCAGCGAAGGGAACATTTTTTTCACAAAATACAGAGGCCCTTCCGGCGGGTCCCAGATGTTAAGTGGAGGAATCATTATTCTGCGCGTAATAAGGAGGCATTTCCTTGTGTGCGGCCGTGGACCCAGGTGTTAGCCTCTCCACGTACAGTCCACTTCTAATGGATGTCGTTCGTTGACCACGCCGCCCCGGGAGCACCAGGGCGGTGGACGGCGATGAGGCCTATTAAGGGAAAGACACGGAGCCGGGGAAGACATGGCACTGGCTGCCCACGCGGTGGAGAGTACGAGGGTTGACTGGTTCGGCTGCCGTCGCCGGAAAATAACAGGAGGTGTGGGTGAGTAGAGGGATAGACAGGCCAGGGATGCGAGTATATGATGGGGCCGTGAGGCCTGCCCGGTAGCACAGCCGGCAACGGGAGGCGGGAGCAGACGGTTCCGACGGCGCTGGTTTGGACGGCTGGGGTAGGAAGATCAGAGACTGTAGAAGCACGATTGTCGTTAGATTGACATCTAACGGTCTGACGCTGGTAGAGTTGATTGTTGACTAAGTTTCTTTTTTGATAAACCTTGTGTACGCATGAACTTAGTAGGCCCACAAATCAGCCTCCAAATCTATGGCACACAACATAGAGCCCGTTTGCTATTTTTTGATAATTTGCAGGCCATTTGCTAATTCTTAAGTAATTTATTACAACACATTTTCTGCCCAGGACCACGGTCAAAAAGTTCAACCTTATTTTGCATATTTCGGTGGAGTCCGAACTTTTGTAATCCCGAATTGATAAACATTTTTTTAAGAATTTATTAATTTATCAAAAAAAATCATTTTGTTTTTGTAAGCAAATAAGACGTGCGACAATTGAGTTGGTTTAAGGGAAAACCAGTGGTAAAAAAAATCAGCTTTGGGAGGTAAAACAACAACAAAAATAAGGATGTAAATATGAAAAGTGAATTTTATGTATTTTCAATATAATGATACGTGTATATGAACTAGTAAAACTATAGGTAGAGATTAGAAAACGGATGTAGGACATGCGTTTCAAGAGGAAAATAGAACTGGGTTGTGTGTTTGATTCAGTAAAAAAAGTGCATGTGGATGTTGTAAGACAAAATATAACTAACGCCGGCGGGCCAGAGGCCAATAGATACCTGCTGGATCTTTGTTCCCCGCTGTCGTCATGGGTTGGGCCTGTTAAAAACTAAACCAAGCCTGGGTAGTCTACAGCCCAGTTGAAACTTGCTCGACCTGAAAAAACAATATATGTGCTCAATAAACGAGAGAATTCTGCAAGTACAGACTGATAACTGGGATGCAGCAGGGATATTGTTTTTTCATCGTGATAATAAGAGCATGCACTTGTTTCAAAAAAATTGGAGAACTGGGAATTCGAACGGCAGGTGCTAATGCTACCTATCAAATAAAAATCAGGTGCCTGAAAATTCGTTTTGAAACAAATGATTTAGCTTTATATCCACGTCGACCCTCGGCATGATGGTTGGAAGCAAATGCCAAGTTCATACCAAAAGATCGTTAACAACAATACCAACTTGCGAACGACAAGGTAGTACAAGTACCAATACCAAACTAACTTATAATCTTTTTACTCCTGGCCCTAGTGTTCGTCTAGAAGAAAATCTTGCAGAGGACCAGCTCCTGCTCCTTCTCTTGCTCCAGGTCCCCGAGGTGGTACTGGTGCATCACCTAGTTGGTCCTCTGCTGGTCGAAGTTCTTGTTGGTGTGCAGCACCAGAACCTTTTTGCTGCCCGTCTGCCGGCCTTTCACCATCACCAGCAAGGTATTGCCGGTGTTGTTCCACATCTGTGCATGCCGCACTCCGACTGTATCTTGCCACGCATCCACGTGCCCCTTTTGAACGCCCTGGAATTGCGCTTGAAGAAATGCTTGCTTAGGCCACTCAGTGTGATACCTGCCGTATTGTCGAATACAGGTTTTAGTGTACGTAGTTGGCATTTTCATAACATCTTTGGCATGTTGCAGTCACTTGTTTCACTTTATATTAACTGTCAAATTGCAATTGCTTCACCAGGTGTGCGTCTAAAAAGAAAAATAGAGCTATAAACAAAGGAATATGTTTGTGCAAGTAGACGGCCGATCGGTGTCTTACCTGGAAGTTTCTCGGGATGGGTGTAGCATATGTCGTGCTCGCTGTCGATGGTTGGTATGAACAAATCGATGAGAGGGTGAGATCTCGCGCTGTCAGCACTCACTTTGGCCTCAAGGTGCTCAATCAGCTCCTGATCCGTGGGATCGAACTTGACGCCAGTCGGCAGCACCGGCCAATCCTTCTTTGACTTGCATGGGTTAATTCCAGTTATATGGTACTCAATGTATGATCAATCAACTGTTTTAACTGAATGATGAAAGATTTCGACAGATAAGTGGTACTCCAAATCTGAAGTCTAGAATACCAGAACACGCCATCGGGATTCTTGTGTCACCTCACGCGCAGCATGTTGTCACATCAATTCAATGCGTGGACATGATGAATAATTTGACCGACGTATACTAGTACTGCTAATGTACTACTTACTAGTCGTATTTAGTGTCACATTTTAACCATAGGTTTAACTAACAAGTACGCACTTGAAGCCTAAGTGATATTATATATATATATATATATATATATATATATATATATATATATATATACTGCACAGCATCTCCATCATCATTATCAGTACATCCTGCGCAGGTGAGTTAGGATGCACTTGTTCCCAGAAAAGTATCTATCCTTGAAACCAGAGGAGTGCTCCAAACTAACAACAGTACATAATATCCAACAAAAGAGGGTCGTGCTACAGCAGTAGAATACATGACTCAGTCTACATATCAGTACGAATCAAATTTTGTGTATTTGCTATCGGCATGAACCACGTCGCCGCATGTCGGGTTTGCAAAAGCCATCCATCGCATGGAAGCTTGATGCCTTTCACACACTCAAGATTATCTGGCAACAAGCTGTGTCGACGAATCTCTGGATATGGTGATTCATGAAACCCATGGTATGATGTGTAAACACAGTCCCCCTGGCGAATGGAAGTTACATGGCACGGTAATCATCACCGATGATATGATCGATGATTTGTTGGATGATCGGATAATTGAGCCCAAGGAACATGGAGTGGTTGCCGAGGTTGTAAAACCGCCTCCGGTTGAATACGCCTGGCCCAACGGAGCTGGGATCTTTCTCGAACACGAAGCAGCCATAGCCATCAATGTCACGAACACCCCAGGCATTGTACTGCATGCGGTTTGATGAAATGGTTTGGTCAATTTGGTACGTGCAAATGAGCATCAAATGACCACCATCAGCTGAACGAGCGATAAACCACCACCCATCGGCTGGTATGATTCCAGGTCCTGGAATCATGAATGCCAGCGCATTTGCGTCTACTGCAATAATTCAAATTGGAGACCAAAAGGACAAAAAAACAATCATGTTCAGAGTATGTGTGGAATTAAGATTATTATAACAATGGCACATATCATAGACAGAGAATTGCAATGCCGTGGTCATAATCATACCCCAAGTTAAAAAAATAAGCCAATGGCTTTGATATTATAGCAATATATCATGGTTCAAACATCATGTAACAATGAGAGGAAAACATATATGACATGGCCTACTCATATTCTACCATAGCACTTACTACAGTTATCATATCAACTCTAAGAAATAACATGTGTTGTTATAAAAATCCTGGAAATGAGAGTAACATATAGCAATCATGAGGTTATACTCATAATATCTATTCTAACAATCATTAGATACCAATTGTTCTCATATCAACTCTAACAATAACATGTGTGGTCATAAAAATCTAGGAAATGAGAGGAACATATAGCAATGATGTGGTTATAGACGTACTATATATTCTAAATTTGTAACAATGAACAGGCAGTCGTATTCTTAAGGTCAAGATGAGATCAGATAGAACAATTACACGACAATAGATTCCACCAGTATAGGCTGCCAATATGTGCGTCGACCGCATAAACGATGCCATCGTGCACTATAGCATCAGACAGAAGTGTTAGGTAAAGAGGATCGACGATGAGCCATAACCATGTATGGCAACCAGATTCCAGATAGACTAATCACATGTTGAACACAGCAATGAGCTTGTAATCCATGTAATCTTCTGATGGTGTGGGCACTTCACAGATTACAACCTTCAGCAAACAAAGATCGAGCCAAAAGCTTGACGCGTCTCGTGCGTAGTAGGCAGGAGTGTCTGGCGGGCCGCGAGGCTCGATGGCGGCGGTATCCAAAGATGGAAGGGTGATCTCTCGCTGGGTGTAGATATCCACAAGACGCCACGGACTACCGGATTGGAGGATGAGGACGATCCAGTTGGCCTTCATGCCCGCCCAGTAGTGGCCGCACATGAAGGACAGGTGGACGGGTAGTGGTAGCATGCCAAGGGGCACCACGACAACCTCCGTAGGATCGTCAAGTCGGTGTCTGGGCCACCTGCGAGGATCGGGCATCAGCAAGCAGGGTGTCTTGGAAAGAGCCGGCCGGTTGCAGACGAGTAGACGGTACAAAGACACCGAGCATGTGGCCAGACGGACGGTGCTGAGTAGGTCCATACGATTACAAATCTGCTCCAAGAGAACATCGGGGAGGGAATTCCAATCGTGGCTCTACGTGTCAGTCGGTTCTGCCATTGGGGTTTTCGGTGCCTGTGAGCCAGCAGGGAAGTGGATTCGGGCGGGCAAGCGAAGAAGCTTCTCCTCGTGTGGCCGAGCAGTGAGCGTGTCAGACCCAAGATGCGATTATATCCTGATCACGTGACACTTACGTGATTGGGGCACAACCGCATTTCGGGCACTTAGCAAGATGGACATCATTACATCGTACCATTACATACATACATGGGGATACAACAATACATACAAGTCACAAGAATACAACAACATTAATACAAGGCATCCGACTACGGATGCAAACATGAAAAGCACACGACATCCATCTGCTATCCCAGGCTGCCGACCCGGAACCAAACCCAAGACTGAAGAAGAAGAAGAAGAAGGAAGAACTCCAATAAAGAACATCGCTCTCACGTCAAGACATCGGGAACCTGCACCTGCAACTGATGTTGTAGTATCTGTGAGCCACGAGGACTCAGCAATCCCATAACCATGGGTAACAAGACTAGCAGAGCTTAATGGGTAGGAAGAGGTAAAGTGGTGAGGTTGCAGCAGCGGCTAAGCAAAATATGGTGGCTAACTTACGAGTACAAGAATAAAATGAGCATCTACGCAAGCGGTCGCAACTAGTAGTGATCGCTAAAGATCCTGAACTACCTACGAGTCAAACATAACCCCACCGTGTTCTCTTCTCAAAGTGAAAAGAGAAAGTCACGGTTACTCACACAGTTGTGTGTTTTACTTCGGATCCTCTGTCAAGTTTTCTAGAACCGGACATTAACAAATTCCAATCTGCCACATAACCGTGGGCACGGCTTTCGAAAGATCATAACCCTGCAGGGGTGTCCCAACTTAGCCCATCACAAGCTCTCACGATCAGCAGAAGTAATAATAATATTACCCCTTATCTTAGGGAAGGCCCGGTCAGACTCGGAATTCCCGGTGCACAAGACATTTCGACAATGGTAAAACAAGTCCAGCAAGACCTCCCGGCGTGCCGACACCCTAATAGTAGCCGCCGTATCTTGTCTCAGGCCACGACCGGATGGGTGATGCTACAGGTTATACCAGATACCTCGGGTTTCCCCAAGGCGGCCCTGCAGGAACCACGTTTGGGACCAACACCATCAGCACTGGCCCCCCCGGCTATGTAGAAAGAATCTTCGGGTAGCGCTAACTCCCTATGCAATTTAATTAATTAATTAAGTTGTTATTATGAGCAAATTAAAACCAATGTTGGGCCTTGCTGGAGGAGTTTTATTCAAAGACGAACTGTCAAGGGGTCCCCATATACCCAATCGTGTAAGGAACGCAAAATCAAGGAACATAACGCCGGTTTATCGGCTCCTAAGGTGGCATGAGTGGAGCAAAACACCAAGCAAAAGGCCAAGCCTTCCACCCATGCCCAGTATATAGGTGTGTTAAACTATATAAGACATATTGTGATATTCCCAAAGCACAAGGTTCCAACATGGAACAATCTTCATCTTCACCTGCAACTAGCAACGCTATAAGAGGGGCTCAGCGAGCGGTAACATAGCCAAACAATGGTTTGCTAGGAAGGTGTCAAAGGTTAGAGGTTTCATGGCAACAAGGAGAGGGGCTGACAATAAAGATGGGTAGCGCAACATATAACGATAGCATCGAGACAACTAAGCATGGCAATTGTAGTAAAGGTATCCAAGGTGATGGTCATCTTGCCTGAGATCCCGCAAGGAAGAAGAACGGATCCGTGAAGAAAACTAAGAAGAAGCCTTGAAGATGAACCATGTGAAGACGAACGAATCCTCACGATCGCAACGGAACAAGCACTAACGAGAAGAAGCAAGCAACACGGTAAACACACAACACGAGGACATGACAAGATGCTCAATCAAGTATGATGCAAGACAAGTCTATGGACGATGCAAGACAAGGCAAGGGATGAAGCACACAAGAACAACACAAGACAACAAGTTTAAATGAGGCCGGAATCAACACATAACAAATCCGGTAAGTCCTCATATGCATAACTTGAAATTATTCCAGATCTGAACAAACCTTAAGTTAAAGTTGTTAAACAGCAAGTTAACATGCACCATGATGATCTACATGAAATTCTAGTCAAGTTTCATATAAAGTTTGTTTAATTCGGAGCTACGGCCTAGAAGATATGAGCAATACAAGACAAACAAGACAACGGTGCAAGATCCACCCAAACATCAAGCAAACTCACTGCAAGGAGGTAAACAACATGCTATTATCATTCTACATGCAAAATCACACAAGTTTCATATAGGGCACACTCAAAACGGAGCAACGGGCTAAAAGATACGAGCAAAACAAGTTATAACAACAAGCTGAAGTTAACAGCCACATAGCAACTTTGGAGCAAGGTAAATATAAGCTACAGCACCCAAACATGATAACATGAAGCATGGATGTGAAGTAGACATGATACTTAACAAGCATGAACTTAGAACACACCCAAAAGCTTGCTGGAACACAATTAAACAAGCATGGCAAGTTGCAATAAAATTATCCAGACTTGGTCAAAATCTGGGAAGGCAAAAACATCATCACGATGCTGCCTTCGGAGGCACAAAACAACATGCATATCAACTCAACTAAGTAAATAAATAGCATGGGCATGTGGTAGACATATCATACAGCAAACAACTCCATTGGAGCATCTCCATAGGAGCCATGGATCAATAGCAACAAGCTCCACCAAATTGAACATGCTGATAAAATCCTGACAGGTATAATTTATAACAATTTGAGAGCAAGAAATAAATAAGCTACAGCAGGTCATATGAGCAAGTAAGGGCATGAATGGATAGACAAAAACATGGACAACAATACATGATCATTGGCCACTCCAAAACAAGCATGGATTTGACTAGGGCATCAAGCAAACATAGCATCAGGTTATAACAGATTCCAGACTTAGCTGTTTTTTCACTAAGTATAAAACAGCAATAATAACATGGCATGTTTACAAGCTTGTTTAAGTCAACACAAGGCATATCATGGAAAGTTGCACCACAACAAAGACCATAAGATGGTGCTTCTAAAACATAAAGACATGTGGCATGAAGACAAACACATCAATAGCAAAGAGCAAGTGAAATCAGCATCTCATAACAAGTTTTAACACTTAACAGCCACATGCACTTTTGCAACAGAGATTAACATGGCAATATGGAACCTAACATGAAAGCTACAGCAACCAACATGTAGAGCATTTCACAATGAACATTTTGACATATCATATGCTCCATTTGGATAAACATGCACCAAGTTATCATATCTCAAACATGGCATCAAATTAACAAGTAACAGTAATTTATAACAAGTAGCACTCTTGCAACAGAGATTAGGGCATCAAGATGATCTCAAACAAGCATCGCACAATGGAACAAACTGTAGAGCATATCACCACGATCATTTTGACATATTATGTGCACAATTTGGACATACACACAAATAATTACAGCCTCACAAAGTATGCAACAAATATGCAAAATTTCTGGGACTTAGAGAGAAAAACCACCTCGAAGGGGCGGACGTGTCCGGACTGGAGCGGACGTGTCCGACGGCTGGACATCCGGGCCCACATGTCAGTGGCACGGACAGAGGGATGGTGGACATGTCCGGGTCCCAACCGGACATGTCCGGTGGCGGGATCGATCCGGCGCGGAGAGGCCCGGCCATGGCGGAGCCGATGACGATAGGAGGCAGGGCAAGGCGCGTCGGGCGTGGATCCGGGGCTGGCAAGGCCGGATCTCGCAGGGAGCTGGCGCCGGCGACGAATCCGGCGCGAAGAGGGGGCCGGGCAGCGCCGGAACGGGGACGGCGATGACCACCGACGCGGGAGGAGCTCGGGGCGCAGAGTGGGAATCCGGCCGATGGGAATGGCGGCGAGGACGGGGCGAGCGCGGGGCTCAAACTGGCCACCAAGGGCGACGTGTGGCGGCGGTGTGAGGAGGCCGGCGATAAGAGGAGCTCGGCGGCGGCGGGGTTCCGCGGCGGGCGGCGGCCACGAGCGAGGAAGGGAAGGCGGAGGAGCGAGGCGCTCGGGGCGCTGAGGCGGGGCGCGGCCCGGTTCGGCCCGCGGGCGGGCCGCGGTCGGGCCCGGCGGGCTGCGCGGCTGGAGAGCTGCTGGGAGGCGCTTGCGACGGGGCTTTGGCCACATAGCGGGTGGAGGTTGGCCAGGGGCTGCCCAGGCGGCGGCGCTGGCCACTAGGAGGCCGCCAGGTGGCGAAGGAGGGCCGGTGCGGGCCGGATTTCGAGGGGAGTGAGGTGCAAGATGGCTGGATCTGACTAGGGCGCGGATTTTGATGCGAGGGAGAGGTAGAGGTAGGGGAAGAGGCTAGGGTAGTCCATTTTTGACATGGGGTGTGTTTATATAGCAAAAGGACTAGGGTTAGGGGGCTTTAGGGGCTTTCGGAGCCCTCCGATCGCGATCAGACGGATCTGATCGCTAGGTGAAGTAGGATGGGCCTACGGGAGGTTAGTGGGTTGTGTAGGAGGGGTTGTGGGGAGAGAAGAGAAGAGGCCCATGGGGGTTTTCGGAGACCGAAAACGCCCGACGAGTTAACCGGCGACTAGTGCCGCTATATATATCCGTTGGGCTAACAAACGAGCTCCGAATGCGATGAAATTTGATAGGCGGTCTACCTATGCTATAATAAGACCACACGCCAAGTTTCATCCCATTCCGAGAAAGTTTTTTGGCCACTCACAAAATAAAATAAATAAACGGAGGCACCGCGGGCGCATGTGAGTGTGTCTGGGCTCAGAACGGGCAACGGAAAGGACGGGCGAACTCGGACGGATGCAAGTTTTGAAAACATGCTGATGCAACACACATGATGACATGGCAAAATGCAACACGCAAGCAGATGACATGGCAACGGCAACGAATAATTGGCTGACACCTGGCGCACTGGTCTCGGGGTATCACAACACTCCCCTACTAACAAGAGATCTCGTCCCGAGATCTTAGGAACGAGACGGAAGAGGCAAAGTAAGAACAAAGTTCTTTGAGGGCAAAAGAGTGAAACCATGGAATGTTCAGAGGATGAGCCACTTGAAATAAAGGATACAACAGAGATGAACGAGATTTGAGAAGCTTCGGTAAAATAAGAACAAGGCATAAGACGAGAGTCAAGAGGATTAATGACAAGAGAGACAAGAAACCACTCCGGTTGAAAGAGATAGAAAAGAACTTCGAATGAAGTAATTCGGGCAGCACTCCGGTTGGGCATTGAAGGAATAGGACTTGAACTTGAGAAGATTGAACGATCCATGACTAGATGAACAAGAAAAACCTCCGGAAGAATTAAAGGATGGAATTAGAAGAATTGAGAAGAAGATGACAACTTGAGCATGAGTGACATGAATGAGAATTTATAAGAGAAAAGCTTGAACGGAGTTGTTGAGAAAATCAACAACAAACGAATGAGATTGTTATGGACTTATTTAAAAATCTCAAGATTTGAGGTGAATTATGCCACAACCAAAATATTGATGAGCTGAGAAGAGCGAAGAATGCAAAACTCCACTTCAAAAGAATACGGAGAATTATTTGCACACGAGAGGCAAAAGAATAAGAATTAGGTGAATGATTGAAGAATGAATTATCTCATGAAGAACCACCATGACGAACTTCGGTAACGGAAGGATTATGATATAGATGAGAAGAATAAGAATAAAGCCTTGCGATGATTTAGATGAGGGTACCGATGAGATAGCCAACAAACTTGAACTCCGGAAAAGAAAAGAATAAAACACTTGGGATTAGAATTTATTCATCAAGAATAAACTCTGAAGGAAGGGATTAAGTCAACTTGATGAAAAAGAATAAGAATTATGTTATGCTTATCCTTCATCAATTAAATTGATGATAGAAATGGATTTGCATACTACTTACTCTCGTTGAAATGATTAAAAGAGGGATATATCGCGAACGTGCGAAAATCTTCATGAGCCACCGGTAGGATTGGAATAAAAATGAATGGATTGATATGATAACACCGAAAAAGAACTCTTGAGCGAACCACCAAGAATTGAAGCCGAGTGAAGCAAAGAACGAACCACCGGGAAGAATGAAATTGAGTGAATACAATAGAATGAATCTCCGGGAAGAATAAAGCACTTGAGGAAATTTAGATAAAAGAGAACGAAGAGATCGCGAACTGATTAAAGAATACTTGAACGAAGCACCGGAAAAATATGGTGACGAACGAAGAGGCATCAATGAAGAATGTTTGGAGGACGAAGTTGAAAACTGAGAACGAAGAAATCTTCTGAAATGATGGCCTTCGGAGGAACACAAAGAAAGAATTCATGAACTACTCCGGATGAATGAAAATAAGAAAGGTTGAACCAACGATAAAAAGAATTTGAAACGAACTTCGGAAGGCACGTGACTGATGGAATCCATACTTACGTCACACTTTGAAAAGAATTTTGTAACATTCCGGGAAATTAGTAGAGTCGGGTAAGATCCTGGGAATAAACCTGTGGGTTATGAGCCCACCGAAGAGAAAAACACCGTTGTAAAGGATTGAAAAGGAGGTGATGCACCGGAACGATTGAAAGACTCAAATGAGGTGACAACCTCGAATTAATTGAAGGCAACACGAATCTCGTGAGATGTCTTGAGAACTCCAGAATAATTAAATGGCGAGAGGTAACCGAGCAAGGGGAAACAATTGAGCCAAGGAAAGGAATATGATGAACAACGAATACTTGAATTGAAATCCACCGGAAAAGAAAAGAGATGAAGAATATCAAACGAGATGATAATTCATCGGAGAAGAAAAGAGAAGAATGATGACGAGCTAGACGAGAATTCACCAGTTGAAACGATTTGGTAAAAGAAAGCAAAGACTTCACACGAGTAGGATGGATACTCGATTAAGGACTCCGGCTCCGAGAAACAAAAGGGTGGGCGGGTGGGAAAAAGAAAGACCACTTCGGACGAGTAAAACACTGTCGGTTGAAAAGGACTGAGGGTTGAACTTGCAAAGAAGAAGAGGGTCGAATCCACTTGACGAGAGATGCACCAGATGAAAAGAACTGACAATGCAACGAACGAAAACTAACCATGTGATCCTAAAAAAATTGAAGGGAAAGAGGGGTAATTCAAAATGCATACGTCAAGATTCCTCACCAGAGCGACGAAGGGGCAGGGAAGTAAAAATAATTCCTACTCTCCGTTATAACTAGACTCCGAAAAAGTTTTACTCTAGACTCAACAACAGCCAAACTACGATCAATCAAAGGGGCTCCTATGGTCGGTCGAGGCTCTGATACCAACTTGTCAGACCCAAGATGCGATTCTATCCCGATCACGTGACACTTACGTGATTGGGGCACAACCGCATTTCGGGCACTTAGCAAGATGGATATCATTACATCGTACCATTACATACATACATGGGGATACAACAATACATAAGTCACAAGAATACAACAACATTAATACAAGGAATCCGACTACGGATGCAAACATGAAAAGCACACGACATCCATCTACTATCCCAGGCTGCCAACCCGGAACCAAACCCAAGACTGAAGAAGAAGAAGAAGGAAGAACTCCAATAAAGAACATCGCTCTCACGTCAAGACATCGGGAACCTGCACCTGCAACTGATGTTGTAGTATCTGTGAGCCACGAGGACTCAGCAATCCCATAACCATGGGTAACAAGACTAGCAAAGCTTAATGGGTAGGAACAGGTAAAGTGGTGAGGTTGCAGCAGCGGCTAAGCAAAATATGGTGGCTAACTTACGAGTACAAGAATAAGATGAGCATCTACGCAAGCGGTCGCAACTAGTAGTGATCGCTAAAGATCCTGAACTACCTACGAGTCAAACATAACCCCACCATGTTCTCTTCTCAAAGTGAAAAGAGACAGTCACGGTTACTCACATAGTTGTGTGTTTTACTTCGGATCCTCTGTCAAGTTTTCTACAACCGGACATTAACAAATTCCAATCTGCCACATAACCGCGGGCACGGCTTTCAGAAGATCATAACCCTGCAGGGGTGTCCCAACTTAGCCCATCACAAGCTCTCACGATCAACAGAAGTAATAATAATATTACCCCTTATCTTAGGGAAGGCCTGGTCAGACTCGGAATTCCCGGTGCACAAGACATTTCGACAATGGTAAAACAAGTCCAGCAAGACCTCCTGGCGTGCCGACACCCTGATAGTAACCGCGCGTATCTCGTCTCAGGCCACGACCGGATGGGTGATGCAATAGGTTATACTAGATACCTCGGGTTTCCCCAAGGCGGCCCTGCAGGACCCCCGTTTGAGATCAACACCATCAGCACTAGCCCCCCTGCTATGTAGAATGAATCCTCGGGTGGCGCTAACTCCCTATGCAATTTAATTAATTAATTAAGTTGTTATTATGAGCAAATTAAAACCAATGTTGGGCCTTGCTGGAGGAGTTTTATTCAAAGACGAACTGTCAAGGGGTCCCCATATACCCAATCGTGTAAGGAACGCAAAATCAAGGAACATAACGCCGGTTTATCGGCTCCTAAGGTGGTATGAGTGGAACAAAACACCGAGCAAAAGGCCAAGCCTTCCACCCATGCCCAGTATATAGGTGTGTTAAAATATATAAGACATATTGTGATATTCCCAAAGCATCAGGTTCCAACATGGAACAATCTTCATCTTCACCTGCTACTAACAACACTATAAGAGGGGCTGAGCGAGCGGTAACATAGCCAAACAACGGTTTGCTAGGAAAGTGTCAAAGTTTAGAGGTTTCATGGCAACAAGGAGAGGGGCTGACAATAAAGATGGGTAGCGCGACATATAACGATAGCATCGAGACAACTAAGCATGGCAATGGTAGTAAAGGTATCCAAGGTGATGGTCATCTTGCCCGAGATCCCGCAAGGAATAAGAACGGATCCATGAAGAAGACGAAGAAGAAGCCTTGAAGATGAACCACGTGAAGACGAACGAATCCCCACGATCGCAACGGAACAAGCACTAACGAGAAGAAGCAAGCAACATGGTAAACACACAACACGAGAACATGACAAGATGCTCAATCAAGTATGATGCAAGAAAAGTCTATGGATGATTCAAGACAAGGCAAGGGATGAAGCACACAAGAACAACACAAGACAACAAGTTTAAATGAGGCCGGAATCAACACATAACAAATCCGGTAAGTCCTCATATGCATAACTTGAAATTATTCCAGATCTGAACAAACCTTAAGTTAAAGTTCTTAAACAGCAATTTAACATGCACCATGATGATCTACATGAAATTCTAGTCAAGTTTCATATAAAGTTTGTTTAATTCGGAGCTACGGCCTAGAAGATATGAGCAATACAAGACAAACAAGACAACGGTGCAAGATCCACCTAAACATCAAGCAAACACACTGCAAGGAGGTAAACAACATGCTATTATCATTCTACATGCAAAATCACACAAGTTTCATATAGGGCACACTCAAAACGGAGCAACGGGCTAAAAGATACGAGCAAAACAAGTTATAACAACAAGCTGAAGTTAATAGCCACATAGCAACTTTGGAGCAAGGTAAATATAAGCTACAGCACCCAAACATGATAACAAGAAGCATGGATGTGAAGTAGACATGATACTTAACAAGCATGAACTTAGAACACACCCAAAAGCTTGCTGGAACACAATTAAACAAGCATGGCAAGTTGCAATAAAATTATCCAGACTTGGTCAAAATCTGGGAAGGCAAAAACATCATCACGATGCTGCCTTCGGAGGCACAAAACAACATGCATATCAACTCAACTAAGTAAATAAAGTGCATGGACATGTAGTAGACATATCATACAGCAAACAACTCCATTGGAGCATCTCCATAGGAGGCATGGATCAATAGCAACAAGCTCCACCAAATTGAACATGCTGATAAAATTCTGACAGGTGTAATTTATAGCAATTTGAGAGCAAGAAATAAATAAGCTACAATAGGTCATATGAGCAAGTAAGGGCATGAATGTATAGACAAAAACATGGACAACAAGACATGATCATTGGCCACTCCAAAACAAGCATGTATTTGACTAGCGCATCAAGCAAACATAGCATCAGGTTATAACAGATTCTAGACTTAGCAGTTTTTTCACTAAGTATAAAACAGCAATAATAGCATGGCATGTTTACAAGCTTGTTTAAGTCAACACAAGGCGTATCATGGAAAGTTAAATGCACCACAGCAAAGACCATAGATGGTGCTTCTAAAACATAAAGACATGTGGCATGAAGACAAACACATCAATAGCAAAGAGCAAGTGAAATCAGCATCTCATAAAAAGTTTCAGCACTTAACAGCCACATGCACTTTTGCAACAGAGATTAACATGGCAATATGGAACCTAACATGAAAGCTACAGCAACCAACATGTAGAGCATTTCACAATGAACATTTTGACATATCATATGCTCCATTTGGATAAACATGCACCAAGTTATCATATCTCAAACATGGCATCAAATTAACAAGTAACAACAGTTTATAACAGGTAGCACTCTTGCAACGAAGATTAGGGCATCAAGATGATCTCAAACAAGCATGGCACAATGGAACAAAGTGTAGAGCATATCACCACGATCATTTTGACATATTATTTGCATAATTTGGACATACACACAAATAATTACAGCCTCACAAAGTATGCAACAAATATGCAAAAATTCTGGGACTTAGAGAGAAAAACCACCTCGAAGGGGCGGACGTGTCCGGACTGGAGCAGACGTGTTCGACGGCTGGACATCCGGGCCCACATGTCAGTGGCACGGACAAAGGGACGGTGGACATGTCCGGGTCCCAACCGGACATGTCCGGCGGCGGGATCGATCCGGCGCGGTGAGGCCCAGCCATGGCGGAGCCGGCGACGATAGGAGGCAGGGCAAGGCGCGTCGGGCGCGGATCCGGGGCTGGCGAGGCCGGATCTCGCAGGGAGCTGGCGCCGGCAACGAATCCGGCGCGAAGAGGGGGCCGGGCAGCGCCGGAACGGGGACGGCGGCGACCACCGACGCGGGAGGAGCTCGGGGCGCAGAGTGGGAATCCGGCCGACGGGAATGGCGGCGAGGACAGGGCGAGCGCGGGGCTCGAACTGGCCACCGATGGCGACGTGTGGCGGCGGGGCGAGGAGGCCGGCGACGAGAGGAGCTCGGTGGCGGCGGGGTTCCGCGGCGGGCGGCGGCCACGAGCGAGGAAGGGAAGGCAGAGGAGCGAGGCGCTCGGGGCGCTGAGGCGGGGCGCGGCCCGGTTCGGCCCGCGGGCGGGCCGCGATCGGGCCCGGCGGGTTGCGCGGCTGGAGAGCTGCTGGGAGGCGCTTGCGACGTGGCTTTGGCCACATGGCGGGTGGAGGTTGGCCAGGGGCTGCCCAGGTGGCGGCGCTGGCCACTAGGAGGCCGCCAAGTGGCGGAGGAGGGCTGGTGCGGGCCGGATTTCGAGGGGAGTGAGGTGGAAGATGGCTGGTTCTGACTGGGGCGCGGATTTTGATGCGAGGGAGAGGTAGAGGTAGGGAAAGAGGCTAAGGTAGTCCATTTTTGGCATGGGGTGTGTTTATATAGCAAAAGGACTAGGGTTAGGGGGCTTTGGGGGCTTTCGCAGCCCTCCGATCGCGATCCGACGGATCTGATCGCGAGGTGAAGTAGGATGGGCCTAGGGGAGGTTAGTGGGCTGTGTAGGAGGGGTTGTGGGGAGAGAAGAGAAGAGGCCCACGGGGGTTTTCGGAGACCGAAAACGCCCGGCAAATTAACCGGCGACTAGTGCCGCTATATATATCTGTTGGGCTAACAAACGAGCTCCGAATGCGATGAAATTTGACAGGCGGTCTACCTATGCTATAATAACACCACACGCCAAGTTTCATCCCATTCCGAGAACGTTTTTCGGCCACTCACAAAATAAAATAAATAAACAGAGGCACCGCGGGCGCGTGTGAGTGTGTCTGGGCTCAGAACGGGCAACAGAAAGGACGGGCGAACACGGACGGATGCAAGTTTTGAAAACATGTTGATGCAACACACATGATGACATGGCGAAATGCAACACGCAAGCAGATGACATGGCAATGGCAACGAATAATTGGCTGACACCTAGCGCACCAGTCTCGGGGTGTCACAGAGCGGGGGGATATGGTACGTGCGAGCTACCAAGGAAGATAGTGCGGGCGGGTGAGCAGAGAGATACCGTCCTTCGGAGTGTAAATAGTTACACCGATGACATTTGTGTCTACCACAAGAGGGCCCATATGTCAGTTAATGGAGGACAGAAGCGTGCTCTACTGGCAAACATGATGGCAGTACTGGGTTGGTTCAGCTTATTAATTAAGTGTCCCATCTGCTGCAGCGTGTATTGTCACTTCACTGTGAAGACTAGTTGAATAGTTCTCTCTGACCGAGATGGGGAATAATGGATCGCGAAGACTTCCTTTCTACATTATCCCTATGCCTCTACGCTCACTTCACTCATTTTGCTCCGTACGTAGTCACTTGTTGAAATCTCTAGAAAGACAAATACTCTGTACTTGGGAACAGGGGAGGATTTTACTCCGTATTTGGGAACAAAGGGAAGATTTTACTACGTATTTGGGAACAGACGGAGTATCACCATGTGGAGGGAACAGAGGAAGCTTGAAATACGAATATGTCAATGGGAGGGAGTAAGCCCCATGCATTCATGCATGCATGCAACATGCAACACTCACACGTGCACATGGACGCACGCAACACTCACGCACCCATGCGGCACACAGCACACGACACAACACACACGCTCACGCTCAAGTGCTCAACCTACTCCCTATGTCCGTGAAAGACTGTACATTTAGATATTTACACATTGACCAGGGCATAATTAACGCCCAAAAGTAGTAGACTTATGTGTGCATGCGACCATTGAGAGAAGAAGATTAAATGAAGGTCGTTGCATGCTGTAATTAGGGATAGACATGTAGCCTATACCTAGAGCACAAGTTGGTGCATCAGTTAATCAATATCGATTTAGATTAAAGGCTAAATGCATTGGAAGTGTAGATGTACTACACTCTTTGTTTTTTAGCTGATTTCTTTGCTCTGCCAACTGACAGGTGCGACCCAGAAACCAGGTGACAATTTAACCAGTCAACAAAGTGCCACGTCGACTATGTGGCCGGTCAGTGGGGTGCAATACGGTGCTCTATGATGAGCTAGTGATCGTATAATCACCGCAAAACTATATATAGTGACCGTAAAGAGCGTATTGTTACATACGTTGACTGCCAGTGTATTTTTCTCGTTTCAAATTAAGCCATATTAACCGGAAACGACGCAGTATGGACTAGTACTAGTACTGCTTTGATGTGTCCCGTCAACCCGCCGAATAAGGAGAAGCTTGCTTACTACGCCTCTCCCTCGCCCACGCGTGTGGTGGTTCGCAGGACGAGGAGAGGGTTTTGACTATAGCGCCATCTCCATGTCCCTCTCCCTCGCCCTCGCCCTCGTAGTGGACGTGCAGCAGTTCAATCGGTGTCAGATTGCCAGAAGCATAATGTGTATTGTAGTATCATCATTGTTGGACCTTCCGAAGAGGCGAAGAGCCAAGTGCAAGGTTCACACGAGTATGAACTGTTGAACCTCCCGAAGAGGCAAAGAGCCAAGCGCAAGGTTTTATAGGAGTTGTCATCCTAGTAGGAGCGTACTACACGGAGTACAACTATAGCGAACGATGCTACTGTATGATGCCGCCATGTCACGTATATCCAAAGTTGTGCCACCTATTTTTAATCAAAGAGCGTGTTGGAGCCCGTGCAACAACCACACAAGTTGCACGTACACATCACACATTTACTAGTAATAAATTCTAAAGGAAAAATGCCAGTATGCCACACAAGTTCATCATCAATTCATGTGATAAATTTGTGCACGACTAGTCTACATATATTCACAACGCTACCGTTCATAATTTACTGTACTCCGCTTACACGTTATAGCGATGGGCTACATGTCCTCCTTCAGGTTCCAGTCCCAGGTGTTCTTCATGGATGGCACGATCCATAGCGGTGGGCAACGGGAATCATTGTCGCAGCTTTCTAGTCCGATTCCACACGATGGAGACTCGTCCAAGCTGAAGCGGCATAAATCAGGGATAGCGTGTCCCAGCACGTCGTTCATCCGGTGGTGCGTATTGATGACACAACCATGCTTCATGAACGGCAGGCCTTCTGTGTCGTGCACGGAAGGTGGCATCCGCTTCACAATGGGGTAGCTATCCCCAATGAAAAGCGAGTACTCTCCAAGAGTGTCCCCAATAATAATCGCCGTAGCCGTGTTGCTTTGTCGGCGGGTTCGCAATTGATATCTTCTTCAATCTCATGTAGGCATCATCATACGTATTCAAGCCCAACCAGTCCGGAAGGCTGATCCCAATGGTGGAGAAGGGGTCTACCCGAACGGCCGCACTGCTGTGGATGTTGTGCAAAATGATGGTGGTATCCGTCCGGAGGTATGCAAGCCAATCTTCGTTGGCACCGACCCAGACCTATATATAAGACGGTGGGCAGCAGAGAAATTACGGGATGGAAATGGAATAACTAAGTACTACATGATCAAGCTCCATTACTGACCTGCTCATCGAACAAAATCCGACTATCTCTCAACGTCGGCAACTCTAGCGGAGTCAACGTGCAACCATGGCCAGGGAGCGGTGGGCTGTTCGAAGGATTGTCCCATAGAAGAACCTTCTCCTCGAGGACGCATGGAAGACCAACAAGCATGGCCATTTCTCAAGCCATTTTAGGCACCGTCTTGAAAAAGTTGGTGCAGGAAGCATCGAGTCTTGCGACGGTGGGGACGTCGGAGCGGCGTGCGATTCTCCTAGAGGATCGTCGTCCAAGGTCTCCCAGCCCCGAGGAGGAGGAGAACCGCCTGGCAAATCCATGGGAGCAGTGACGAACTGCCTTCTTTTCGGGGGGAGGGGAACTGGCGAGGAGGAGATAAGAGCGTAGTAACCGCAGGGCCTCGTCCCTTCCAACTGTAGATCGTTCCTTCCAACTGTAGCGAAGGGGTGAGGCTATTATTTACTACTAGTAATAGCATGGGACGTTATGGGATTGTATTATACTGTAAATAATAGCACTAGTAAGAAATTTTTGGCACTAGCTAGTAGTTTTTGGCGTGGATTAAGAAATTTTTGGTAAGTTTTTGCTATTTTTTGTACACGCCAACTAGTGTCAAAAAATGTCTTACATTATGTGACAGAGGAGTACGTACTCGTACTGTAGCAGTACTAGTACTACTTTCTCAACTACTACATCCGTCCTGGTTTATTAGTCCCCTTTGTAGTTTGTGCTAAACTTTGACCAACGATTTAACTAACAAAATGTTAATGTATGTTAACAAAAATTATATCGTTGGATTTGTACTTGAGCATAGTTTTCAATGATATAATTTTTTGTGACATGCACACAAATTTTGTTAGTTAAATTTATGGTCAAAATTTGGCACAAAATACAATAGGGACCAATAAACCAGGACGGAGGTAGTAGTAGTGCGAGGGTACTACTAGTGCTATGTATTGTACAGTATAGTGCACCAGTTTTGAACTCTTAAATGTCAGGGCCAAGGAGCTACAGTTGGAAGTGGAGGGTACTACTATTCTCTAGAACCATCGTTGTACTATCAATGCAGGGAAAGTACACCTGCGTAGTGGCCTAGTGGGTACTCTCGGTGCTCTATTCAGTCGCTCCTCTCATGTAGCTGGCCTACTCAGTCCCTCCACTATGTAGGCCAAAACCGGTGCCAAATTCACTTTTTGAACATTTGGCACCGGTGTCCTACATTGCCCAGCCGATGCCATATAAAAATTTCAGGGCATCTATGCTTCTACTTGCTCTGAGCCATATATCGTTGAGGCAATAAACAAAGCAGCCACTATACTTTTGCATGCGAAGCACCACCAGCACCACTAGCGAGACACTGATTTGAGCTGATATTTTACTAGTTTATAGCTAGGTGTGCCAGAGGTGGATGGATGCCAAATCCTTCACGTTGTGGTGCCGGTGCTAAATATTTTTCATTTGGCATCGAAGTGTATGTGGAAAACTTTTTAGATTTCTGGCACCGAACACATAGTGGAGGTCCTCAGCCGCTCCTCTCACGCACACAGTAGCAGCCTGTTTATCGGCGACGGTTACTGCGGGGGCAGAACATTTGAGTTATTTGATACAGCGATACTAGGCTTTTCGCTTCCATTTGTGGAGGTGTAATGGATCTCGTTGAACTTTGTTAGTAGTTCCTTCTTTATGAATGAGATGAAGCAAAGTTTTTGCCTCCGTTTCAAAAAAACACGTAAAGAGGAATTTCCTTTATAGTAGAGCCGATAATGGAGTGAAGTCCATGCATGCAACGCCACAAGCTATAGAGTAGTAGTAGAGCACTTTACGTACATAACCATATTGCACAGTTCCCAATGCCCCGTCAGGCTTTTCCGGCTCCTCGGGCTTAATTGGGAGGCGCTAGTTTAAATATGCTACTAGCTGATGAGGAAGCTGCAAGCGAGGTGCGGCTAGGGCGAGCACGCGAGCCACGAGATGCTGGGAAGGAAAACCCGTTCATGTGGCTAGGCTATCCAGTGCACCCAGATTGTGGTGCCGCATGTCCGTTTGACTTCAAAACTCAAACTACCGTGTAAAATATTGGCTCGCAGCGAAGTTACTATTTAAAAAAAAGGCCGTCATGCGTTCGGCCGGGATCGAACCCACAAAACGAGCTATACACTCCCACGACCACTAGTAGTACTCGTTGGAGTACAACGCAACCTAGAATCGCCTTTTGTCGCTAGTAGTACATTGTTCCTCACAAGAAACCCCTAATAATGCAAGAAACCACTAATAATGCCAAGAAACTACTACCACTTGCATACGTGGCCGACTTAAGATAATAGTACCTTATCAACCATTGTACATGCTCTTACCAACTAGCCCTACCAAGAAACGACTACTCTACAAAGTGTCGTTATAGGCACGTTTCAACCCATGGCCCTGTTTGGATACATTTGTTGTCAATCTAACCCTGCCATCCAAACACCACTTTGGTTAGAGTTAGTTCAGGGTTAGAATCTAACCTCTGACTTAGAGTATCCAAACAGGGCCCACGTCGCCAATTAAGTCAACACCTTCTATTCGACCGGGAGTTATGACTTGTGGGACCTACATGTCAGTCTGCACAAAAATCCCCGAGTGACCTCCTACCTCCGGCCCATCCACCTAGTCATCCTCGGCCATGGGACGTAGCTACCACCGCCGGCAGAAGGCGAGGTCAAAACCGCCGCCGGTGCGGAGCCCATCTTGCGGCAGCCCGGATGCCAGCTCCGTCCGGCGCTCGCGGCCGCTAGCTAGCCAAGATAGCTTCGTCCAACTGCTTGTCTGCAAGGTTTGCTAGCTAGATTGGCACGGCGGCGTGGTGGCTTGCTCGCGCGCCCCGCGCTAAGGCTAGCCATATGGCTCGAGCGAAGGCTAGCGTGGCGGCTTGCCCGCTCGTGAGTCACGCTCGAGCCAGCTTGCCAACCCGTGCAGAGGCCAGCGCGGCGTCCGGCGGAGCGGCGGCCAACTCGCTCATCACCGGCGCCACCGACGAACACGCATCAGTACTGTTTGAAGTAATGTTCTGGAAAAATAATGATTTGAGGGGGAATAACAGGATAGAAGGTCAGATGTGGGTCCCTCGTGTCAACGATCAAACAAAATGTGTTGGTTTAAGCTGCCTCGTCAGCACGGACGTGTGGGCCAACCCTGTCATAAATGGGTTTAAACTAACATAATTGGTAGGTAGTAGTTTTTGGCGTGGATTAAGAAAATTTGGGTATGTTTTTGCTATATTTTGTACAATAGATTCTTCCTAGGGCTGGTTGAAAGTGGTAGTTTTTTTGTTAAATACTCTACATATTGTAAGTAGGAGTGAAAGTTAAGCTTTGGAACCCAATAAGCAAGGCTAGTTACAAAGTGCATATTTGTACATGATTGAAAGTAAATATCAACCATGAGTGACTAATATCTTGATGGAAAACTCGAAACTATGGAATACTAGGGAAAAAATTGCATGGTTGGAAATACTAGCAATGTTCATGTGCATTGCAACGAATCATAATTAGAATAATACTTATTCACAAACTTGATACCAAACACTCTAATTTTGATATACAGATATCACTAGAGATATATTATGTTTCAATTAGAATATATTCCTTGGGTTGTTTTGGTGAGGTCAGGGAGGGATGTGGTTGGTATTAAGATACTAATTATGGGTTTTTCTGCAAATTGGTAGACACGTGGGATGTTTGTGAGAAAAGGCAACAACTTACCTCACAGTCGTTAGATGTAGATCTAATGATCACAAACGACGGATGGCAGACACACCATCATCACCAACTTAGTCTTCTGTAGGAGTACTAGCAAGATCCGTGCATTGCACGGAACATCAAGGTGCATTTTTTTATAAAAACACTCGTTGTGATTGACCCATGCGGGAGTAATCCCATGTGTAAAAACTAATGATATCTCGAGAAATAGGAGATAAGGTGAAGAGGAGTGGGGCGTGGTGGTGATTGGTGGTCGTACTGAGCGGAGGCATGGGGATTGACGACGCCGGCAGCGGCCACCAGGCCAGTTTGTTCCAGAGGCTTCTGATGTCTACTACAAAACCTTCTTCTTGTAGACGTTGTTGGGCCTCCAAGTGCAGAGGTTTGTAGGACAGTAGCAAGTTTCCCTCAAGTGGATGACCTAAGGTTTATCAATCCGTGGGAGGCGTAGGATGAAGATGGTCTCTCTCAAGCAACCCTGCAACCAAATAACAAAGAGTCTCTTGTGTCCCCAACACACCCAATACAATGGTAAATTGTATAGGTGCACAAGTTCGGCGAAGAGATGGTGATACAAGTGCAATATCGATGGTAGATATAGGTTTTTGTAATATGAAAATATAAAAACAGTTAGGTAGAAAGTGGTAAGCGTGAGCATAAACGGTGTTGCAATGATAGGAAACAAGGCCTAGGGTTCATACTTTCACTAGTGCAAGTTCTCTCAACAAGGATAACATAATTGGATCATATTACTAGCCCTCAACATGCAACAAAGAGTCACTCCAAAGTCAATAATAGCGGAGAACAAACGGAGAGATTATGGTAGGGTACGAAACCACCTCAAAGTTATTCTTTCTGATCGATCTATTCAAGAGTCAGTAGTAAAGTTCAATCTATCATAGAGTTCGTGCTAGAATAACACCTTAAGACACAAATAACCCAAAACCCTAATGTCACCTAGATACTCCATTGTCACCTCAAGTATCCGTGGGCATGATTATACGATATGCATCACACAATCTCAGAAACATCTATTCAACCAATACATAGAACTTCAAAGAGTGCCCCAAATTTCTACCGGGAAGTCAAGACGAAAACGTGTGACAACCCCTATGCATAGCTTCCCAAGGTCACGGAACCCGCAGTTGATCACCAAAACATACATCAAGTAGATCACATGATATCCCATTGTCACCACAGGTAAGCATGTGCAAGACATACATCAAGTGTTCTCAAATCCTTAAAGACTCAATCCGATAAGATAACTTCAAAGGGAAAACTCAATCCATTACAAGAGAGTAGAGGGGGAGAAGCATCATAAGAACCAACTAGAATAGCAAAGCTCGCGATACATCAAGATCGTGCCATCTCAAGAACACGAGAGAGAGAGAGAGAGAGAGAGAGAGAGAGAGAGAGAGAGAGAGATCAAACACATAGCTACTGATACATACCCTCAGCCCCGAGGGTGGACTACTCCCTCCTCGTCATGGAGAGCGCCGGGATGATGAAGATAGCCACCGGAGAGGTATCCCCCCCTCTGGCAGGGTGCCAGAAAGGGTCTAGATTGGTTTTCGGTGGCAACAGAGGCTTTCGGCGGCGGAACTCCCAATTTAGGTTATTTTCCGAAGGTTTTAGTATATATAGGAGGTGTTGAAGTCGGGGCCAAGTAAAGGGGGCTACGGGCTGTCCACGAGGCAGGGGGGCGCGCCTAGTAGGGGGGGCTCACTCCCCACCCTCGTGGGCAGCCCGTGGATCCTCTCACCCCCTTCCGGCACTCCGTGGGCTTCTTCTGGTCCAAAAACGATCTCCGTTGATTTTCAGGTCAATTGGGCTCCGTTTGATATTCCTTTTCTGCGAAACCCTAAAACAAGAGAAAAACAGAAACTGGCACTGGGCTCTGGGTTAATAGGTTAGTCCCAAAAATAATATAAAAGTGTATAATAAAGCCCATAAAACATCCTAGAAGTATAATATAATAGCATGGAACAATCAAAAATTATAGATACATTGGAGATATATGAGCATCCCCAAGCTTAATTCATGCTCGTCCTCGAGTAGGTAAATGACAAAACAAAATTTTTGATGTGGAATGCTAACCAACATAATTTTTCAATGTAATTCTCTTAATTGTGGCATGAATGTTCAGATCTGAAGGATTCAAGACAAAAGTCTATATTGACATAAGAAATAATAATACTTCAAGCATACTAGCAAAGCAATCATGTCTTCTCAAAATACTATGGCTAAAGAAAGTTATCCCTACAAAATCATATAGTCTGGCTATGCTCCCTCTTCATCACACAAAATATTCATATCATGCACAACCCCGGTTTCAGCCAAGCACTTGTTTTCATACTCTATTCTTTCAAACCTTTCAACTTTCACACAATACGTGAGTGTGAGCCATGGACATAGCACTATGTAGAATAGAGAGGTGGTTGTGGAGAAGACAAAAAGGAGGGAGATAGTCTCACATCGACTAGGCGTATCAACGGGCTATGGAGATGTCCATCAATAGATATCAATGTGAGTGAGTAGGGATTGCCATGCAATGGATGCACTAGAGCTAAATATGTATGAAAGCTCAACAAAAGAAACTAGTGGGTGTGCACCCAACTTGCTTGCTCACGAAGACCTAGGGCATTTGAGGAAGCCCGTCATTGGAATATACAAGCCAAGTTCTATAATGAAAATTCCCACTAGTATATGAAAGTGACTAAACATAAGACTCTCTATCATGAAGAACATGGTGCTACTTTGAAGCACAAGTGTGGAAAAAGATAGTAGCAATTGACCCTTTTTTTTCTTTTCTTTTTCTTTTTCTTTTTCTTTTTTTCTTTTTTGGGCCTTTTTTTGCCTCTCTTGTTTTTTTCCTTTTTTGGAGGGGCTTTATTGATTTAGCCTTTCCTCACATGGGAAAATGATCTAATAATGATGATCGTCACACTTTCATTACAACTCGATATTACAACTCAATACTAGAACAAAGTATGACTCTATATGAATGCCTCCAGCGGTGTACCGGGATGTGCAATGAATCAAGAGTGACATGTATGAAAAATTATGCATGGTGGCTTTGCCACAAATACGATGTAAAGTACATGATCATGCATGGCAATATGACAATATGATGCGTGTCATATGAACGGAACGGTGGAAAGTTGCATGGCAATATATCTCGGAATGGCTATGGAAATGCCATGATAGGTAGGTATGGTGGCTGTTTTGAGTAATATATATGCTGGCTATTTTGAGGAAGGATATATAGTGGGTGTATGGTACCGGCGAAAGTTGCGCGATACAAGAGAGGCTAGCAACGGTGGAAAGGTGAGAGTGCGTATAATCCATGGACTCAACATTAGTCATAAGAACTCATATACTTATTGCAAAAATCTACGAGTCATCAAAACAAAGCAATCAACGCATGCTCCTAGGGGGGAGGTTGGTAGGAGTTAACCATCGCGCGCCCCCGACCTCCACACAAAGGTTGACACTTTACAAATACCTCACGCTCGAACTTCGTCACATAGCGGTTCACCATACGTGCATGCTACGGGAATCACTAACCTTAACACAAGCATTTCTCAATTTCATAATAACTCCACTAGCATGACTCTAATATCACTATCCTCATATCTCAAAACAATTATCAAGCATCCAACTTCTCATCATATTCAATGCACTTAGTGTGAAAGTTTTTACTACATTGATCTTGGATGTCTATCATGTGAAGGCTAGTTTTATAGCCAAAGCACATTACCATGCTTTTTAATAGACTCTCAAAAGGATATAAGTGAAGCATGAGAGTTCATCTATTTCTTCAAAATATAATCGCCGTCGTGCTCTAAAAGATATAAGTGAAGCACTAGAGCAAACAACAAACTACTCCGAAACATATAAATGAAGATAAACGAGTAGTTGAATAATTATGTAACTATGTGAAAACTCCCTAACATTTAATAATTTCAGATCTTGGGATATTATTCAAACAGCAAGAAAAACAAAATAACCTAAATTGATGCTCCAAGCAAAACACATATCATGTGGTGAATAAAAATATAACTCCGAGTATAGTTACCGATGGATGAAGACGAAAGAGGGGATGCCTTCCCGGGGCATCCCCAAGATTAGGCTCTTGGTTGTCTATGAATTTTACCTTGGGGTGCCTTGGGCATCCCCAATATTAGGCTCTTGCCACTGTTTGTTCCATAGTCCATCAAAGCAATACTGAAAACTTGAAAACTTCACAACACAAAACTTAGACAAAAATCTCGTGAGCTCTGTTAGTATAAGAAAACAAATCACTACTCAAAGGTAATGTAATGAACTCATTCTTTGTTTATATTGGTGTTAAACCTACTGCATTCCAACTTCTCTATGATTCATACTTCCCAATACTACTCATAGATGCATTGAAATAAGCAAACAACACATGAAAAACAGAATCTGTCAAAAACATAACAGTCTGTAGTAATCTGCAGGTTTCGCATACTTCTGTAACTCCAAAAAATTAAAAATAAATTGGTAAACATGAGGAATTTGTCTATTAATCATCTGCAAAAAGAATCAACTAAATAGCACGCTCCAGTAAAATCTGGTCATCATTCTAGCGAGCACTAACGATTCTGTTTTTCACAGCAAGATCACATAAACTTCACACAAGTCTTCCCAAAGGTTCTACTTGGCACAAACACTAAACAAAACACAAAACCACATCTAAACAGAATCTAGATGCAATATTTATTCCTAAACAGAAGCAAAAACAAGGAAACTAAAACAAATTTGGGTTGCATCCCAACAAGCGCTATCGTTTAACGCCCCTAGCTAGGCACAATGATTTCAATGATGCTCGCATAAAAGATAAGAATTGAAACATAAAGGGAGCATCATGAAGAATATGACTAGCATATTTAAGTCTAACCCACTTCCTATGCATAGGGATTTTGTAAGCAAACAACTTATGGGAACAATAATCAACTAGCATAGGAAAGCAAAACAAGCATAACTTCAAAACTTTAAGCACATAGAGAGGAAACTTGATATTATTGCAATTCCTACGAGCATATGATCCTCTCTCATAATAATTTTTAGTAGCATGATGAATGAATTCAACAATATAACCGGCACATAACGCATTATTGTCATGATCCCCAAGCATATAAATTTTATTACTCTCCACATAAGCAAAATTCTTCTCATTCGGAATAGTGGGAGTATCATAAGAGACTTGGATACTATAGATTGTTTCCACATTAAAAGAGTAACGTTCAGAAAAGGGGTAATCATAATAATGACAAGTTTGATAAATATAATCATCACTACTTTTTATAGCATAAGTGGTATCACAATAATCATCATAAATAGGAGGCATGCTTTCATCATAACAGATTTGCATATCAAGACTTGGGAGGCAAAAAAATATCATATTCATCAAGCGTAGCATCCCCAAGCTTGGGACAAACATTAATTGCAGCAAGTAAATTCTCAAATATATCATTCTCATCAAACATAGCATCCCCAAGCTTGGGCCTTTTCATATCATAAGCATAATCACTCTCATTGTAAATAGTATGGACAACACCGATTGTATATCAATTATCATTATCACAATGAGTAGTAGGAGCAACATTCTTTGGGAGGGATACCTTTTTGTCTTTGCTTCTCTGTCTTTTCTTTTTCTTCTTCACATTAAGTATGGGTTTAATCTTCTTTTTGGAGCTCCTTATTAATGAGATTTGTAGAATAGGAGGCTCCTCCTCGTTACCTGATTCATCATAAGAAATAATAGGAGGATATTGGGAAATATCTTCCCTTTCATTAGTATTCTCTGCATCTTCTATTTGTTTTCTTGACTTAAGGTAATTGGTAATATAAGGATTTTCAATGCAATTCATCGCACAATACATATAAATTTTCTCTATATCAAAATCAAGAAGTTTATCAAGATTAAATCATGTAAGATGCTTAGTTCTACATTTGATTTCTTCATAACCCAAAAGCAAGATAAGTTCATTATGATGTGCAAGGGAATCAAGTCATCACAATTTTTGGACACGATTCGATCATGAAACAATTCGCATTGGGTAATGAAATGACCACATTCATTGCAAAGTTCACAAGTACGGCTAAGAAATTTTAAATTTTCAGCACAATCATCTAGCATCTATAGCAACCATTTAATTTCTAAATACTTATGCCTCTTGCAGAATATATCTTCCCTATTTGGTATGTACTTGCAAACTCTATGCACTCCACAGATATCAACATGATTATATGAGATATTTTCATCATGACTAGTGCAATCATCATTAGTACCATGGATATTCAAAGGATTGACACTAACAATATTGCAAGCATGCTCATCATTCAAGTCTTCAGTGCCAAGCATTCTATGTAATTCTTCTTCTATTACTTGAGCACAATTTTCCTTTCCATCATTTTCACGAAAGATATTAAAAAGATGAAGCATATGAGGTAACCATAATTCCATTTTTTTGTAGTTTTCTTTTATAAACTAAACTAGTGATAAAACAAGAAACTAAAAGATTCGATTGCAAGATCTAAAGATATACCTTCAAGCACTAACCTCCCCGGCAATGGCGCCAGAAAAGAGCTTGATGTCTACTACACAACCTTCTTCTTGTAGACGTTGTTGGGCCTCCAAGTGCAGAGGTTTGTAGGACAGTAGCAAATTTCCCTCAAGTGGATGACCTAAGGTTTATCAATCCGTGGGAGGCGTAGGATGAAGATGGTCTCTCTCAAGCAACCCTGCAACCAAATAACAAAGAGTCTCTTATGTCCCCAACACACCCCAATACAATGGTAAATTGTATATGTGCACTAGTTCGGCGACGAGATGGTGATACAAGTGCAATATTGATGGTAGATAAAGGTTTTTGTATTATGAAAATATAAAAACAGCAAGGTAGCAAGTGGTAAACGTGAGCATAAACGGTGTTGCAATGATAGGAAACAAAGCCTAGGTTCATACTTTCACAAGTGCACGTTCTCTCAACAAGGATAACATAATTGGATCATATTACTAGCCCTCAACATGCAACAAAGAGTCACTCCAAATAGGGATGGCAATGGGTCGGGTTTGGGGCGGGTGGAGCTGGTCCAAATCCAACCCATGACCCATATTCCTACCATCTACCCATCCACCAAAGTATCCATGGGTACAACTTGTGCCCATGCCCAAACCCATCGGATATCCAGATACCCATGGAGCTCCATGGGCATAGAAAAATCAGCATGAAGCCTTGCCAAATATCAAATTAACTCATCGTCGTTCATTCACAAATGACAACATAAGGTATAAGCATAAGTAGGCAGCAAGTACACTATTTAAACATTGTGCACACACAGAATGACAACTCAAATAGTTGATAGTAAAAAACTTGTCTTCAAGCTATGGAGGGAGCTGGACTGCTGGAGACTCGGGATGATTGGGCATTGACTAAATTAGGTTTAAGTAATTAGGTTAGTGGGGTTGTGGGGGATCAGTGAACATGGGCCGTGGCTCTGGGCTTTGACCTTCTATGACCGCGACCACTTGGGGTTGGACGTGTGCTTAGTCCAGTTTGACTGGCATATGGCCCCACCTGTCATACGGGTATCCATTGGATATCCATGGAGCAGAAATTATATACATGCCCAACCCAGCTATTCGCGGGTACCCAAATCCACAAATCCATGGGCAGAAATGCACTCTATACCCTTGCCCAACCGGGTCGGGTATCCGTGGATATCCGGATCCATGGATAAAATTGCCATCCCTAACTCCAAAGTCACTAATAGCGGAGAACAAACGAAGAGATTATGGTAGGGTACGAAACCACCTCAAATTTATTCTTTCTGATCGATCTATTCAAGAGTCTGTAGTAATGTTCAATCTATCATAGAGTTTGTACTAGAATAACACCTTAAGACACAAATCAACCAAAACCCTAATGTCACCTAGATACTCCATTGTCACCTCAAGTATCCGTGGGCATGATTATACGATATGCATCACACAATCTCAGAAACATCTATTTAACCAACACATATAACTTCAAAGAGTGCCCCAAAGTTTCTACCGGAAAGTCAAGACGAAAATGTGTGCCAACCCAGATGCATAGATTCCCAAGGTCACGGAACCCGCAAGTTGATCACCAAAACATACATCAAGTAGATCACATGATATCCCATTGTCACCACAGATAAGCACGTGCAAGACATACATCAAGTGTTCTCAAATCCTTAAAGACTCAATCTGATAAGATAAATTCAAAGGGAAAACTCAATCCATTACAAGAGAGTAGAGGGGGAGAAGCATCATAAGATCCAACTAGAATAGCAAAGCTCACGATACATCAAGATCTAGCCATCTCAAGAACATGAAAGAGAGATATCAAACACATAGCTACTGATACATACCCTCAGCCCCGAGGGTGGACTACTCCCTCCTCATCGTGGAGAGCGCCGGGATGATGAAGATAGCCACCGGAGAGGGAACCCCCCCTTCGGCAGGGTGCCAGAACAAGTCTGGATTGGTTTTCGGTGGCAACAGAGGCTTTCAGTGGCGGAACTCCCAGTCTAGGTTATTTTCCAGAGGTTTCAGTATATATAGAAGGTGTTAGTGTCGGGCCAAGTAAAGGGGGGCTACGGGCTGTCCACGAGGCAGGGGGCATGCCCAGCAGGGGGGGCACACCCCCCACCCTCGTGGGCAGCCCGTGGGTCCTCTCGTCCCCCTCCAGCACTCCATGGGCTTCTTCTGGTCTGTTGACGCTCAAAAGTGGCACAATCGTAAAAGTTGCTTTAATCTATGTCTAGATTACTTCAAACTTATGATTGGAAGTCACCATGAGATGGCTTTCGTTGAGAAGATCAAGATGGATATGAAAGTGGTCTAAAACGGAGTCCGGATACAAAAGTTATGACAAGTTCGGAGATGCTCATGGTGACACCAGATTAAAGAATGGCTTGCAACCCAATTAAGAGGACTTCAAATAGAAAAGGTTTCAACATGAAAGTTGTGCGTCTCGTCGAAACGGTCGGTTTTGATATAAAAATCTTCCCAATACGAGTTCGTATGCAAAAGTTACAGCCATCCGAACACAGCCCTGTCACAGAGCCATAAGTGGCGCGCCCCACCAGCCACGTGTCTGATGGGTAACGCGAATAACAGCCTGTATTACGTGACCGTTTTGGTCTAGGAGATAGCTTCAAATCGAAAAATGTTCAACATGAAAGTTGTTCGCCTCGTCGAAACGGTCAAGATTGCTTTTGGGCTCTTTTCCATCCGAGATCGTTTACCACCTCAAAATTTACCCGCAAGGTACAGCCAGTTTAAACCGAACAGTTTAGGAAAGTTCGGACAAAACCAATCCGAATTTGGCTAGGGTTTTGGACGTGAATCCAAGCCTTTTCCTTACACGGGAAGTCCAGCCGCCTCTTATATACCTAAGGGGTGACGGCCGATTGAACAACACACAATCGATCAATTCATCTATCACTTTTTATCTTTTATCTTTTCTCCTTAACCCTAGTTCTTCTCCTTCCTCGTTCTTCGTCTGTTCTTCTTGTTGCAGGGCGGCGAACCTCGAGGCCCTAGGGGCGATCAGGTCGACCTAGGGCAGCCCATAGCCGCCGCGCGTCCAGACGGGGTCCCTCCCGGACGTGTGGGGTTTCGGGTCTTCAAAAGCGCCCGCCGGATTGCTTACGTACCGTGCTTCCGGACGGGTCTCCTTCGACGTGAGCTGCGGTGCATCACCCCCGGCGTCGGAGGTACACGGTGACGTGTTCGTGTGCGAACACACTTTTTGGCGACTCCGCTGGGGACAAAGCTTTGAGCGGTCTCCGGCCTGTTCTTCCTACGAAGAGATCGTCATCTAGGGTTTGCAATATACAAAGGTAATATGAATAGCCAACCCCCTTATGTAGATGCAAATAATTCATATGGTGTTACTAGATCGTTCAATGAATATACTCTATCGGCCAGCCCTGGTTTTTTCAATCATGGCATCTAACTACGTGCAAGGGCCGATTCAAAGTAATTTACACGGTTCAATTTCTTATGATATTAGTAACATGCAATATATGTATTCCAACTCACATGCATCGGCAACCCAGCAAATTCATATGCCGATGAGCAACATGATGAGTTCGGTTAACCAATTTGAAACACCCCAAGTTAGAACTTCCAATAGCATACAAGAAAGTGTTTCACCCTTTTATTCATCAGCAACTAATTTGCAACATGTTAATCCAAACATGCTGGTGGATAGGGGAATTGGCCATGCTACTAGTAGTTATTTGGCCAATTACCCTCAAACATCATATGCTACACCTCATGCTACTAGTTTTTTGGCACCATACGCAACTGTTGATGTCCATAATTCGGCTACGCACCTTAATGGTCATGGCCGAATAAGTGAAACTTCTGCAGGAGCAAAAATGCCTTCACCTACTACCGTGGCATATCATGTCCCCCCTACACAATTACAGGATTTCGGCAACATCTCATTGCCGAAAGAGTCTAAAAGCATTGGGGGGCAACCATATCCAGACTGGGTAATTGAGAACAAGCTTACATTCTCTTGGGATTTGTGCAACTCTATTCGTCAGGAACTAATAGAAGGCGGGAAGCCTCATGATTTTGCTGCTGTAAAAGCTAGAGTTGTGCAAATGATGCAGTTGCCCAGTGCTGTACCATCCAGTGTACCACCTAAACAATCGCAAAGTTTCGGCACCTCATTGCCGAAAGAGTCTCAAAGTATTGGGGGGCAATCTCATGATGAGTGGATGGAAATTGAGATGAAAAAGTTTAAAGCTCGCCAAGCTGAGATGTGGGCTAAAATTAGACGAGAGCGAGAAGCCTTGCAAATTCAAAAAGATAAAGTTGTTGATTCAGGTAACAAAGAAAATTCGGTTATTAGAAAAGACGGATCAAGTAGTATATATTCTGAGTCCATCAAATCCAAAGAGGTAAGCATTATTGAGAAAGGGTATGGAAAGCATAGCAAAACAGTCATACTTGATTTTTTCGAAGTCAATGGAACCTACTTCCTGCCCTATGAGTTCCGTGTCATAGAAATTGACAAGCCTCAAGGACAAGAACAAGTAGCCGAACAAAGTTCGGCTGACATGGACCTTCAAAGCAATGATGCACGAAATCAAGAAAAAGATGATGAAAAGGTGTTGGGGAGCCATCCAAAGACAGAGCAAGATGTTCTTCAAGTGACACCACCATCATGTTCTCCCAACATATTTGAAGAGGTATGCATAGAGAGTAAGTTACCTATTTTCAGATTTGGTCGCGACTTCATTATTGATGCATCTATAAGAAATATTCTCATAAGTAATTTTGAAAGACCAATGAAGAAGGGTAATTTACTTGTTAGCAATAAACTTGTTATGGAACATATCGGTCAACCCATTACGCCATTTATAAAGACCGATATTGACTTATTGTTACAGCCAAAGCTTTCCCCGTTGCTTTATGTAAAGTTCATGTCTAGTTGGGTAGCTTGCTTATTTCGTACTTGGCTTGCACTTGGTCTCAACTGAGACATGTATGTTCTAAATATCTTCGTTTCAGAAATTTAAAGCCAAGGTTAAATTCTATTGAGAAAACAGATGCTAATATAATATCTTATCCAAAGACATCGGAGATAGAGTGGAAAAACAATGCATAGCCGAATGGGAAGACTACAAATCTGAACCATTCGTTTGCTTATCTCCAAAGCCGTTCAAACAGCAAGATCGGCTAGAGAATAAAAAGTTTACCTTCAATTCAAGCATGTGTGATCAAATATTTGATTTGTTGCTGAAAAATAATTACATAAGAATTCTTGATCACCATGTCAATCTATCAATTCAAGGATGAATGTATTGTAGGTTGCATCATTCGTTCAAACATAATTTTGAGGATTGCAATATGTTTCGTCAAATAGTTAAATCGGCCATTGAAAAAGGACGATTGAAATTTGCTGAAACACCAAGAGATGACCATTCTATTCCGATTGGTCCCGATGGCAGAAAGTTTTTGCATCGGCTGCTTCAAGCCGATCCATTTAAAGAGAAGATAAAAACTGCAGGTGATGGGATCAAGCTTTCAAGTAAAGAAGTTGTTGAAGAGCATAATGAACATAATCTTGAGGGCGATAATTCCATCGAATCTACAATGGAGACGCCAAGGACTGGGGGGCAACAAGCAAATCCAATGATCGATGAAAGCAAACCAAAAGAAAGCAAAGGCCAAAATAAGCGCAAGTGTAAGACATCAAAAATCACTTTCGCTGAACTATTGGATAAGTATCAAAAGAAGAGTGAAGAGAAGAATGCTTATCGGCCAAATCATGCAAAGAAACCAAGATCACCCCCAAGGCGCAAGTATGAGGATCGGTATTGGCAAAGTGACAATTTTTATGCCACATATTCATATCCTTATTTTGGGCCGCCAATGCCAATGCCGTGGATGCCTCCCTATGCTCAAGTAGATCCATATCCATCATGGGACAGGTATGATACAAGGGCGCATTCTCCATCTTATTTTAGACCATCTCACCAATATTATGCAGCTCCGAGAAGATCAACATTTGAACAATCACATGTTAAAGACCGTTTCAATCATAAGGAATCGGTCCGGAGCTCAAGGAAGAAGAAAGACGTGGTCAAGCAAGTTTACCGTGTTAAAAGAGATGGTTGTAAGAGTGCAACTTCAGATTTGATCTCAAATGAAAAAGAGCCAATTAAAGTGTTGACATTGGCTACTAAAGGCAATGAGATGAAGCAACCAATTATTGAGAGTCAAAGTGCCAAATCTGAAGAAAAGAAGTTGAGAGTGCACAAGGCCAAAAAAGGATTGCCATTGGCCAAGACAAAATCGCAGCCGAGGTGCCCACTCGGCTTATCATATTGGCAAAAGAAGAAATTACAAAAACTTAGTGCACAAGAACTTGAAGAAAGAAACATGGCATGGGTTCCCAAAGGAAGTGCTCAAAATAAGAATTATGTGCAAGCTTCCATTACAAGAAGTGCGGCAAAGGTGAAGAAGGAAAAGAGTGAAAACTATGAAGGACCAAGCCGAAGATTTCAGCATCTTCGGTCTACACGTTATCCATATTCTTCAACTATGCCATCAACGCCTGTGCCATGTAATTCGTCATCAGGTATGATTGGTAACCCTTAATGGGCTTATTTTAATCCATGGATGCCATATAATTTCTTACATCATGAAAGGGTATTACCAAGTCACTATACATTTGATTAGCTACAAGTTTGTTGCTGATCCAAAGGGCCAAAATACTTGATTTGTCATTTCATTTGTTTATTTCGGCTATATGTGATTTGAATGATGTCTACATGGTAATGGCCGATATTTATCTATCGTCCTAAGAATATGTCAATGCATGGCCGGTGTAGTATTCTAGCATCGTCCTTAGTTCGAATGGAGAGCGAGACAAAGTATGTGCTCATGAAAATTCATATATATGCTTATATTATGATTGAATTGAGTTGAAACATCATGAACGATGCCATTAAGTATACGTTGCATAGACCAATTCATAGTGCAGAATTAGCTAGTGGGCTTATACTTTGTTTGGATATGATTTGGCTTATGCATCTTTGAGATCTATAAGAGGCCAAATCATAGCTGATTTTATTACTGAACATTGGTTTAATGACATGCATAATATTGATGTTAGCCTTGTCTCTCTAGTACTATGGAGATTATGTTTTGATGGTTCAATTCGTAGCAATGGCCAAAGTGTTGGTGTTGTTTATATATCTCCTTATGGTACTATTTTTTGAAGCCTCATGCCGCTTAGAATATTTTTATGCATGATTAATCAAAGCCGAATATGCATTGTTATTCGGATTGACTCTTTTACTTCCTATAGGTGCTATACATATTGAGGCTTTCGGTGATTCGTTATGAGTAGTGCAACAAACATCCAAGGGTTATCAATATTTTGACGAATCACTTATAGTTTATCTTGAGATATGTCTAGATGCAAAATTTACTTTGGGTTGCTTTAAAATTGTTCTTATATTTAGACATGACAATTCAAAAGAGTTGGCACAGCAAGCATCCGGCTACTACGTTAATCATGGTGTATTGCATTTCTTTCAATAGCCGATGCTTCGTCTCGTCAACATAGGTAAGGCCGAACCAAAGTTCACAGCTTCGGCCACTAATGAATTTTGATGCAGGTGATAGTAAGGATTGGAGAGAGTTTATTATTGATTATCTACAAAATCCTAGCAAAAGGGGCAACAATATGGTTCGGAGGATGACCTTGAGATACATATCTATGGAACTTTATCATCGGATTGTTAATGAAGTTGAGAAGGTTTCACCCAAGTTTGCATCAAGGGTTCAAGAACAATAATGGCCGATATATAATTATCGTCCTAAGCATATAAATGGTCGATGGGGTGTTGACATCGTCCTTAGAACCAAGATGGTACAAATTATTTTTCGGCACGCTTGCTTTGCCGAAAAACAGGGGGGCATGTGTTGACGCTCAAAAGTGGCACAATCGTAAAAGTTGCTTTAATCTATGTCAAGATTACTTCAAACTTATGATTGGAAGTCACCATGAGATGGATTTCTTTGAGAAGATCAAGATGGATATGAAAGTGGACTAAAACGGAGTCCGGATACAAAAGTTATGACAAGTTCAGAGATGCTCATGGTGACACCAGATTAAATAATGGCCTGAAACCCAATTAAGAAGACTTCAAATGGAAAAACTTTCAACATAAAAGTTGTGCGTCTCGTCGAAGCGGTCGATTTTGATATAAAAATCGTCCCAGTCCGAGTTCGTATGCAAAAATTACAGCCATCCGAACACAGCCCTGTCACAGAGCCATAAGTGGCGCGCCCCACCAGCCACGTGTCTGATGGGTAGCGCGAATAACAGTCTGTATTGCGTGACCGTTTTGGCCTATAAGATGGCTTCAAATCGAAAAATGTTCAACATGAAAGTTGTTCGCCTTGTCGAAACGGTCAAGATTGCTTTTGGGCTCTTTTCCGTCCGAGATCGTTTACCACCTCAAAATTTACCCGCAAGGTACAGCTAGTTTAAACCGAACAGTTTTAGAAAGTTCGGACAAAACCAATCCGAATTTGGCTAGGGTTTTGAACGTGAATCCAAGCCTTTTCGTTGCACGGGAAGTCCAGCCGCCTCTTATATACCTAAGGGGTGACGGCCGATTGAACAACACACAATCGATCAATTCATCTATCACTTTTTATCTTTTATCTTTTCTCCTTAACCCTAGTTCTTCTCCTTCCTCGTTCTTCGTTTGTTCTTCTTGTTGTAGGGCGGCGAACCTCGAGGCCCTAGGGGCGATCAGGTCGACCTAGGGCAGCCCATAGCCACCGCGCGTCCAGACGGGGTCCCTCCCGGACGTGTGGGGTTTCGGGTCTTCAAAAGCGCCCGCCGGATTGCTTGCGTACCGTGCTTCCGGACGGGTCTCCTTCGACGTGAGCTGCGGTGCATCACCCCCGGCGTCGGAGGTACACGGTGACGTGTTCGTGTGCGAACATGGTCCAAAAACAATCTCTGTTGATTTTCAGTTCAATTGGGCTCCGTTTGATATTCCTTTTCTGCAAAACCCTAAAACAGGAGAAAAACATAAACTGGCACTGGGCTCTGGGTTAATAGATTAGTCCCAAAAATAATATAAAAGTGTATAATAAAGCCCATAAAACATCCTAGAAGGATAATATAATAGCATGGAACAATGAAAAATTATAGATACGTTGGAGACGTATCAGCTTCCGTTCTTAATTGCTCAACAATGAGGTTGTTGGAGATAAGGATGAACGAGGGAAGGCCTTGTCTGCAAATGTGGAGAGGGGTGCGGGTATCTTTTATTTTAATTTCCATCAGTCAGATATAGATCGGACGGTCTATATTGCAAGATGGCACGCGTACCATCATCACCAACTCGGTTTTTTATAAGAAAAGAAATATAAGTATGGAGATACAAACGTATTATCGATACTTGTTTCCGTAAACTAGCATCTACATTCTATTCAACGCCTCAGCATGTGAGGCCTTAGCACAATGACTTCTCGACTGTGTAAAACAAAGGTTTTCCCGTCACCGATAAGGAGGGGGTGACGACGGCGCGCTTTTTGGCTTGCTCTAGTCCCAGTAGTCATACTAGGTGGTCTAAGCACGTGTAGATTTATTCTTTTTCACGTCTCGTGTTCGCCGTACTGCCACAACTGTTGATGAATAGACGGTAAGTTATTGATGGGGAAACCCTTGTTGAGCGTATTTGCGAGAGAGAGAGAGAGAGAGAGAGAGAGAGAGAGAGAGAGAGAGAGAGAGAGAGAGAGACAGTGTGCGTGTATGATATGTCTAGAGACTGAGGCAATGATAACAGATTCTGTGTGTCTATGTGTGTGGAGGATAGAGAGAGACATGTACATGGGGCTTTGTGTTGTGTAACGTGGAGACACATATACATAATTAGAGAGTGAGTGTGCGAGATACACATGCGGACATGGGGAGAGATGAGGATCCAGATTAATGGGTGTTTGTGTGTGTCTGTGTGTGTTTGTGCGCGCGTTTGTGTGTGAGAGGGAGTGTGTGTATGTGAAGTAGAGAGACCACTAATGAAGTAAACCTAGTATAAGGGAAGGGGAATGGTGTGACATGTGTAGTAACGAGATAGCATGGGTGCGGGCGGGGGGAGCAGACTATTTGGAAGAGACATCAATTTTGTGTGGAAGAGGGTGTGAGAGCGAGCGAGAGAGAGAGAGAGAGAGAGAGAGAGAGAGAGCTAGCGACGGAGAGAGGGAGAGAGATAAAGAGAGGGGCGAGAGAGGGGGCGTTTGTGTCCATAAATGGCGTATAGATAGGGAGACAATATTGATGTTGTTTGAAATTGGCCTATGTACGGAGACGCAAGGGAAGCGAGTCATCGTGTGTGTGATAGGGACTTCATGAGAGATCTAGAATAGATGGTGTAGAGAACAATGTGCGAGATCGAGAACGATGATACATTAGGGAGCTATGGAAAGAGTCACGACATATATGTATACAGGAAGGAGCTGGGGCGGGTCCGCATGTGGGAGAGATAGAAAGAGGAGAGTGGTCCGCAAGGAGACAAAGTGTGCTTGTTTTGCAGTGGGGGTGGTGTGTGAGGTGAGTGTGCGAGAACCACAAAACTAGGGAGATAGACGTTTGGGGGCAAAGTTTTGTGTGTATGGGAAAGATACACTCTACATAGTGCGTGTGCTTGGGAAAGAGAGATGCCGGGTGACATAGCTAGAGAGTGGGGGAAGAGATGTGTGCATTCCCAAGAGACAAAGTGATAGAGACCTATATTGGGGTCCGGACTTTAGAAGAGAGAGGGGTGTAATGTGCTCGTGTGTTGGTGTTTAGGGGAGAGAACGACTTCTCTGTGTGTGGGGGGCGATGAAGGGGGGGGTTGGCTTCAGATAAAGAGTGAGGTGTCTATATTTGAGGGAATTTACCGTAATTGAGATATACATGGTCAATAGTGTGTGCACTCAAGGTTGATCAATTTGTTTCACAGTTTGGACTATGAGATAACGATACTTTTAAACATGCGTGATATACTTTGATGTGCCAGAATTACAAACCTAAGATTGGAATTTTGGAATTCGACTCCATCATTAGCTTTTGTAATTCATTTGAACGGAGGTACATTTTTAAGCCAGGATTTCGTGATTTCAAATTCATATATCAAACCTAGAGATATACACATACGGGCATGTTCAAACTTTATAATCATCCACTTTATTCATACACATACACATTTTTGCTTTTGTCATCATATTTAGGATAAACACATTTGGAATTTCATTTGAATTGGACCATATGATGGTATTTGCTTGTAGTAGCTCAATGATCCATATTTGAATTGAATGGACAATCTAAGTTTAGAGTTGGAGACACTGATTTTCAAAACTTGCATTTTTTTGCATGCAAAACAAACAAATTCTCGGCCATGATATCATAGTCGGCCGTACGAGAGCAGAATATAATTTCAGGCGCCAAAAGCTTTCAAACTTCCCGCTCACATCGAAATATCTCGAGCCCGAAGGTTTAGCCCTGCGATATTCCTATTTTACCCCTGCCACATGAACGGAAAAGGGTTGCTTTGGTAACTCCATTGTTTTCCCCTCTTTGCCCCCAATATTCTTCCCCAAAGCCCCTCCCCTTCCCCTCCCCGGCCCCCCAACCATGTCAAGCCGCCGAATCTAGTCCTCCGCCGCAGCGGTGGACCTCACACCCTGACGGATCTACCTTCCGCACCTTGGAACCCCCAACTGCCAACTCACCACTTCACCGAAGCCACTTCAGCGACTGGCTTGTACACCGCTCCAGATCTCCTTGACCGCCATCATGGTCCACCGCACCAGATCTGCTTAACCGGCGCCCTTGTCCACCACAGTGTAGGCCCTTCACTGACTCCCTCGTGCGTCCCTTCGCTGGCCCTTCATACAAGCCCTCGTCCGCCGCAACAGATCCGCCTCACCGAAAGCATTGTACAACGCGCCCGCCGAAGCCTTTGTCCACTACACCGGACCCGCTCCACGGACGCCATATTCACCTCCACCGGCCCTGCTTTGTCGACGCCGCAGCCTCATCAGGTTATTTCAATCTGTACTCCTTCGGTTTTTCTCTTTATCGTGCAACTGTTCACTTACCACAGATGAGCTTTCTTGTATGTCGACAGGCGCCGCAACCATAGCACCGGAGCCGCTTCAGCGACGGTGACAGCTGTAACACCCCAAAAAAAAATTTTGGTTTGGGTTTTACCAAATGCTTTATTTGATTTAAAGGAGGTTATTGAATTTTTCCTTTGAGAGACCCTTCTTCCCAAATTTTTACTTCTGACAAATCTTTTTGAGCCCTTCTCAATTTTTGATTCTGGTTTTGAGGGTCTTTCAACTTGTGTTGGTTCAACACAATTACTTTTGGATCATTTTGCTATTTCTTTGTTTAGAAGAACTCTTTTAAATCCTTGGATTTATCCCTACCTATTCAAAAGAGTACCCTCTTGCCATGACCTTGGTGGGTAACTTTCTTCCAAAATCTTCTTCCCTATCTTGGGCCAAGCTAAGCTTCATTTCCAACAGGTTTCAACTTCTTATAGATTTTATTTCTATTTATTTAAACCACAAAATATTTTTCTGTCATTTATTTGGACCCTAGTGGTTTACAAAGGAACTACTAGTTTCCTTTTGAATCTTTGCTCCAAACAAGTTCCTAGGGCTAGTCCTTAGTAACCTCAACTCATATCCATCTAGACCTACTGGTCATCAGTTCAAAATTTTCAAAATATACTTGCTGCAAGTTTGGAGCAGATTTGTCATTTTTGGTGAAATTCATTCTTTCTTCCTTCCAAAAATTCTGAGGAAATTCATGCAGCCTCCAGATGCATCAAGAGACCCCCACACCAAGCCCCAGCTCAAGGAAAATTCCCCACATGCATCAAACATTTCATCAAACACCTTTCTTGCACTGTTTCTGTTGAGTTCAGAGTTCAGTGTCAAGCTTCAGTCTTCAGTGTCGTTTCTTCAGTCGCCGTCGCCCATCTCGCCAGTGACTCGCTTGGCCACTTGTGCACTGCTCCCTCTTCTTATCCGTGCGCCGCATGGTCGGTTGGCTGGACGCGGGCGTCGGTGCTGAGATGTCTCGTCGTCTCCGGCGAGTGCAGCGGCGACAGTACCGCCCGTGGCGGCCAACAGGGATGAGCCCTGCAACACGGCGCCGCTCCGCACCGCCCAAACCACCGGTGGCCTCCGCGTGTCCCTCTTCTCTCTCAGAACGCGCTGCAGAACCGTCGCCGTGGCCTGAGCAGCGCAGAGCGCGCTCTCTGCCGCCGACGAGCCCGTGATGCGCCGTTCCGTTGAAACAGCGGAGCAAGCAGGTTACGATCGAACTTAGACGCGGAATGGAACCAGTAGACCACACTGAAGATGCTCAGCCACCTAAACTACCTGTCCGACCCCTACCTCGCCGTAATCCCCCGCCGGAGATACTCCGTCCGCGGCACCTCCCTCGCCAGCCTATAAATAGAGCTCCAGAGGCGTTGTGAAGCCACCGCGCCCACCACACCTCTCCATAACCTCGCCAAAACCACTCAAGGGGCCTCGGGAGGGCCTTCTTCCCCGACTCCGGCCGCCCCGATCCGCTTCGGGCTCCGGCAAGTTCCGCTCTGGTGAGAGCATCCCAGCTCCTCAAACTCGGTCATCAGCCTCCTAGTCCACCACCTGGTCTAACCCAAGCTTTAATTCGTAGCCAGAAGCCCTGTCCGGTGAGATCCACCATCGCCCGACGCCGCCGTCCGCCGTCGAGGAAGTCGCCGTCGTTGTGGTGCCTCCCCTCGGTCGCTTCCACCACCCACCGACGCGGAAGAGTCTCCTGAACACGCCGGTACCTCTCCCTCCCTCTACCTCGCAGTAGTTCGCCGCCGGCGATCGCCGCAGGCCTCTGGCGCCGGCGACTCTGTTCCCCCCTTTTTAAACCTGACATGCGGGCCCCCCCTGTCAGCTTCCTATTCTTATTCGAACCGTTTTCTGAAAACACCTTCGGGCAAAGTGCGCTTTCCATTTGGTTCGGCGTATTTCCATCCGAAGCGTTTTCTGTTTATTCAAACTAAACCCTGGGTAGTTTCTGTTTTATTACAGACTAGCCCCTGGGTCTGTTTTCTTTATAACTTTTAAACTAAAAAGGATTTTTAGTTGATTCTTTTTCTGTCATCTTTATAATTCTGCCTAGTTTTTTATCATATTTATTTGAAAAATATTGGAACACTTCTTGTGCATGCACGTATTTACGTAGTATTCGGTTTCTTTTATACCGTAGATACCGACGGAGGTGACGGAGCCGCAAACCTCGCCGAACTAGACTCCGACTACTCCGAACCAGGCAAGCATGTTTGAACTTTTGATATGACGAATGTTTTTCATGTTTGCTTGAGAGGCTTTTCTTATGGCATGTTTATATAGGCATTGTTGAATGTTATATTTCATGCATGGTAAGTGGCAAGTGAGATACAAACTTGATGAGACCGTGATATGGAGAGACAACCTAGTCATGTTGTGGCATGACAGGTTGTAAGCTGGTATTGTTGGAGCATGCCAGTTCTTTAACATCTGTTTAACTCCGGTGTCGACGTGGGTCAAGTCTCGACCCCGTTCAATTCTCTTTTTGTGCTGCCACATGTTTTCTTTAAAGAATGCGGTTTAGTAAGTTGCAAACCTCTTTCTCGGTACACACCAAATAGAGAGGCCGTGATGAAGGTTCCATGGCCCTGGATTAAAGCCGTCATCCGGTCAGGGGGCATGGGTGTTTCCGGTTGGGACCGAGAGGGGGGCACCCCTTAGAGCGCGCGAATATAAATTTGATCCCATGCTATTCGAGGAGTGGCCTCCCCGCCTCAGGAGTTTTATTGAACGTTGTCTAGGGTGATTCCTAGCAACGGAATGTGGAATGGGTGTGTACCGGTTAGATGTGTTTTCATCTGAAACATCGTGAACGGAATTAGTCTTTAGTGACTACCGAAATCCGTTGGCTGTGGTAAAGTACAAGCTCTGCAGAGTCAAAACCATTCGTGTAACCAAGTCCTTGGTCGAGGATGTTGGTTAGCTGATCCGTGTCAGTCTCAGTGTCAGGGTAAACCCGGTGGAATGATACTTCTGTGAATTGACTAACTTGTTTACCTTTATGTGCTGAGTATTTCCTTAGGATGGTACTACCTCCAGGAACTACTCGAATATTTACTTTTGATATAAGCCCTTTATGTGATGTCGCTCAGACGTCCGACTGTGGCACTCTTGTCATTTACTTTTGATATAAGCCCTTTATGTGATGTCGCTCAGACGTCCGACTGTGGCACTCTTGTCATTTACTTTTGATATAAGCCCTTTATGTGATGTCGCTCAGACGTCCGACTGTGGCATTCTTGTTATTTACTTTTGATATAAGCCCTTTATGCGATGTCGCTCAGACGTCCGACTGTGGCATTCTTGTTATTTACCTTTGATATAAGCCCTTTCTGCGGTGTCGCCCCGACGCCCGACTGCGGCATGTGGTTCTATTTTACCTTTCGAGGCGTCGCTTCAGACACCCGATCGGTCTTTAGCTGTTCTTATCTATTGTAGTGCCAATTGAATTACTCACGTGTGCATTATTGCTCGTATGCATCATGTTTGCATTTGTTATATCTTATGTCCGAACTGTCTTGCGAGTACATTCAAAGTACTCACCTGGCTTGTTGATTTGGCCAGATGTTGATGAAGGCGATCTTATGGATGAAGAGTTCGATAGCGAGTCCGACGCCTAGAGGAGTCCCAGTCAGTCCCTTGCGATCCTGGAGTTGGTCACTTGTATTATATACGTTTCCGCCACCATAAATAAATCATCAAGCCTCACTCCGACGCTTGATGAGTGTAAGATATTGGAGTCACACCACCCACATCACTGTGATATATCCACTACCACTATATCCACGAGTTAGTAGTTACGCCACCATTTCCAGTTGTGTCATATCCGCCTCTATGTATAATATTGGCGTGCTTGTAATAAATTGTTGAGCAGCTTCAGCTCAACCCTGTATAATATTTAGCACTTCTGGAATTCTGTATCAAGGATTTGTCTGCCAGTATGGAGGATTTCTCTATACTAGCTTGATGAAAGGGGCGATTTTTCAATAAATGTTTTATTGGAAAACCGGTCCTGACAACCTTGGTATCAGAGCCAGGCTGACTGTAGGAAGCCACTAGGTGCGCTCGCTAATCGGTTATTAGCGTAATAGGTGTTGTTTTAGCATATTACAATTGTAGCAATTTTTCTGTTAGTCATCATAAATTTATGATTTGACTATCTGGAATTTTTGTCTACTTTTGTAGATGGCCGGCCGCGACTGCGAATCACAGGTGTTCGCCAACGTGCCTGAGGGGTTTATCAAACTCCTCGCCTCCATCGTCAAGATCGCGATCGGGCCATCGACTCGTCCAGAGTTCACACTCTACGAGCACAAAATCAGCGACAGCGTGTCTATGCACCAAGCTGCGGTGCAATTCAAGGGAGGGCGTTCTGAATTACGCCGCTTCCGATTTGTTGGGAGGGCCATGCCTACAGAGAAGCATGCCATGCAGATGGCGGCCCGTGAGGCAATAGCGCGTCTCCGGGATGCTCTTCCTTCAATGAAGGCTCGTCGCTACCGCTACCTCCCCTGCCACGTGCCGTACACTTGTCACTATGCATTCGCTTGTACTAGGGGAGAACGAGATGATGCTATTGAGATGCTTGTTGAGTATCTCAAGGCTCTTGAGGCAGCTTTTGATAACCTCGTGGACGACTTGGTGGCTGCCCGTATGGATTCAGTTCAGGGCTGTGTTGCCAACAGGAGGGAGCTGCTCCATACAGCACCACCACTGTCATTCATCTCGTCCTCGTCATCCTATGCACCTGCCATCCGAGCCACCGCTCGCCGCCTACCTACCACTGAGGAGTTTGACCAAGTCATTGCTCCTACCCCAGTTCGTGCTGCACTGCCTACCACTCCCATTTCAACCGCACGACCTAGTACCCCGCGCCTGGAGCCTATTAGTGAGGAAGAAGTTGAGTCCCCAGCAGCACTGGGACTTACCCTCGGCAGGTCGAAGGAAGTATTTACCATCTCCGACTGAGTGCGCCGAGCAGCCGTGCGATGTACCTGCTTGTATGATATGTTTTATATGTACGTAGGCTTGGTGAGAAGTAGTTTGTGTGCGCATCATGTAGGAACTGGAGAAGTGCACTAGCCTAAATAACAGGTCAGGAATGTGTACACACATCCTGAGTGAGTATTGTATAATTATGGCTTGCTTGTAAGATATTGAGCGGTCCTTCTCCTTGCGCAATCAAGTGTTTTCTTGAAAAATCTTGGAGTTTTAAAAATTTCTGCCTTCGCTATATTAATTGTTTTTACTACTCGGTTTTTCTCATGAGTTCTGCAAAATACCCCAGAGTGGAAAATGCATCGTCCCTGGACTCGTTCCATGCGAAGCCCTCCGGAAGAGAATAATGGTACCCAGGCAAGCAATGATTTCACACAGGGGCAGTCAAGTCAGCAGAACAGTGAAGCAGCACTTTCTCAAGTATGCCGCCTTTATGAGCAAAGCCAGCAGCAACATCAAGAAATGATGAACCATATTATCAACATGAGAAATCACCGTGAACCATACCAGCAGCATTCCAAGTTGGCTGAACTACAAAAGACGCGTCCCCCGACATTCTCCCACACGGATAAACCCCTTGAGGCTGATGACTGGCTTCGAGACATTGAGAGGAAATTAATTATCGCACAATGTTCAGACCGTGAGAAAGTACTTTATGCACCTCACTACCTTACTGGAGCAGCTGCATCGTGGTGGGAAAATTTTCTACATATGCACCCCAATGAAAACAACATCACCTGGGAAGAATTTAAGGAAAATTTTCGTGGGGCGCACATTCCCAGAAGTATTATGAAGATTAAGAAGAGAGAGTTTGATGACCTCAAGCAAAGAAGCATGTCAGTGACTGAGTACAATAGCCAGTTTACTCAACTATCTCGTTATGCCAATGAAGAACGTATGACTGAAAATAAAAAGATGGAAAAATTCCTAGACGGTCTGGCACCAGCACTTAAATGCCAACTGGTCGTACACACGTTTCCAGATTTCAAAACTCTTGTGGACAAAGCAATCACCTTGGAGAATGAACGTCGCAGCCTGGAGGATTTTCGCAAGCGCAAGCGGGACAAGACTTCTCAATCTCGCGACAACCGGAACAAGATTGATTCTCGGAAAAATGGGGTGAACAAATCCGCAATAAATGTTCCCCGTTCAAACAAGAATTTTCATGCAAGGGATAAAGATTTTACGTATCACCCGGGCGTTACATGCTTCGCTTGTGGAGAGGAAGGACACTATGCCAAGCAATGCCCAAAACCAAGAAACTCGACCCCCAAGACAAATAGTGGTGGAAATAATTCAGCCCCCAAGCGTAACAACTTCAATCCCAGCAACAATCACAAGAAGGGTCACGTGAACCATGTGACCAAGGAAGAAGCGCAAAATGCTCCGGATATCGTACTCGGTACGTTTCCTGTCAACACAATACCTGCCACGGTTTTGTTTGATTCTGGAGCTTCTCATTCGTTCATTTCAAAGAAATTTGCTTTGCAACATGGTTTTTCGATTCTCCCCTTGGAAAATTCTCTGACCATCAAGTCCCCCGGAATTAAGCAAATCACCCAAAGTTATTGCCAAGGTGTGGTCATTGAGCTTGAAGGATTAAAGTTTCAAGCAAACCTCATTGTATTGGAAAATAAGGGACTGGATGTTATCCTAGGGATGGACTGGTTAACCACCAACAAGGGATTTATCGATTGTTTCAATCGGACTGTGAGCATCACTCATCACCAAGGAAAGACGATAAAAATTGCAGCTCAAGTAAGACCAGTATCATTGCGACCAAGATTGAATAAGGTGGATATTTCAGATTTAAATGAAGTTCCAGTGGTATGTGAGTTTCCTGATGTATTTCCTGAAGAGCTACCAGGCATGCCACCAGATCGAGAAATAGAATTCACTATTGAACTAGCACCTGGAACCACTCCCATTTACAAGAAACCTTATAGAATGGCACCGTCCGAGTTGGTAGAATTGAAGAAGCAAATAAAAGAATTACTGGACAAAGGATTTATCCGGGCCAGCTCCTCACCTTGGGGTTCGCCAGTATTATTTGCCAAGAAAAAGGATGGGACACTGAGATTATGTATAGATTATCGAGCACTCAACATGGTTACCATCAAAAACAAATATCCGTTGCCACGGATCAATGATTTATTTGACCAGCTTGCACAAGCCAAGGTCTTCTCGAAGATTGATTTAAGATCGGGATATCATCAGTTAAAAGTACGGGCAGAAGATATCCCTAAAACAGCATTCACTTCCAGATACGGATTGTATGAATTTACAGTAATGCCGTTCGGACTGACGAACGCCCCCGCATATTTTGTTCACCTCATGAACAAAGTATTCATGAAGTTTATGGACAAATTTGTTGTGGTGTTCATTGACGATATTTTGGTATATTCTAAAACACCAGAAGAACATGCTGAACATCTCAGAATTGTACTGGGAGAATTAAGGAAGCATCAATTGTACGCCAAATTCAGCAAGTGTGAATTTTGGCTGAAACAGGTTGGTTTTCTGGGCCACGTGTTAACCCAAGAAGGTGTTGCCGTAGACCCAGAAAAAGTCAAGGCTGTACTCGACTGGAAACCACCAGCCAACGTAACCGACGTACGAAGCTTTCTGGGAATGGCTGGATATTACAGAAGATTTATTGAAGGATTCTCCACCGTAGCAAAGCCTATGACACAGCTACTCAAGAAGGATAAGAAATTTGTGTGGACTGAGGATTGCGAGAAAAGTTTCCAAGAACTCAAAAAGAGATTAACCACAGCACCAGTATTGGTCGTACCAGACATACACAAAAATTTTGAAGTATATTGCGACGCGTCCCGGAAAGGCCTCGGATGCGTATTAATGCAAGAAGGCAAAGTAGTCGCATATGCTTCTAGGCAACTGCGAAAGCATGAAGAGAACTATCCCACTCATGACTTGGAATTAGCAGCAGTTATTCATGCACTCAAAGAATGGAGGCACTTTTTGCTTGGAAACCGTTGTGAAATATATACAGACCATAAAAGCCTCCAATATATTTTCACACAACCAGAACTCAATTTGCGACAACGACGCTGGTTGGAACTAGTAAAAGACTATGATGTCGGCATTCACTACCATCCAGGAAAGGCAAATGTAGTGGCAGATGCTCTCAGCCGTAATCCAAACTCCAGCAACGACAGCTCACAAAACTTAAGACCAGAATTTCAAAGGGAGTTTGCCAAACTCAACATGATGTTGGTCACTGAAGGCTCTATATCAAATTTAGAAATACAACCCACCCTGATGGAACAAATTAAGAGAGCCCAGCATGGACACCCCAGCATCGAAGGCATAAAAAGAAAAGTGTGTATGGGCAAAGCCTCGGAATTTGTCGTAGACAGTGAGGGAATATTATGGTACGGAGACAGGCTTTGCGTGCCAAATATAGAAGACCTCAAACAGCAAATTTTGACCGAAGGCCATACCGCTCCATATTCCATCCACCCTGGAGGAACAAAAATGTACAAGGACATTCAGGAAAGATTTTGGTGGCACGGTATGAAGAGGGATATAGCCACATTCATTGCCTGTTGTGATTCATGCCAGCGCATTAAAGCCGAGCACCAAAAACCAGCAGGACTATTACAGCCAAACAAGATACCTGAATGGAAATGGGACGAGATTGGAATGGATTTTATTGTCGGACTACCACGGTCACAACACGGAAATGATGCCATATGGGTCATCACAGACAGGTTGACCAAGGTAGCACATTTTATTCCGGTAAAGACAACCTACACCACTCAGAAGCTTGCCAAGCTTTATCTCTCCCGTATTGTTTGTCTGCATGGAGTCCCAAAGACCATAATATCCGACAGAGGCACTCAATTCGTCTCTAAATTTTGGGATCATTTGCAACAAGCTCTGGGAACTCAACTAGTATTCAGCACGGCATATCACCCACAGACTGGAGGACAGACTGAGCGTATAAACCAAATTTTAGAGGACATGCTGAGAGCATGTGTTCTCACTTATGGAACCAGCTGGGAAGAAAGCTTACCATATGCCGAGTTCGCATACAACAACAGTTACCAATCCAGTCTACAGATGGCACCTTTTGAAGCTTTGTATGGGCGAAGATGCCGTACCCCACTAAATTGGTCAGAGACAGGAGACAGCAGTATCTTCGGCCCAGACATGCTCAAAGAAGCTGAGGAGAAGGTTAAATTAATCAAGGACCAACTCAAGACAGCCCAGAGCCGACAAAAGAGTTATTATGACCAGAAACATCGTGAAGTCAGTTTTGAACCCGGTGACTATGTGTATCTAAGAGTATCCCCTATGCGGGGCCTGCAGCGATTCAAAATCAAGGGAAAGCTAGCACCACGTTTTATTGGACCTTTCCGTGTGACTGCACGAAGAGGCGCAGTAGCCTACCAGCTAGACCTACCCAAAGAACTATCTGACGTCCATAACGTGTTCCATATATCACAACTGAGGAAGTGTGTAAGCAACCCAGAAAAGCGTGTATCTCATGAGAACATTGACGTGCAACCGGACCTCACATACAGGGAACGTCCAGTAAAAATATTGGAGGAGTCTGAAAGGAGGACCCGTCAGAAGACAATTAAATTCTTCAAGGTTCAGTGGAGCAACCACACCGAAGATGAAGCAACTTGGGAGAGAGAGGATTTTCTTCGAACAGAGTACCCACACCTATTTGAGGATCAGCCGGAATCTCGGGGACGAGATTTTTCCTAAGGGGGTGGGTGTTGTAACACCCCAAAAAAAATTTTGGTTTGGGTTTTACCAAATGCTTTATTTGATTTAAAGGAGGTTATTGAATTTTTCCTTTGAGAGACCCTTCTTCCCAAATTTTTACTTCTGACAAATCTTTTTGAGCCCTTCTCAATTTTTGATTCTGGTTTTGAGGGTCTTTCAACTTGTGTTGGTTCAACACAATTACTTTTGGATCATTTTGCTATTTCTTTGTTTAGAAGAACTCTTTTAAATCCTTGGATTTATCCCTACCTATTCAAAAGAGTACCCTCTTGCCATGACCTTGGTGGGTAACTTTCTTCCAAAATCTTCTTCCCTATCTTGGGCCAAGCTAAGCTTCATTTCCAACAGGTTTCAACTTCTTATAGATTTTATTTCTATTTATTTAAACCACAAAATATTTTTCTGTCATTTATTTGGACCCTAGTGGTTTACAAAGGAACTACTAGTTTCCTTTTGAATCTTTGCTCCAAACAAGTTCCTAGGGCTAGTCCTTAGTAACCTCAACTCATATCCATCTAGACCTACTGGTCATCAGTTCAAAATTTTCAAAATATACTTGCTGCAAGTTTGGAGCAGATTTGTCATTTTTGGTGAAATTCATTCTTTCTTCCTTCCAAAAATTCTGAGGAAATTCATGCAGCCTCCAGATGCATCAAGAGACCCCCACACCAAGCCCCAGCTCAAGGAAAATTCCCCACATGCATCAAACATTTCATCAAACACCTTTCTTGCACTGTTTCTGTTGAGTTCAGAGTTCAGTGTCAAGCTTCAGTCTTCAGTGTCGTTTCTTCAGTCGCCGTCGCCCATCTCGCCAGTGACTCGCTTGGCCACTTGTGCACTGCTCCCTCTTCTTATCCGTGCGCCGCATGGTCGGTTGGCTGGACGCGGGCGTCGGTGCTGAGCTGTCTCGTCGTCTCCGGCGAGTGCAGCGGCGACAGTACCGCCCGTGGCGGCCAACAGGGATGAGCCCTGCAACACGGCGCCGCTCCGCACCGCCCAAACCACCGGTGGCCTCCGCGTGTCCCTCTTCTCTCTCAGAACGCGCTGCAGAACCGTCGCCGTGGCCTGAGCAGCGCAGAGCGCGCTCTCTGCCGCCGACGAGCCCGTGATGCGCCGTTCCGTTGAAACAGCGGAGCAAGCAGGTTACGATCGAACTTAGACGCGGAATGGAACCAGTAGACCACACTGAAGATGCTCAGCCACCTAAACTACCTGTCCGACCCCTACCTCGCCGTAATCCCCCGCCGGAGATACTCCGTCCGCGGCACCTCCCTCGCCAGCCTATAAATAGAGCTCCAGAGGCGTTGTGAAGCCACCGCGCCCACCACACCTCTCCATAACCTCGCCAAAACCACTCAAGGGGCCTCGGGAGGGCCTTCTTCCCCGACTCCGGCCGCCCCGATCCGCTTCGGGCTCCGGCAAGTTCCGCTCTGGTGAGAGCATCCCAGCTCCTCAAACTCGGTCATCAGCCTCCTAGTCCACCACCTGGTCTAACCCAAGCTTTAATTCGTAGCCAGAAGCCCTGTCCGGTGAGATCCACCATCGCCCGACGCCGCCGTCCGCCGTCGAGGAAGTCGCCGTCGTTGTGGTGCCTCCCCTCGGTCGCTTCCACCACCCACCGACGCGGAAGAGTCTCCTGAACACGCCGGTACCTCTCCCTCCCTCTACCTCGCAGTAGTTCGCCGCCGGCGATCGCCGCAGGCCTCTGGCGCCGGCGACTCTGTTCCCCCCTTTTTAAACCTGACATGCGGGCCCCCCCTGTCAGCTTCCTATTCTTATTCGAACCGTTTTCTGAAAACACCTTCGGGCAAAGTGCGCTTTCCATTTGGTTTGGCGTATTTCCATCCGAAGCGTTTTCTGTTTATTCAAACTAAACCCTGGGTAGTTTCTGTTTTATTACAGACTAGCCCCTGGGTCTGTTTTCTTTATAACTTTTAAACTAAAAAGGATTTTTAGTTGATTCTTTTTCTGTCATCTTTATAATTCTGCCTAGTTTTTTATCATATTTATTTGAAAAATATTGGAACACTTCTTGTGCATGCACGTATTTACGTAGTATTCGGTTTCTTTTATACCGTAGATACCGACGGAGGTGACGGAGCCGCAAACCTCGCCGAACTAGACTCCGACTACTCCGAACCAGGCAAGCATGTTTGAACTTTTGATATGACGAATGTTTTTCATGTTTGCTTGAGAGGCTTTTCTTATGGCATGTTTATATAGGCATTGTTGAATGTTATATTTCATGCATGGTAAGTGGCAAGTGAGATACAAACTTGATGAGACCGTGATATGGAGAGACAACCTAGTCATGTTGTGGCATGACAGGTTGTAAGCTGGTATTGTTGGAGCATGCCAGTTCTTTAACATCTGTTTAACTCCGGTGTCGACGTGGGTCAAGTCTCGACCCCGTTCAATTCTCTTTTTGTGCTGCCACATGTTTTCTTTAAAGAATGCGGTTTAGTAAGTTGCAAACCTCTTTCTCGGTACACACCAAATAGAGAGGCCGTGATGAAGGTTCCATGGCCCTGGATTAAAGCCGTCATCCGGTCAGGGGGCATGGGTGTTTCCGGTTGGGACCGAGAGGGGGGCACCCCTTAGAGCGCGCGAATATAAATTTGATCCCATGCTATTCGAGGAGTGGCCTCCCCGCCTCAGGAGTTTTATTGAACGTTGTCTAGGGTGATTCCTAGCAACGGAATGTGGAATGGGTGTGTACCGGTTAGATGTGTTTTCATCTGAAACATCGTGAACGGAATTAGTCTTTAGTGACTACCGAAATCCGTTGGCTGTGGTAAAGTACAAGCTCTGCAGAGTCAAAACCATTCGTGTAACCAAGTCCTTGGTCGAGGATGTTGGTTAGCTGATCCGTGTCAGTCTCAGTGTCAGGGTAAACCCGGTGGAATGATACTTCTGTGAATTGACTAACTTGTTTACCTTTATGTGCTGAGTATTTCCTTAGGATGGTACTACCTCCAGGAACTACTCGAATATTTACTTTTGATATAAGCCCTTTATGTGATGTCGCTCAGACGTCCGACTGTGGCACTCTTGTCATTTACTTTTGATATAAGCCCTTTATGTGATGTCGCTCAGACGTCCGACTGTGGCACTCTTGTCATTTACTTTTGATATAAGCCCTTTATGTGATGTCGCTCAGACGTCCGACTGTGGCATTCTTGTTATTTACTTTTGATATAAGCCCTTTATGCGATGTCGCTCAGACGTCCGACTGTGGCATTCTTGTTATTTACCTTTGATATAAGCCCTTTCTGCGGTGTCGCCCCGACGCCCGACTGCGGCATGTGGTTCTATTTTACCTTTCGAGGCGTCGCTTCAGACACCCGATCGGTCTTTAGCTGTTCTTATCTATTGTAGTGCCAATTGAATTACTCACGTGTGCATTATTGCTCGTATGCATCATGTTTGCATTTGTTATATCTTATGTCCGAACTGTCTTGCGAGTACATTCAAAGTACTCACCTGGCTTGTTGATTTGGCCAGATGTTGATGAAGGCGATCTTATGGATGAAGAGTTCGATAGCGAGTCCGACGCCTAGAGGAGTCCCAGTCAGTCCCTTGCGATCCTGGAGTTGGTCACTTGTATTATATACGTTTCCGCCACCATAAATAAATCATCAAGCCTCACTCCGACGCTTGATGAGTGTAAGATATTGGAGTCACACCACCCACATCACTGTGATATATCCACTACCACTATATCCACGAGTTAGTAGTTACGCCACCATTTCCAGTTGTGTCATATCCGCCTCTATGTATAATATTGGCGTGCTTGTAATAAATTGTTGAGCAGCTTCAGCTCAACCCTGTATAATATTTAGCACTTCTGGAATTCTGTATCAAGGATTTGTCTGCCAGTATGGAGGATTTCTCTATACTAGCTTGATGAAAGGGGCGATTTTTCAATAAATGTTTTATTGGAAAACCGGTCCTGACAACAGCCGACCCAAACTCAACCGAAACACGAGCACCATCGACGATCCTTAGCTATCAAGTATGCCAACGATACACATACGCCGCCGAGAATCAGGTACTATTATCCAACCGCCGGCGCCTACGTTCACTTTCTTAGCATAAGCACCGCACCTTTGAATTTCTTGAGGGCATCATTCAGTTTTTCATGAGACGCGCTATTCTGCTCGCACCTGTAGGGCCATACTTCTGGCAGTGAACATGTTACATGTGCTAAATTACATACCAGTGCACATATAGTTAATATGCTTTAGTTTTGTCCTAAGTATTACTGCCTACTATTTTACTTCTTGCATGCTATATTTATGATAATGGTGTTGTTCTGATGCCACCTGTTGGTTTCATCAGACTGCTTCATGTTCTCTATGCTTAATTACACATCAGCAAACTAGCATGTGGTTTCGCTGATTTTTGTTTGTTTTACCCTACATTTTCTGATGCTACCTATTACATCACTGCTACGAGCCTCTGTTCATTACTTTTTTGTGTGTTCTTGACCTTCCCAAGTTGCATGACTAATTTGATGCTTCTATTAATTATGGAGCTGCCAACCCCATCAAGCAAAATATTTGTTCTTTTGGGGCTGGAACCTCGAACAAGCATAAAAATAGAGGGAAGCAGATATATTGTCGTGTATGCACACACCCTTCTTTCATTAGTTTAGATGAACCATTGATGATCAATTCGAACCAGTGCATGCGATTAAAATTAATTTTACCAAAATAGATGGTGCAGAATAAACTACAACAAGTAGATTTGCAACCACGGGATGCTGACGATATCTTCAAAGAACATTGCAACAGCAGCGAGGCTTCACAGCAACATATGGTAAGCCAGTGTGTTTTAGTACATGTGAAATGTAATGCGTGTGTGCTGCTTTCTTGGCTTGTGCCCTCAACCTGTAATCCTACAGAATAACAAATAGTTCAGTTGTCTGCTTTGCTGTATTGCTTGATTCGAATGCTTGTTTGTTACTTGTTACGCTATACCTGAGTTGGCCAATATGTCAGCAGTGCATGTTGTACTATCGTAAAGAAATGCATGCCTAGTTCATTTGAGTCCTTAACTTTTCCTCTGAACTTCATCACAAGACTGTCTTCGTAGTTTATATGAGGCCACACTGTTAAGTGCTTTCTCAGATTATTTCAACTGCTTAGATGCCTCGGCAACTTAAATATAGCGGTGGTACACTCCCTTTCAAGTTTCCATCTTACCATTTTAATTTCTTTTCAGCTGATGCTGCTTCGAACCATTTAAATATAGCTTGCCATGCTCGGCAATAATTCGTATGTCGTTTACCATGTAAGCTTACTGCCTGGATCATGCGATAACTATCTCTTACTTATGTCCAGCGGAAACCTCTCAGGATGCCGTTCACACTAGGACACAATGTACAACCCCAGAATCTATTTGTGGAAGCAGTGCGCCATCCATGTTACCAGATGGTAGCAGTTCAGAGGCAACACCGCCGAAGAGCAGTCTGAGCACAGATATTATAGTTCTTGAGGCTCTACTAGAAGCAGAAAGAGATGGTGTGGCTGCCATGAATGAGGTAATCTCGATCTTGAAGCTGGAAATTATGCAATTAGTTGCACGCATTAGGCAAGCAACCCAAGAATTGGAGGAAGTAAGAATGTTGCATTTGAAGATGGAGGAGGTCCTACTGCTTCTGCAATCTGAAGCCCAGGGTAATCCCAGTTCTTCTTTAGATGGCAGTTGAAATTGTCATTAGATTACTGTACTTGCATGTTGTGTCATGTCTCTGAATCGATTATGTTGTAAGACCCCCTATGTTGTCCATGTGTTGTAATGATCCGAATTTTTTAGGCAAGGTAATCCTCAGTACTTGTATGATTGACATAAGGTGAACTGTTTTTCGTGTGAGCATATTGTATTGGGTGAAATAACTGTTTGACTCAAAGTGTATCCAACCTACTGAATTCAAAGATCACGGCATTTCTAAATCATAATCATATATAAAGGTGGAATAAATATTTGTTGTGGTTTTGAAGAAATAAATAACAAAACGTAGAATTATCTGTGGATATTCGTAATCAAATAAAAATTGGATTTGGATTTAGTTGCCAGGGCCCAGGGCAAACGTGAATGCTAATTCTCCCAAGTTTTGAACAAAGCGGCTAAACACCCACTGTCATTTGTGGGCTGCCCGAAGCAAGTGTTTGCGAGATGGAAATTACTTTCTACCCCTGACACTTGACATCCTTATCGACCGGATTTACACTTTTGTCGATAGGGGTAGACTAGTAACTTCAATCAGACGTGACACGACGGCCTCTAAGCCCATTCAGACACGGTGGGCGCCAAACGTGGGCGGCAAAACACATTTGATTCAAGCTCGTCGGAAAGACATGTGTCTCTCCCTCCATTTCCCCATTCATCCACGGTGGGCGGCAAAACAAACTCTCCTCGTCCGAAATTGATGTAGGCTAATATTTTAAATAGGGGCAGATTGTAACTTCCCTCAGACGTGACACAACCGCCCTACCTGTCAGCCCCGTTCATACACCGTGGGCGCCAACCGTGGGCGGCAAAACACCCTCTCCTCGCCCGAAATCGTTACCGGCAAATATTTGGGAGATGCGAGATTACCGTCCTATCCCCAACTGACGTGATGTCCGAAATTTTAAACGAGGGATAAGTTCGTAACTTTGCCACATTTCAGACAAGCGCGTCCCAAAGTTTGAGATCCCCCCTCCCCCTCCATTTCCCCATTCATACACCGTCGGTGCCACGACAACCTCCCTAGTGCGGCCAGCCTCCTCCGTCCGCCACCCCATCCTCCACCTTGCCGGAGCTGCTACCCCTACCCCGTCGTCCACTGCAAGAGATGGACGTCTCTCATCCACGACGTCGGACAAGGATCCTTTCATCGCTTCGTCTCGCTTCATCGGTGCCGTCGTCCACTTTGTCGTTGCCGCTCCTACGACCGCCTCGTCCACGGAAACATGATTTATCCCCCAACCCGGTTGTCTGCCATCTAAAGTCTTCTTCCCCGCCGCCGACAGCCATCGCACCTGCAAGACCCTCAACGTATCAGCAGGGGCCTACACGGCATTGCAAGAGAGGTGATACTCTTCCATATGTGCTTAAGTTATTGATCTCACCCGGAAAATATATCTTAAATTGTTTACTGTACTTTTCTTGTCCGTACCAAATCGTAGTGGCTAGTTGAATGCAAACATTGGTTGCGAAGTAGCTTTATCCGGTTTACACCTTCAGATCCGCCATGTCACGGTCACTATACTCGTAAAGCTTATGGTTTCCCCCCTTTATATTCACTACCATCGTCGTAGGTGCTCCACTGCTTCGTGTCATGCTAGCACTACTCCTCAAGACCTCAACCCATCAAGCGAAACAACATGCCACTCATAATTCCAAAGCTTACGTGTTGAAATACGAATCTGATATGATGCTCATATTACTAAAATAGAAAACGTTCAATTGGTCACCTAATGTTCCTATATTCATTTCGAAAAGCATGTGCGCCACCCACTGGTCCAGCTAGTTCCACTTTCCTGATTTTACTCTTGATGCTTAGGGTTTTCCCCTTTTATCTACTCTACTATGATCTGCGTAGGTTCTTTCTGTCATACTAGCATTACTCCACCCTTCAAGCTAAACAACACAACACTCAAAATTCCTAATCTTAGTTGTTCAAATATGATTGTGATATGATATTGATATTAGTTAACAGACACATTTAATTGGTTAGCTAAAGGTCCCACTTGAGTTTCCAAATGCATGTCGCGACATATAGAGAGACGGCAGAATTGCATTTCTTTGTCACTTGTTGACTGTACTTTCTTGTCCATACCAAATCTTAGTTGTTATTTCAAAGCAAATATCGGTTAATAACTACCCTTTGTGCGGTTTGCAGCTTCAGATTTGCCATCCCACTGCCACGGTCAACACTATACTCATCATGCTTATGGTTTCCCCATTTTATGATGACCACGATCCGCCTATGTGGTTTGTGTCGTAATAGCACTGCTCCACCCATCGAGCTAAACAAGCTTAGTTGTACAAATTCAAATATGATATTATGCTGATATTAGTAAAACTGGGAGATGTTTAATTATTCAGCTAAATGTTCCTACTTTAGTTTCAAAATGCATGTGAGCCACATATGGAGAGACCGGAAGGAATAGTATTTCTCTGTGCGCTCTGGTTCATCATGGGTGGCCAACCAACATTGTATAGAAAGACTTGTAATATATTCAATCTGCTTGCTCTTCTACTCTTCTTTAAGATGATCCTCTTCTCATGCGGTCGACTGGTCAGGTCGAGTTATTCTCCCTTAGTATATTTTGAATCTGTCAGGTCAGGTCGACTTGTTCTTCTTTACTATATGTTGAAGCTGTCATCTGCGAAGTATCATCACTTCTGGAGCTCTCATATTTTGAGTAGTAGCCCACATTATATTAATGCGCACACCAAATTACAGCATGCATGGTACCTCTTAGAAGAATTGCAGAGATAGCACAAAGGGGTTTATAGGGAGGAAGTATTGGATTAGAATCACTTCTGCATTACAAAGATAATCTCACTTGTTTTTATGTTTTCATGCATGTCAGGTATTGAACATTATCAAAATGAATATGAGAATGGGCGCACGAGAGGAATATTCCAGAACAATCCACTGGCTAACAAACTTGGCATGGTGGAGGATGGCCTATCTTATTCACCCATCAAGGTGCATGCTCTAACTTGGCAAGGTTGTATTGGTCGCACATATTTTGCATCTGACCTCTTGCATTACTTCTACTTTGTTACACCATCTGCTTAGTTTAAGCATCATATATGAGTATATGCCATACCTATCCATTTTCTGTACCTATTCCATGTGTCGTCATACTATGTTTTCCCAGTCAAATGTTGTTCTTTCGTAATAGATGTCCAAAAGGAAGAGGGTGATTGCATATCCTCAAGGAGTACAAACTAGGTATTTGGAAAAGGTAGTGATACCTGTTAAATCAGATAGATCAGCAGCCACAGAAAACACAGACCCAACTGTAACAGACTTTACCCCTACTCCAGTGGCCAAACCCCTGTTAGAACTGCTGACAGCCCAGCGTCATGTACTGTCTATGATATCAATTCAAAATTTGAACTCCTAAATTTATGCATGTGCCTTACCTTCTCTCTTGTATGAAAACTAATTTCAGATGAATCTCCTTGCTCAAAGGATCATAGGATCTCACGACAATACTGGGCTCTGCATTGCTCTTATCAGTACCTCTTGCCCTTTGTCAACATACTTACACTCATTGCTGTTTGATTATGTAGCATCACTGTAAATGTTCGCTTCTTTATCCTCCCTTTGCTTGAAATTATAAGATCTATATTTACTCTTAGCTAAATGTAGAATTAACACAATAGTTATGAAGTTTTGGATTGCTCATGTAAGTACATGTTGTCATGTACTCCCTCTATATCGAATTAATTGTTGATCAATTGGATGTATTTAGAACTTAATAGTGCTAGATACATCCATTTGAGCGACAACTAATAACGGACGGTGGTGGTATTATTGTACATGCATCGTGAGATAGTTGATTGTCTAGCATTACTCTACATCTTATCTGCCCTGTCCTCCAATTTCTCCAAATTATCATATCTGCAATTACTCTTACCAAAATGTTGAATAAAGCCAATGCCACTTCACACGTTGATGTCCGCATTCCTCTTGTCAGTACCTTTTGCCTTGTAATGTTGTACTTAATTAATTGCTATTTGATTATGTATCATCAGTCTGCACCTGAGCTTCATTATCCTCTATTTCTTCGAATATTATTTGATCCATATTTACTCTTTGCAAAATGTAGAATAATGGCAATGCTTATAAAGAATTTTCTTTGGGGAATTTATTGAATTGTCTTTCCATCAACATGGAGAAGGGCTTTTTCCAGCCCGTGCTAACATGTAATGTAAGATCATCCTTCTCAAGCCTTCAAACTTTGTTCTAGTATAGATTTGGATAGGCATCATTTCATTTCCTCCACTGCTGTTTACATCTGATTGGATGTTTGCAACAACTGCCAGTTTTAAATTGTAGTTGTAAAAACATGTTCCTTATGCAGAACAGATCCATTTATTTGCTTATATAATTGTGAAACCTGTTACGTGTCTCCTTGTTTCTCTTTCAGAGTCGTATCTCTTATGCCAGGCAGAACTTTAGGAAAGATAGTGAGCCAAACCATCTTGAGGACAGCGAGATGACCCCAAGGTCATGTCTTGATGAAGACAGTGAGTTGAAGCTACTCACCAGCAGGTGTGAGACAACCTCTGTGCAGTCGCTGCCTCAATCTGTTCGACTTCTTTAGTCTCAACTTAAAGCGAAAAGGCTTTCTTCAGCTCAGCTTCGACTTGAAGTCAAAGATGTAATGAAGATGTCAGGGGACTGCCTTGCGCACTATGGTGCCATACAGCTAGGGATGAAGCATCTATCGTTGACAAAACTGAGGTCTCATCAACTTGTTCGGCTGCTTGCGGGGCCGGAGCTTGCTAGGTCTAGTGCCTTCTAAAGTGCTCTCAGTTTTGTATATTCTTTTGTCGGTGCGTTTATATGCACTGGTGGCGACCTTTGATGCCTAGTGTATGTAATCCGTGTTCATGTTGCGCTTTATTATCACCGATAGCGAACTTTGATTCCTAGTGGATGTAATATACCGTAATTTCTTTGTTGTATAGTCTAGGTTTATTCTTTGGTCGGTATGCTGTAATTTAGGCCGGAAGGTTCAGTGGATCTCAGTGTTGTCGGTCTTCAGGCTGGCCCATTACTCATATGGGCCAAAACGTGGGTCTATAATCATCTTGGGCCATTAGCAGGTCTAAACCTATAGTAGTTTCCCGCCTTTAACAGGCCATGGGCTACATATTTACTGTAGTGACACTGGGCTTCCTACAGGCCGTAGAAACAATGGGCCTTCTACGGGCCGTATCATCAATGGGCCTTAGACGGGCCGTATGATCGATTGGCCAAACATGGGCCAAAAACAGACCGCATTATGGCCGTAAACGGGCTAGAGTTGGAGTCTTCCATTCATGGGCCGACCATAACGGGCCGTCGTTAATAGGCCGTATTTGATGACACTATGAAAATGGCCCAACGTATTAACGGGTCACAAACGGGCCGACTGTAACCACGGGCTGAATTTGGCCCACAAGCATAAAATGGCAGTAATGGGCCATAAGTAACCGAATGTTGGAAATGAGCCCAAGAATAAATGGCCCTGAGAAGGCCGAAAGATAACATGGGCTGCAAACGGTCCAATGGATTAATGGGCTGTTAATGGGTATAAAGTGATACACTGTTCATTACGGGCCAGTTTCACCACGGGCCGTTAATGGGCCAAGAATAAATGAGCCTGGAGAAGGCCGAAAGATAACATGGGCTGCAAACGGCCCAATGGATTAATGGACCGTTAATGGGTATAATGTGATACATTGTTCATTACACATCAGTTTCACCACGGGCCGTTAATGGGCCAAGAGTTACAAAGGGCCTCATATGGGCCGAAAGACGTCATGGGTCATACATGGGCCGGAACTTAAAATGGGTTGGAATCATATTGGATGGCCCAGATGACGCTACTGGGCCTAATTCGGATAGGTCGTAACGGGCCCTGGGTTAGCGGGCTATAAATGGGCTATATGCGAACAGGCCGTTAACAGGCTTTCCGTGGGCCGGCCCCCCACCTTTTGACCAAGTCAAATGAGCCAGCCTTTTCACAGGAATGGGCCTCTGTTGGGCCGTGCCACGTGTCGACGTATCATAGGCGCTTTGGGTCCAATGAGTGGATGACATATGTCCCAACGGTGAGCCGACACGTGTTTCCTCCAGCCAATGATGATTTTACACGTGGAAAATCCCCATTGGTCGGGGCTGTTAACGGGTTATCGGATCCAAAACCGGACCCGATAGCTTAACATCGTTTCGTTATGGTGGATGCCATGTGTCGGTCACCCTTGACGAAAGCACTTATGTGACGCGCGATTTATCGTCATGGAAGTGGACACTTACGTGATGATAATTTTGGTAATGTCACGGAACACTTCTACGATAGCATAGGTATGACTATCTTGATTCTGTCATAAATTTGTCATGGATGTACATGCATGACAGAAAATGTGACCTACTGTGACAAACACGTATCATCACGGAAGTGTATTTTTTTGTAGTGGTAGCATGCTGACGGCGATCACATCGACTTTGGAACCATTTCCCACGCGCATCGTCACCTCGTCCTTAGCCAATCTTCGTTTAATCCGTAGCCCATGTTTCGAGTTACAAATATGAGCAACCGAACCAGTATCAAATACCCAAGCGCTACTACGAGCATTAACAAGGTACACATCAATAACATGTATATCAAATATACCTTTGTTCACTTTGCCATCATTCTTATCTGCCAAATACTTGGGGCAGTTCCGCTTCTAGTGACCAGTCCCTTTGCGGTAGAAGCACTCAGTTTCAGGCTTGGCTCCAGACTTGGGTTTATTCCCGGGAGTAGCAACTTGCTTGCTATTCTACTTGAAGTTCCCCTTCTTTCCCTTGCCCTTTTTCTTGAAACTAGTGGTCTTGTTAACCATCAACACTTGATGCTCCTTTTTGATTTCTACCTCCGCAGCTTTGAGCATAGTGAAGAGCTCGGGAGTTGTCTTCTCCATCCCTTGCATGTTATAGTTCATCACGAAGCCTTTGTAGCTTGGTGGCACTGATTGAAGAACTCTGTCAATAACACTATCATTCGGAAGATTAACTCCTAGCTTAGTCAAGTGGTTATGGTACCCAGACATTCTGAGAATGTGTTCACTGATAGAACTGTTCTCCTCCATCTTGCAGCTACAGAACTTGTTGGAGAGTTCATATCTCTCAACTCGGGCATTTGCTTGAAATATTAACTTCAATTCTTGGAACATCTCATATGCTCCATGACGTTCAAAACATCTTTGAAGTCCCGATTCTAAGCCGTAAAGCATGGCACACTGAACTATCGAGTAGTCATCAGATCGAGCTTGCCAGACGTTCATAACATCAGCAGTTGCTCCTGCAACAGGCCTTTCACCTAGCGGTGCATCAAGGACATAATTCTTCTGTGTAGCAATGAGGATAATCCTCAAGTTACGGACCCAGTCCGTGTAGTTGTTACCATCATCTTTCAACTTAGCTTTCTCTAGCAGTGCATTAAAATTCAAGGGAATGGTAGCACGGGTCATTGATCTACAACATAGTATGCAAAAACTATCAGGACTAAGTTCATGATAAATTAAGTTAAATCAATCATATTACTTAAGAACTCCTACTTAGATAGACATCCCTCGAGTCATCTAAATGATCACGTGATCCATATCAACTAAACCATGTCCGATCATCACGTGAGATGGAGTAGTTTTCAATGGTGAACATCTTATGTTGATCATATCTGCTATATGATTCACACTCGACCTTTCGGTCTCCAATGTTCCGAGGCCATGTCTGTACATGCTAGGCTCGTTAAGTTTAACCCGGTTATTCTGCATGTGCAAAACTGTCTTGCACCCGTTGTATGTGAACGTAGAGCTTATCACACCTGATCATTACGTGGTGTCTCAGCACGACGAACTGTCGCAACAGTGCATACTTAGGGAGAACACTTGTACCTTGAAATTTTAGTAAGGGATCATCTTATAATGCTATCGTCGTTCTAAGCAAAATAAGATGCATAAAAGATAAACATCACATGCAATCAAAATATGTGACATGATATGGCCATCATCATCTTGTGCTTTTGATCTCCATCTCCAAAGCATCGTCATGATCTCCATCGTCACCGGCTTGACACCTTGATCTCCATCGTAGCGTCGTGGTCATCTCGCCAACTATTGCTTCTATGACTATTGCTAACTCATAGCGATAAAGTAAAGCAATTACATGGCGCTTCCAGTTCATACAATAAAGAGACAACCATAAGGCTCATGTCGGTTGCTGATAATTTACAGAACATGACCGTCTCATACAAAAACGTATAACTCATCATGTCTTGACCATATCACATCATAGCATGCCCTGCAAAAACAAGTTAGACGTCCTCTACTTTGTTGTTGCAAGTTTTACGTGGCTGCTACGGGCTTCTAGCAAGAACCATTCTTACCTATGGCACAAAAACCACAACGGTCATTTATCAAGTTTGATGTTTTAACCTTCAACAAGGGCCAGCCGCAGTCAAATTCGATTCAACTAAAGCAAGAGAGACAGACACCCGCCAGCCACCTTTATGCAAACAAGTTGCACGTAATCTAACGCTTCCGCTTCATCTTACAATACCGCCGAATCAAAATAAGACATTGGTGGTAAGCAGTATGAATATCACCGCCCACAACTCCTTTGTGTTCTACTCGTGCATATCATCTACGCATAGACCTAGCTCATGATGCCACTGGGAACGTAGCATGCAATTTTAGTAAAATTCCTACGCTCACGCAAGATCTATCTAGGAGAAGCATAGCAATGAGACGGGAAGAGTGTGTCCACGTACCCTCATAGACCGAAAGCGGAAGCATTAGATTAACGCGGTTGATGTAGTCGAACGTCTTCGCGATTTAACCGATCAAGCACCGAACGTACGGCACCTCCGAGTTCTGCACACGTTCAGCTCGATGACGTCCCACGAACTCTTGATCCAGCAGAGTGTCAAGGAAGAGTTTCGGCAGCACGACGGTGTGGTGACGGTGATGGTGAAGTTGATCGCGTAGGGCTTCGCCTAAGCACTACGACAATATGATCTGAGGAGCAAACTGTGGACGGGGCACCGCACACGGCTAGGAACAATTGATATGCTTTGGGGTGCCCCCCTGCCCACGTATATAAAGGAGGAGGGGAGGAGGCCGGCCACAAGGGACGCGCCATGGGGGGAGTCCTACTAGAACTCCAATCCTAGTAGGATCCCCCCCCCTTTTTCTTTTCATGGAGGTGGAAAAGAGGGAAGGGAGAGAGAAGAGGAGAAGGAAAAGGGGGCGCACCACCTCCCCTAGTCCAATTCGGACTCCCTATGGGAGGGGGGCGCAGCCACCCCTTGTGGCTGCCTCCCCTCTCCCCTATGGCCCATGTAGGCCCAATACTTTCCCCGGGGGGTTTCGGTAACCTCCCGGTACTCCAAAAAATACCCGAAACAATCCGGAACCATTCCGGTGTCCGAATACCATCATCCAATACATCAATCTTTACTTCTCGACTATTTCGATATTCCTCGTCATGTCCGTGATCTCATCCGGGACTTCAAACAATCTTCGGTCACCAAAAACACATAACTCATAATACAAATCGTCATCGGACATTAATCATGCGGACCCTACGGGTTCGAGAACTATGTGGACATGACCGAGACACTTTTCCGGTCAATAACCAATAGCGGAACCTGGATGCCCATATTGGCTCCCACATATTCTACGAAGATCTTTATCGGTCAAACCGTAATGACAACATATGTTATTCCCTTTGTCATCGGTATGTTACTTGCCCGAGATTCGATCGTCGGTATCTTCATACCTAGTTCAATCTCATTACCGGCAAGTCTCTTTACTCATTTCGTAATGCATCATCCCCCAACTAACTCATTAGTCACATTGCTTGCAAGGCTTCTTATGATGTGCATTACCGAGAGGGCCCAGAGATACCTCTCTGATACTCGGAGTGACAAATCCTAATCTCGATCTATTCCAACCCAACAAACACCTTCAGAGATACCTGTAGAGCATTTTTATAATCACCCAGTTACGTTGTGATGTTCGATAGCACACAAGGCAGGAGTTGCATAATCTCATAGTCTGAGGAATATGTGTCTGACATGAAGAAAGCAGTAGCGATAAAACCGAACGATCAATACACCGAGCTAACGGTTGGGTCATATCCACCACATCATTCTCCTAATGATGTGACCCCGTTAATCAAATGACAACACATGTTTATTGTTAGGAAACTCAACCATCTTTGATTAACGAGCTAGTCTAGTAGAGGCTTACTGGGGACACTGTGTTTTGTCTATGTATCCACACATGTATCAAGTTTCCGTTTAATACAATTCTAGCATGAATAAAATACATTTATCATGATATAAGGAAATATAAATAACAACTTTATTATTGCCTCTAGGGCATATTTTCTTCAATACAGTCCGATGAAACAGTAAACATAGTTTAGGTTATACCTTAAGGTTCCTAAATGAAGATTTCTATGAAACTAGCTAATAACTCTATAGTATAACATATCCTACGTACAGCAACGCAGTATGCGACTTATGTGGTAGTTGCGCCGTATCAACTTGGGGGTGATTCAGTCCTCAAGTCAGCATCTGTACCTTCACTTGATCATTGTCTTCCCTTGATTTACTTAGTGTTGGACATTGTTCCGGTAAAACAAGTGATCTATTCCACAATGCTTATACATTTATATTCTTTCTAAACCAAATGAAAAAATGATACAAATATGATTATGCAAGTATGAGTTGGAGTGTTGGACGTTAGACATTTATTTTGTGCCTAAAACATCCAATACCATCATAGTCCCTCCATTTCTAAATATAAGACGTTTTGGATATTCCAATATGGACTACATATGGAGCAAAATAATTGAATCTACACTCTAAAATACGCAAAAATACATCCGTATGTAGTCTATATTAGAATATCTAAAAAACAATTATATTTAGGAACAGAGAGGGTATTATTTAACAACTCCATAGTTTTATAGCTATATTCTTAACATCAATGCCATACAAAATTTCCGCAGCAACGCGCGGGTCATCATCTAGTCTATTTTGAAAGCCCCTCACGGCTGGAAGGAAATAACTTTTATGATCCTCCATCCCTATGTTGAGTTCATATTTCTTGGCAGATCGAGCATAAACATTATAGTTTTTTTTTATCTTACTTTGTTTGATTTTGGAGTACTCATGCATGTTCTGCTCTCCTTTTCAAAGTCATGATGATTTTCTCGAAAAAAATGATGATTTTCTTTCGGTTTTCCAAGTTTTAGAGCCTATATAGACAACTAAATAGACAGACCATTATAAGAGTGTGTCTATAGTTGACATGGCATCGTATTGTAGACATCACCTGCCTTACCTCGGGTGCCTTTGCAGGGCGGTGTCTGCAACCGGGAGTTCGGGAACACCATCGCCACACGCTCCTCCCTTGCTGCCACTTGGAGGATATCCAGCCGGCGGGTCTCCTCTCACTACATCAACTAGTAAATGTGCACGGAAAATCTTAATCCGATTTGAAGATATACCTCTTTTTTTTTACAAAAGTAGTATCAAAAGAAATTGTTAGTGTAAACACCATCAGCGGTAAGCCATCTCTTCCTACAAATAGGTTTGTACTAATCCAACGGAAAATCACCCTTTGATTCCCTTTCTTGCGTACATCATGGGGCGGTTCATTGTGGCAGTTTTCTTTCTTGTGAAAGATGTACGTAAGGAAGGGAATCAGAGAGAGAAATGATTGATTAGCAGTAAATACGCTTAGCGCTAAACATATTTAGTTACTCACCATTAGGACAATAATGACTGTCGGATTAATGCTAGTGGATGGTCGAGATCTGTTGAATCTGCCTCAGTGGGTCTTTTTATATTGGTATGGTATAGATATAGATATAGATGTTTTGTAGCCGTAGCCATCCCCGCCTCCAAAACACTAAGATTCTCTGCCTCCCGCCGGCGCCGGTGCCGGTCCGTTCCGTCTCCGGTGGCCTTAGGGCCATGGAGGCGGAGTAGATCTCGGCCCTTGCCAGTGGGAGGGCTCCGTTTTTAGATCTTTTTTTAGATTTGTTAGGGTTTGTGTCCTGCTCGGGAAGGCGAGACGGCGGCGGATTCCTGAAGATGGAATAAAGGTCTGCCCGCCTAACCCCCATTCCAGTGATGCGTCTAACATCATCGGTGGGCGTGTGGAGGTGTGTCTCCGGCGGATCTGCCTTTGGTGGATTTGCTCGGATCTGTTCGTCGTTTGTCTCTGATCATGTGTCTTCAGGTTGGATACTTTTGATCTACACTCTTCGTATGCGGCGGTTCCTGTTCTGGTGCGTTGGTTCTATGGGGCCTTAGCACGACGACTTTCCGACTGTCTACTAAAACAACGCTTGCCCGGCTCCAGGGAGGGAGGAGCGATGACTGCGGCGCGCCTTCGGCTCGCTTCAGTGCTTGTAGTCGTCGCTAAGTGGTCTACGGATCTGGATGTAATTTTATTATTTTTAGTGTTCATTGTATTACCATGATTAAAGACGACTAGATTGAAAAAAATTCAAAAAAAAAGATATAGATGTTTTGTCTCAAATACAGGTTTCCGCCTCGACAAGACGTGCCAAGAGAACACCAGCTTCGTATCGCTGTTTCTCAACTGTGCCGCTACCGTTAGGGACTCGGGAGGATCCTCCTCGCAGATTACAAGTTCACTCTGGTGCATCACATACTTGCGCTGCCGATTGCTGATTACCCCAATGCATGTAACCAAGAAACAGTATTATGTGGCGACGCACACGTACAAAGCTAGCTAAGAAAGCACTAGGATCGATTCTTTCCTTGGTACAAACAGAAACACATGTACGCAGCAGCAGCAAAATACAAGTTGCCGGTTAGCTTGATTGATCTGTGTTCGCATAATGATGAATACGCACGCATGCTACTTGCATCGATCTGGCGGAGAGTACATGGCTTGATTCTTTATTTTGGCGAGAGAAATTTCCAATCTATTTATCAATCATGACAATACAGAGAACACAAGAGATAATAAAAACAACAACCAGGTCTATGGGGATAGGACGTAGGAAACATTATTGCTACCGAGGGATATCGCCGTCGCCACACAGCCCCAACCAAGACGTTCAACATAGCAAAAACGAGAACGAGGTCCCTCCCGCCGGCGAGGGGCCGAGATCCTCCGCACCTCCACAGGCCAAAGGCCATTGGAGGCGGGACAGATCCGCGGCGACGCCGACGAAAAGAGGAAGGAGACTTTTCTTAGGGAGGTGGAAAGACTTGGCCTCTTACACATGGCTCGGTTTATTGGTCCCGAGAACGCGCACGTAAGCCAAGTGGCGCACATCCACAACGGCAACGAGCCAATTTAGCCTTTTATAATGATGTTTGTTTTTATGCTCCTCTTAGGCGAGAGTACATGCACCCTGTGAAATCAGTTTTTCCATAGCTAAATTGATTACACAGGAAGTTGTTGTTCTACAACGAGGAAAGAGGGTTTTTTTTTTTGCGATGTAGGAATGAGGAAATTCATATTCCTACTATTCTGAATTTTCATCAGCCGGTTTCTTTCTTTCTAACATCATATGAGTTTTGCATAACTCGAAGAGTGCTAGAGAGATATTTTGCAAGGATTGGGATTCTCAACGCAATGCATACCCTTATGGCATGCATGTTATCTTTTCTATTCAAATCTTCAAGGTCAAAATCTTTTCTTTTCATAGTACTTTCCGTGCAGAAGAAAACCGATACTCACTTAGGCTAATTTGCATATCAAGCTAGGTATGCCAAGGAGGAACTCCACAACTACACATGCAAGCTCACATTGATCAATCAATATTAGCTTTTCTATAGTATTAATTGTTGAGTAGTTATGCAGAGGTGTAACTTTTTTGTAAAGATGGTCATGCTAATAGCACATAATTCTTATTCATGCCGGGAATAATTCAGGTGTATCATAAATGACAGAGTAAATTTCATTTTTACCCCTAAAGTTGACGCTTGTGACAGATAACATCATCACAAAAGCGTATATTTAGGTTTTTGCTTATGTTTTAGGCCATGTCTACGCTTAAACCACTACGTACTTACTGGGATAGGAGAGTGAATTGATTTTTCCCTTCCGTTGTAATTGATGGACATATTTAGGTGGCACCTTTCGAATGTTGTTGTGGGACGTTGGCGGTCAATAAACACAACAATTTCTCTCCCGTGGCAACACACCGGTACATTTTCTAATATTTACCTATTCATTATCCACACATACTTCCTCCGTTCCGATTTACTCGTCGTGCTTTTAGTTCATACTCCCTCCGTTCCGATTTACTCGTCGTAGTTTTAGTTTAAATTTTAAACTAAAACCGCGACGAGTAAATCGGAACGGAAAGAGTACGTCCGATGGATATTTTACGAGTCCGGTTTGATGGACGGGGTTGAAGATGCCCTAATCACGCACATCTGATTCCTGCTCAAGGAAGAATAATCAGATGCCAATGACCACGTCAGCTGGTTCTGGTCGGCCACGCCAAACAGAAGAACCCAAACGCTAACTTGCAAGCACTCTCCAGCCAAAAACATTTCGCTTCTTCCACCCACTCTTGAATCATTCACCTTTCCTTCCTACCCCTACCGATCACCTTTTCCTAAACCAACGCCTTCCTGCTCTCCCCTTGCCATGGACAGGACAAACGCCGCGGCCGCTGCCCCGCCGCCGGTACCCATGGCGGCGCCTGTCGTCCCGGTCGATCTGACGGTCGTCAAGAAGCTCCTCGGGGGCGAGCTGGCGGTGCACGACGCGTCCGGCGTTCTCGCCTTTCGCGTCACGGCGGCGGACGGCTGTGGCAGAAGGTGCGGAGGGAGGGCGCTCCTCGACGCCTCCGGCAGCACTCTGGTCACTGCCAGGGGTAGCGAGGTGATGATTCCAGCTTGGGCGCCTGCTCTGGTTTAATTCTGAGTGAGAGATTGCACCGTCATCAAGTCAACTTGGCCTCTTAATTCGGGTCTACTCCGGTGTTGCTTAGAAAAGTTTCAGCTTCAAGTATGCGATACGCAATACTACTGTATACTGCCTATGAAATACAGTAGATTGCTCCAATTTGTTTATCCTCGCTTGATTCGTATTAATTTGATTGCTGCAAAAATGTTACACTTAAGGAGAGTTCAGGACATAATACAAGCACTTTGTATCTAATATCATACATCCTCTGTTCATTGAACTGCCAAAACGTCTTATATTTAGGAACAGAGGTAGTACCTGATAAGCTTAATTAGGCCGATTAGAGAAAACAAACAATGAGTAATACTACCTCCTTTCCAGTTTATAAGGCTTGCGCGTATCCCTAGGTCTACAATTTGACCAACATAAAATGAGTTGTGTAGTCTAACAATTACATCATTAAAAAGTAGAAGATCTGAAGTTTCTAATGATATATTTTGTGTGACACATAACTTGTATTACGTTGGTTTATTTGTCAACCTAGATATACGTGCAAGCCTTATAAACCGAAAAGGAGGTAGTAGTACGAGCTGCTACAACGTCAGGTACAATACTTGACATAAGTTTATTGCCGGCTCTTTTGTTTTTTGGCTCTCGGAAGCCTGAAGATGCTGCTACATTTGTAATGCCCGCCTTAATAATTCATCATTTATCCCTTGTTGTGCATAATACATATGTGAACTGTCACTGAATGGCTACTATTTTCCAGGGTGCGTGGCAGGCATTCAGAGGAATTAGTTGGGAACAGAAAGACATAATTTTTTCAACAAAGGTAATGTGTGCTTCTTCAGATCGAAAGGAGGTACATGTCTTTGTCCCGCCGAGAAGCACATCTGAAGAGCAAAAACCAAGCTACACACTCGTAGGAAATCCATCTCGAAGAGCATGCACGGTTATAAGGGGAAACTCCATTGTTGCTCAGGTACTATGGAAATTTTGGGTGGGCGTGATCCACCGATGATCATTATCTGTTGTCTAGTGTACTACTCCCTCCGTTCGGAATTACTTGTCTCGAAAATGGATGTATGTAGAACTAAAATACGTCTAGATACATCCATTTTTGTGACAAGTAATTCCGAACGGAGGGAGTACTAGCTAGGTTGGTCCATTGGTTATAACTTTCAACACATTTTGGACTGACACTAAAATTGTCAATCATTAATTTGTGCAGACAAATCTCCCGTACAAACTCAATAAGGCCGTCTATTCAAGGCGGAAGTTTAGAGTGACGATTTACCCAGGAAACGATAACATTCTGATCATGGCAATGGTTATGACCTTCCTTGTGCAAAAATAACATAGGTGATGAGTACAAATATTGCTTTCAGAAAACTCAGAGGGTGATTTAGTTCATTCTTCTCTCACTGACCAATTGCACTTACCGGACGAAAAATGGATTCTCGAGCATGCACCCAAATGTGTGTCGTTTTCTTACTGCACAGACTGATATGTTGTAATTTTTTTGTTGTTGTCCAGTTTCGTTTTTTTGGGTAGATAACTACGCACATCCATTTTTTACATGGTCATGCCCTAAATACTTTTCTCGCATTCATCGGCATCAAGGGACGGATAGGACATGGTACTATGAAACCCGACACTATCTTCTGATCAAGACAGCAGTATGTGTTGCATAACTGTGGCTATAATCCAGATTATTGAACAGATGTTTGTTCTAGTTGTTATGAGGGGCATGGAAAATCATGCCAGAATCTCAGCCCTTGTACTGAGCTAGTGAATTTTCCCCTCAGAAGGAAGAAAATAGCAGTGATTTTTCTTTTCTTATTAGACAATGAATGAACTACTATTAAATTTCCTGCGCAGATTCGTAATGAAGCAGACGCCTTCAGTAGAAAGGTCTTAGCCCTTAAGCACCCACATGAGAAACAGTGTTTCATATAGAATGATACATTCTCTCTGGAAACTTCTGAGAACTTGAGTAAGGTGTTCAATGAAATTCTGCAACAGGATTAGATAAGTTGAGCACCAAGTTTTGTCATGTCCATTTATCGCCGATGATGAAATGTATAAATTTTATAACAAATGCTATTTTGACTGAATAGATGAAATCAATGAAAGTATGGCCAATCATTTCAACGCTTGAATTACCAGAACCTTTGAATGCTTAGGGCACCGTCACTTGGCGAGGTTCCTCGAGTTCACGATACACTGGCCTTGGCCTGGCATGTGTCCAGATCATTATGAATTGTATCATGTCATGGACAATAATGAAAATGTTAAATTGCATTTGTTCAGCCTGGGCATTACCAAAAACATGTCATCACTTGGCGACAGAGTTCCGTGTATACACTGACCTTGGCTGGCATCCCATGTGTGGCTGCTTGATCCATCCGAGGGCGTTTGTATCACTCAAAATTGTGGTTGTTTCATTTACGAAGGGTGGAGTTCTCAAAGAAAAATCTCCAAAACATCATAGTGGGGCATTCTTGGAACGTAGTCTAAGAGTTCGGTAAAATGAAGATAAAATGAAGCCATGGAAGAAAAAATGATTTCTAAAATCATGTCCATATGCATACAGGAAACAAAATGCAAAAACTTTGCTACTACTCCCTCAGTTCATAAACACGGAGTATGAGCCTTTTTAGAGATTTCAATACGGACTACATACGAAGCAAAATGAGTGAGTTTACACTCTAAAATATGTCTATACATCCTTATATATCCCTATTGAAATCTCTAAAAAGGCTTATATATAGAAACGAAGGGAGTAGTTGATACTACCTCCATTCATAAATATAAGATGTTTTGGATATTTTAATATGGACAACATATAGATTGAAATGAGTGAACAAACCCACTAAAACATGTATATATACATCTGAATCAGAAAAAAGATACTTAAACGGAGAGAGTACATGATTAGAGAGAGAAGTTGCAGGGAATGGAAATTCATTGGAACTCTCGCACCAAATTCCATTTTGGATTGGATTCTCCCATGTTTATTCTTCCTAGGATGCCCAAAGAGCCATTGCCATTGTACAGACATACTAATAAGTAGAACAAAACAAGATTATAAAGATATATGTCAAAAGGTTAATATAAAGCTCAGGGCAGAAAGATAGGTGCAACTGACAACCTTCCCGACACTACGGCTTGGGGGACATGCAACGCCTTGACAAAATAATCGAACCTATATATCGGTATGCACTTCTCTGAAGCACGGCAGCTAAGGCTCCTCCTTGCTAACTTTACCAAGTGCTCGCTGAGCAAACAGCAACTCCTCTCGCTCTCGTTTCTTCGCCAAGGCCTCCTCATCGAGCACTTGGATAGGTGACCATTCGGGTACAGTAAACCAGTCTTTCGTATCAACGGACAAATGCTCTTTCCAATCACGCCATTGAGGGCTTAGCTTCATCGCGGCGTAGTCCAGTGCAGTACCAGCAACCGCTAGGGTGACTGCATACTTCACGGCCCCAAAGTGGCCACCTGCAGTTACGGTCAATTAAGGAAATTAGAAATGGTGCATTGATGGTGTGTTTAGCCCTTTAGGACATAAATATAACTTTCTTTGTTTAAATATTCAAGGTTTACAACGTGCACATGCCACTAAAATGAAATGATCAGTGCATATGCAGGCCTGCAGGCTTTTAACTGTACTCCAAAAGGAATTCCCTTTTGTCAAAGTTACATTGCAGCATCGATGGACAATTAATGGTACACAAAAGAAATTATGCAGGGCCAAGTTGACCTGGTAGAAAAATGTATATTAGCATACATGAAACTTATATCCCATAAAAAAAATCACCTGATTTCATTTTGAGGTTGAAATTTTGTTTCAACTAGCCCAAAATTCTTGGCACATTTAGGGCAATGATGTTAAGTTGGTAAGACCCAATTAATCCAAAGTGAGGAGAGTACTTCTGGGCTACGGAGTCAAATACAACGGTGTGTCTCTGCAATCTTATCAAACTAAATATATTAAAATTGAGATTGTCTAGTCCCAGGTTACTTGACTTTTTGTTATATCCCAGTCACATTTCTTATCCATTAGATCAACATCCAATCTTCCTCGTCCCCATTCCACGTATATAGAGAACTGACTTAAATTTTAAATTTGAGAAATTGATTAAGCCTGTTTGAAACTGAAAAGACAAACAGAAATCAAAGATACCAAGAAGTATCCTAGGGAGGATTAACCTCACTAAAACTAAGAATTACAGTAACTTTTTACTAAATACTGCTCATATTTGGACTACAATTTTAGGTTTAGTATTGTTTAAATTGAGATGACCAGGATTAGCAAACATTCGAGGCATCTGAGAATTACCAAAACCGATTGAAATTTGCAGTAGATGCTAACTGGTCTTAACTGGTCTCAAATACCCATGGAAAACCAAGGTTAAATATCTTTAAGTTTCTGAAGTACAATAGCGTTAGAATGTCTGCCGACTTGCAAATAGATCAGAAAGGTACTTATTACAGGAACAGGGCTAAAATTATCTATGATGTTCAAGCTTGTGAAGTGGAATTTTTTATGTGTCTGTGTGTGTGTGTGGGGG